>CM076581.1:1407936572-1408158998 GCA_034641835.2 Pinus albicaulis
AAATTTCAAATCTAGAGCACATCCAATGCTACCCAAAAATCAACACTCCCTCTTAGCGAGGAATGTGCTCTAACAATTCTTCTCACCAGAAGCATCACCCTAATCCACAGCATCGGTCCTCTGCGTTGTTGATGCTCGGCCTACTGCCCCTCATCCACTGCACTACTGCAATCTATATTGCTGCCCATGACACTGCCACTGCCACTGTTGCATCTGTATTGCAACTCCCTCTCGATATGCTGCATCATGCTGCCCATAGCACTGCCACTGCTAACCGTTGCACTGCAACTCGATTGTTGAGAGTTAAGCAACTAAAAGACATCCCAAATGCTGACATACTAGTCAGTCTGGATGCACCTCAATGCTGAAGCTTCCTCTGCTGTTAATTTGCGCTAACCCTCTGATGCTACTGCGTTGTTGTTGTATCCACTTTGTGCCTCCCAAACTACTGCAACACTCAATTGTGTTGCTTCAGACTTTGGTGCTCTAGCTCTGCCACTGTCGCTCCATCATCCCTCACACCAACTCACTCCCGTCATTCTGCTGCTGTCATTAAGGACTCCCATAGCCGTATGTGATCCAAGAGTTTGGGCACCTCAAGGATCATGCCCCTGCCCCTTTTCTCTCTGTAGCTCCAACTACAACTCCATATCACCCCACCTCTTCCCTAGAGGTGCATGAGCACTCATGGCGCAGTCATTGTCATTCTCCTCATCAGCTTGTGCTGGAGCAGCCTTCGAGTCAAGCTTCTCTTCATTGCCCTTCTTCAGATGGCACTGCGTGTCGAAATGTCCCATTTCCCCACATCTGAAGCATCTGACTTTCGAGATGTCCTTTTTCTTCCGTCTTTGCTGCTCTTATTGTCCCTTTAATGCGAGACCGCATCCTCCTCTTCCTCCTTGACTTTGATCCCTTTCCTGTTGCTTCCCGCCTTGGTCCACCGTCTGATCTCTTCCTGTCGAAGAGTTGCCCACATCTCCTCCTAGCTAGGAAGAGAAGCCCTACCCAAAATGCTTTGGACAAAAGTTTCCCAGTCTTCAGTGACTGCATTCAGGGCGGTCCTAATCATAAATTCAGGTTCTGGTGTAGCCCCTACGAAAGCTACTTATCTCAAATCCCTTGAAATCTACTAAGGAAGAGATCGATTTCTTCTCCCTTCTGCATCTGTAACAATCTCAGTTGACTCTCAAGCAACATCTTCTGTTGGACAGAAGATCCCTCGTACAATGTCGTCAAGGCCACCCACATTTCCTTTGTTGTGTTCTTCTCAATAATATGTGAGATCACATGATCCTTGACTCCGTCCATGATCATGCGCTTTTCTTTTGCTAGAGCCTCCATTGAAATACATGAATATATTAAAAAGTATGAATAAGAATGATGATACAATTGAGAGTGAGGGGCCTGCTTATATACTAGGCAGGTGCCTCTTCATGGAGGGCCATGTCCCATTTAAACATGCCTCTTCATTAATAACTATTTTATTCATGATAGTGGGGTCCACTTCCTTGTCTCCTAATTCATCTATCTTCTTCCAGTTGGTTATCATGGGCATTGCCATAGGCTTGCAATCCTGCATCCTGAATCTCTTCAAGATTTTTTAGGCATATCTTCCTTGTCCTAGGAATATTTCTCCATTCTTCTACCAAACCTCAAACCCTACAAAGTAATGCATCAACCCCAAGTCCTTCATGTCGAATGCAACTTCTAAGTTCTTCTTGAAGTCCTTTATGAGCCTAGATGATTCTGTAAGGAATAGATCATCCACATACAATACCAAAATAAGTGGCTCATTCTTTACCATCAAATAGTAGAGATTGGGATCTACGTCACTCTTGACAAATCCCAACTACTGCAAATACCCGTCAATCCAACAGTACCATGCTCTGGGTGCCTGTTTGAGCCCATATAGAGCTTTCTTCAGTCTGCATACATGAGACTTCTTCTCATGAGTCTCAAAGCCTTCAAGCTACTCAATGTACACCTCTTCTTCGATCACCCCATTCAAGAACGTTATCTTGACATCCATTTGGTCTAGGCACAACCTACAACTGATCTGTTCACTAGTCTAGGCACAACTTCCCAGACATCATCAGTCATGACAGAGCTATACTCCTCTACCATGGCATCCACCCAGACCTGATGTTGTACGGCCTCCTGAAAGCTAGAGGGTTCTTCAACCTTTGCTACCAAGGCTTGGTATCTTTCGAGTTGTCTACGCTATCTCTTCTCAGTTCTCGGAGCTCCTATAAACTCTTTTGTATCCCTCAGCGTTTGTCGTACTTCTCTGCTAATTCCGCCAATGGTGGTGGGTGGCTCAGCTAGTTCTTCTTCCTGTTGTCTCATCTACTGTGAACTATCTAAATTTTCCCCACCTGAGGAAATACTGGTGTTGGTTACGGTGCTCGATCTAGATGTATGTCCACTTGCTGGTTCTCCCCCCAGTTGCTACTGGACAAGAGGAACATCCTTCTACCTCTCTCCAGGAGGCATCTCTCGGGATTTCCTGAAAGCTCTGTCTTCCATGAACTTTGCATCCCTTCTGACTACAATCTTCCTGCTCCCAGGAATGTAGATCCTATATGCCTTTGAGGTCTTGCTATATCGTACAAGGTACCCCTTCTCTGCAGTCTAATCTATTTTGCTTCGTTTTTCATCTGGAATGTGTCAGTATGCCACACTTCCAAATATCCTGAAATGACTCACTTCTGGCTTCTTTCCTGTGAAAACACTCTCGAGTGTTGTCTTTCCTAAAGCCCTATGCGGAGTCCTATATGGATATATATGGTTGTGTTACATGCTTCGGCCCATAAGAATCTAGGCATATCCTGATCATACAACATGGCTTTCGCTGCCCCAACAATGGTCCTGTTCTTCCACTCTGCAACCCCATCCTGCTTCGAATTATACGGAGTTGTCCACTCTCTCTTGATGCCCTCTCTTGCACAAAAATTTGTGAAGTCCTTGTCTGTGTACTCTCCACCATTATCTGAGCGCAAAACTTTTATCTTCTTCCCTGTCAGGTTCTCAACCAGAGCTTTGAATTCTCTAAACCGATCAAAGACCTCATCCTTGGTCTTCAAGAAGTAGATCCAAGTTTTCCTGGAGTGGTCATCAATAAAGGTGACGAAGTATTCACCACCACTAAGAGATTTGGTAGACATTGGTCCGCAGATATCCGAGTGTATTAGCTCTAATACACTGAGAGCCCTCTTGTTGCTTTTAGAATATGTTGCTTTCGCGTACTTCCCTAGTGCGCATCCTATGCACACGTCATCATGCGTGGTACTCAGGACTGGAACTCCCGAAACAGTTTCTCTGAGCATTCTCAGAGCTCCATGGTGTAGATGCTACATTCGTCTGTGCCAAAGCTCATTCAGATTTTTTTCTCCACTGAGATAGTTGCCTACCAGTGCCATTGGAGACTCGAGTTGCAACCTGTAAAGTTTGTTGCTTCGAGTTCCAATCTGAATCTTCTTCTTCCAGCTTGGATGCTTAACGTATACTTTTCTTCCAATGAAGTACACATCATATCCCTTGTCCTGCAACTAGGACATTGAAAGTAGGTTCATTCCCAATCCTCGCACACGCAGCACATTTGTGGCCCGGAGGTTATCTCCTGCTTCTGTCTGAAATGTTATGGTCCCTCTTCCCACTGGGGTACACTTTGTTTTGTTTCCCATAGTAACCTGGAAGTTCATCCTTTCTTCTTAATAGCTTGAGAAATATTCTCGAACACCAGTCATATGTGTTGAAGCCCCGCTATCAATGTACCAATCATCAGCTGATGCTAAAGTAGATAAACAAGCAAATTCCTCTTCCAACCTAGAAGATAATTCTGAGATGTCATGATCTCACATCGTGCTTTTTCCTTCTCTGGAAACCCCTGCAGAAAACTACATAACCCTTCTAGGGTTCGATTTGCTATTAAGATACAGCACCACGGCTTCCCCTCAACTTAGATTCTTTTGTGCCTTTGCCCAATCTAGCTCTGATACCATGTGAAAATTTCTAAGTATCTGATATTATTTCTCCTACTAATTATTCAACAAGAAGTTATTTACAGAAATTGATTCAGTAAATATTGAAATAAATTCAACTGTAGTCTTCACAAAAAAATGTTGAGCAAAATATAAAGAAATACAAGCACATGAATGACACAATTATTTTTTGGACAATTGTCCCCTAAAAAACCCAATGCGAGAAAACAGGTGCAACAGATGAGGGTTTCTTTTATTATTCTTCAGCAAAAATCTCCCGCACAGAAAATGACTAGCAGAACATAAGAGAAATAGTATGAGAAATTTACAATCAAATTCCTCACTCGCTTTTTAGTGAGTTTCTGACCCTGGAGAGCCTCTGAGTCCCTCTGCGTAGTGGCTTTCCAGCATCACAGCTCTTGCACTGTCACTGCCCCTGTGTCACTGCCTTTACGCAGTCCTTCCTCTGCGCTACTTCTCTCTGTCGAATTCTATACACTCGGCCCTTGTTGATTCCTCTCTCTCTCCACCCTGCAACTCTCCCTCTGAATCGATTTCTCGTGCCAAACTTTAGCTAGTGAGAAAATCGATCTTCTTGGGCAACTAGGTATCTGCCTCAATGTATTTTACAAATGACCCTCAAGTCTTCCTTTATGGTCTTCTCATTGAGACTTCAACGGTCGAGATTAGATCTCCAATCAACGACTAAGATTACATTTTGACCTGATCTGTTTTTTCTAGAAGTTTCACCTACAATTTACATTAATACTGATTAATTAATTTAATTTCCTAAGTTAGACTTAGGGTGTTCATTAAAAATAATTAATTTTTCTTATTAAATTGTTTCTGGGTGGAATTTCCCAAAACGATTTCTGGGTTATTTGTAATGCATAAGTCTAAGCCTCTCCACAAAATTTGAGACTTGGAACATATCAGATGCTACCAAAAATCAACACTCCATTACTCAGAAAAAATCTGCAAAATTATTTATGAAGTCCTTGTCAAAAACCCAAAAATGGTTCAGTTTGGTTTTGAATTTCCAAAATCGACCTCCAACGAAATACATTGTCTATGGAACTACTAGCAAAATATTCAACAGCCCTCCACCCTCCAAGAATGCAACAAATAATTCCCCCGACACTTACCCTATCTCTCATGGCAAACAATGCCCCAAATGCCTGAGGCACCCTCCCACAAATGTGCCTAGCTTTTCCTCCTTTGCGTTGGCCCAGTGACTACCATGCTGCTCCTAAGATATGCTATCAATCTCAGTCTTTGAGGTTCGCCTATAGCTTAACAAGCTAATGAACTTAAGTTCGCCTATAGCTTAGCAAGCTAATGAACCTTTCTCCGTCAAATCAACCAACAACAATCACAAAAGAATACAACTGCGTCCTCTCGCAATGCCATTGCATCCTCCAAAAATATGCATTATTGGGGAAACTAAATGCAAATGTTGAAGATATCACAATGAATTTCTCTCGGATGATAATGGAAAACCAATCTAGGTTGGCACTCGAAGTCCCTCGAAGAATGGGTGAGTTCTCCGCTCGAAAAAATCATGCTAAACAGCAAGTGACTCGGCTAAGCAGCTCGAGCAACTAACATCAAAATCGATAATCCAATAATGCCAAATGAAGTGAATTTCCTTTCTTTCATAATCTTCATTGGGCCTTCTTCCCGCCTTTTCCCTCCATAGCCTGTTCACACACATGCTTTTCGAACCAGCTATTAAGGGTGTCCGTATTTCATGTGTGGGTGGTCCCCATTCACCACTAATAAAATAACATAACATAAAGTTACTAACTTCTAACTCCTAAGTCTTCTAATGAAAAATCAAATGGGCCTCGTCTTCACCAAAATTGGCCCCCAAAATATAGAAATAAATCTTATTCCAAAATAATTTAGGAAGGGACATTACACTCTGGGCTACAACACCAAGTCACTCCACCTCACTCCTAGAGGTATATCGGCGAGCATAGCGAAGTCTTCCTCCAGCCTGGAGCAAAAGCCTGTCGATCTCCGCGGAAGCTGCCTGTTGGTCCTACTTCTCCTCCTTGTCCTTCTTCCTGAGAGGACACTGGGTATTGTAGTGACCGAGCTCACCACACCTGAAGCATTTTACCTTTGACAGGTCCTTCTTCTTCTTCCTTTGCTCCACCTGTCCCTAACTAGGACCCTTAGATGCAAGGGCCACATTCTCCTCCTCCTTCATCGTCTTCTACCCACTGCTGTTGCCACTAATGGAGCTCTTCAAAAGAGTTCACCTCAACTCATCATGTTGCAAATCATCCCATATCCTGTCCCAACCTTGTAGCATGTCTCTGCCCAATATGCTTGGGACAAAAACTTGCCACTCCTCAGAGATATTGTTGAGTGCTAATCGCACTAGCTTCGTGGGTTGAGGCGCTGCCCCAACAGCTGACAACTTGTCTCAGATCTCCTGAATTCTCGTAAGGAAGGAGTCTATGTCTTCCCCTTTCAGCATCCAGATGCATCTCACATATATTTGGCGGTATCGTTGCCAACTATATGCAAGACTAAATAATCGCGGACTCCATCTAGGATCACCCACTTCGCCCTTGCCATATTTTTTTGTACTCCTTCAGTTGATCTGCATCCATGGGAACTGCCACCACATTATCGATATATGCCTTCAGGCCAAATTCATCTAGAAGGAAGGATATCATTGCCTTCCAGATGACGTAGTTGGAAGCACCATCCAACCTGTCCTGATCTCTGAGCCTTGCAGTGGCCATCACTGAAAATAATGTCGAGAACTCCCTCTTCCCCTGTGCTCGGTTGTTGCTCTGCTACTCGCACTCCCTCCTAGAATGTGTGGCTCTGCTAGCTGCTACTGTCGATCTGCAACTGGAAATTCGAACTTCCGAGACTAGAAGTTCCTTGAGAGAAATTTCCCCTCTACGTGTGCTCTTCTTCAACCCGACACAAGTTCTGCTCTAGTGAACTGCTGCAGAAACCCCTTTGCGTCCAGCTAGAGATCTGCCCAACGAAAAATTATGAGTTGCTCCCTCTAACTCTAGAATCACTCGATTTGGAGAGATCGAATTTTTCTGCGCCTCACTCAAAAAAATCGGATCTCCTCAAGTAACTCAGCCTCTTGGCAAAGTGACTACGATGCCCCTAGGAAATTCAATATGCTGACACACTAAACAGCGAAACTCCTCCTTTTCACCTCTGAGCTCTCTGGTTGATCAACTGCGCTCTAATACCATGTGAAAATTCCTAAACCGGTATCCTAATGCAGCAACTGGAAATTATTATCCTAATTTTTAATTTAATTTAACAATTTATTTGTTGTTTTCTACGAAAAATAATACTTAATAAATCACACTACAATCTACACTAATGAAATTGCAGAAGAATAAACGTTGGAAGAAAAGCTAGCGCACACACATAAAATTAACACAATTAATTTTGGACAAAGGTCCCCAGAATAACCCAACTTGGGAAAACCAATGCAGCTAATGAGGATTTTATTTTATTATGCAGCAGTGAAATCTGAGTACATCTCTGGATGCCCAACTGGCAATCCAAACAGCAAGAAAATATGGGAAAATAACTTAAGGGAATTACCCTTCTCCCACAAGTAATCTCTGGCACAACTTGCCTTCAGTAAACTGGTCGTCCAAACCTCAACATGAGCCCCCCTGCATTGTCTCCCACACATGTGGCTCGAAACTGCCTCTGATGAAGTCATTATGCCTCTAACTGCTGAGGAAATCGTCTATCCGGCCTTCTGGAACCTCTGCCCAGCCTCTGGAATTGAGAACGATTTTTCTCACCACCAAATCGATCTGCCTAGTGAAGCTACTGTGTAGAGCCTCTATGCTGCCTCTCTGGGATAACTCGACCCTCTTGTTGTTGCCTCTCCGAATCTGGATATATTTCCTCCGAATCACTGTCTTTGCCCCTCTCACATTGTTTCAATCTCTCTGACTCTCTCTCCGGCAACTAACTGCTGCTACTCTAGAAATCGATCTGGCAAAGAAATCGAACTGTTGAAATGTGTTCTCCATCACCACATCGACCTTCTCTTATAATCCTCTGTTGGAGCACCAACGACCAAGATTAAAACTCAATCAATGGCTAGGATCATCTTGGAGTCGATCCGTGTGAGTTTCTAGACTATTCTCGCCTTATCTCAATTAATACTGATTAATTAACCATATTCCCTAAGTTTAGACTTAGGAACTATTTAAAAATCAGTTAATAATCTAATTGAGACACTTCTAGCTAGAATTTCTAAAAACAATTTATGGATTTTGGAGAACTCATGTATTTTAGTCTCTCCACAAAATTTCGTGGCTAGAACACATTTGATGCTACAAAAACTAATGGTAAAAAGTGCTAGTTGTAAACTTGTATCCTTGATGAATCATGACTGTATGCATAATGTTACAATCAACATGCATGATCAAATTTGTATCATCATAAGAATTTCTGTAATATCTATTAATTTTTAATATATATATAATGTGTCCTACGTGTCGTGTTCAAGGGGGTCTCCATGTCCCGTGTCAGACTCTTGTATTTGCGTGTCTTGCATGCCTCGTGTCCCTGTGTCAGGTGACTTAGCTTCATTGGTATCCACACTTAGAGCAATTGTTTAAAGACCAAGCAAAGAGGGCAAAACTTTCAAATGTCTGGAATAGTAAAAGCAGTGAAAACAACAGCTCAGATGAACGTGACGATAAAAAGGGTAGCAGTGAAGAAGATGAAAATTTGGATGTGGATGTTGTTATGGGTCAAAAGGATGGCCATAATATAGAAAGGGTGGCGCAAGTTTACCCATCTAATAAAACAAATGACGCTTCACAAAATAATACAAATACTTCTTATCAGGACAACCAGCATGATAAGGATTTCGATTTCACAAGGGAGACTAAGGACATTGAATTCCGAGTCACTGAATCGCTCACGGGGAATATAGATTGTCTGAGGGGAACCCATATTTAATGTGAACCTAATGCATTCACCCTTTGGGAGGACAATGGAATTCCTTCCAGCAATGATTTATTGCAAGTGATAACTTCTTCAGTTGCTCTTGTATCTGACAAACATATTGATGCAGCAACTCTGAAAGTTTCACTTTTGTATCGGTTCTTCACCTCACAAAAGCAATGTTGTAACTTCTACAACTATTCTAATATATGATCAAGCCCCCATTGGATGGTGTCGATGCTGTTGTACTAGAGACCTTGTGGGCAGAGCCTGAAGTGATAACTTCTTCAGTTGCTCTTGTATCTGACAAACCTATTGATGCAGCAACTCTGAAAGTTTCACTTTTGCATCGGTTCTTCACCTCACAAAAGCAATGTTGTAACTTCTACAACTATTCTAATATATGATCAAGCCCCATTGGATGGTGTCGATGCTGTTGTACTAGAGACCTTGTGGGCAGAACCTGAAGGAAGTAAACATAACGAATCAGAGAACAATGCCATTACTGGAAGTGACAGGGTGTTTTTTATCACAGAGGAGTTGTCAATGGAGTGCAATGCAAATGGTCTGGAACTACAAAGGCAAGATGAAGGTGTGGATAAAACCTGCTTGAATGGTAAAATGGGTGAGGGTGTTAATAGGACATCCTGAAACATGGATTATATTTATATGGTCCAAATATCTTGTCTGCACCCATGACTTCAAGATACGAGACATTGGACAAGAAGGATTCTTCCGGAAAAGCAAAAGAAGGGGTAAAACCAGTGGACTGAAAGAAAGATCACATTGGAACTACGGTACCTATTTCAGATATGGAAGTAAAGGTAGCCCAGCAAGAAGTTCCTAAGAACTATCCTTTGGGGTTAGGCGAATATGTCCACAATCATTTGGTGGATGTGGCAAAGAGTGCTTCAATAGAGACTAAGACCCAAGCACTGGATAAAAGATTACAGAAAAATACTAACTGGAAGAAAGAAGAGTTTCGATTTGGCACATATGGGGCAGTTTATCATGGAAAATGGAAGGAATCAGATGTTGTTATCACTGCTGATAGGAGACAAAAAGATATTTCTAGTACAATTCATACAAGATTAAAGTCTAGGAATACAATAGATTCGGATATGCATATTTTAGATTCCAATGAGAAGCTTGAAACCATACTTAAGGTGATTGCACATCGCAAACAAGTTGAAGGCACAATAAATATTGTTATGGAGGCAGTACATAGACTTGAAGATGTAGCCTGCAGAGAAGCCTGTGTGACTACAAAACCCAAATCATCAGATGGCAGCCCACAAGCCTATGAGTTTGGTACTAAAGATGAGAAGAATGTTGGGATTGACATATGCACACTCTCAGAAATAACCAAAGATTGGAATGCCCACCTCATAGTAGAATGTTCCAAAAATAAGTTTACTTGCGAATTGATGGACAATGTCATCCAGGATGACAGGTACAGGATAGAGGATGAGGTCATTTTATATAAGGATATGACATATCTGATTCCTGATTCTACACTCAAGAAGAAAATCTTGAATGCCGTACATGACCCACAGCTAAGAATACACCAAGGACTCTTTGGGACATACAGGCAGATCAGAGAAAAGTTTTCTTCAGAGGGCCTCAAGGGTGATGTGTTGAGGAACGTAAAAGGATGCATAACTCGTCAACGGAACAAGCCTAGGCAAACTCCTGTACGACTTCTACAACACGATGAGGATACCAGAAGGGTAAGGCCACGCTTGGACTACCCAGGAGCGAGGAAAGATGAGTCTGCGGTAGACAGCTACCATGGGATGCTTGCAAATGAATTTTTCAAGCAGCTAGAAGACCCAGGTGCGAAGGAGATCAAGGATTCTGTGGAAATACAAGTCTCCTTAACTGAATCCCTACTACAAAGAAGAGGGAAACTGAGGGAGTCATCTACTATTCCACCGACTCCACTAATGTCACTACTTTGACAGTACACTTCTAAAACCAATAGCTTGGATCTTCAAAGTGATCACAGCAGAATTGGCTAGCATAAACAGTCAGATGGTGAGACTTGCCAGCATTTTGACAATGGATCATGGTCCTCTAAGTGGTCCTGTAATTGCGGGTCATTCACAATCGTAGAAGTGAAAAATCCGTCTGAACGGAAAAAGGCTGAAACCGCAATAAGATTCCCCTAGGTAGCCTCTAAGTTCTTGCCCTGGACAGCGAGATAAACAAACACGCAAACCATAAATTTGCAAAAAGAATCGAAGAATATCCTGTGGAGTCGAAACGAAGACTAACCTTGGCCCTCGTTCCCGGTGCCAAGAATAAAATCTTTCGATCGCTTTCAAATTGCGAGAACGCTTACCCTAATCCCCCTAATCCCTGCACACCAACAATACACTGTAATGGAAAGACTAATATATGATTCGGTACCTAAATGCTTAATACTAGCCATTGCCGCAAAAGTTCAAAAAATACTAGTCCCAAAAGGTGTAAAGAATAATAAGATATTTTAACGTCAACGAGGCTCAATACAGCTTATGGGGTCGATTGTTCTTCTATGTGGCCTTTGTACTCTGCGATTTTCTTGTGCAGTTTCACAATAAGCTCGCCCATCTTCTCAACAAAGCCCTTGTTAAATAGAATATCCTAGGAGCTCACTGCCAAAATATCTATATCTGCATACCTTTCTGTGGTGTCTTTGAAGGCCTCACATTCTAAAATGAAATGCTTTTATGTTTCTACTTTTCCGGAAGAGCAAAAAATACATACTCTTTCCTCCCACACTTCTTCTAGCCTTTTCCAGTGCCCTGTTTCACAACGAAGTTGATGCGAATCAGTGCTTAATTGTGCAATAAGAATTTTGGCTCTCCAAGAAATATTGGCCCCTATGTACGCTTTTTGTTAATGATTATGAGAGGGATTAAACTCTTCAATATAATTTTTTTTTTCCCTAACTCCTAATTCCAAGTACATTTGTGAAACTTATCCATAACAAAAGTTTTTATCTTTTTACTGCTTGTGGGACACATGCTCAAGCAAATTCCTCATTTTCTAAACCATTTGTTATTTTGTCGCATCCAAGTTTTCTTTGTTGTGCACAATACGTCATTAAACACAACCTTAGGTCATCTTCCCTCTTCCATTTGCTCAATTTTTTTAAATACCTTATGACCCGTATCATAGCCATTGTTTCAATAGGAGCCGCCCCTATTTCAGTGAACAAGATAGCATATGGAACTGCACTTTTAATTTTGAATTTGTTTGTGATCAAATGCTTCTAAATTTTCTCAATTTGTTTCCACTGCCTGTCGGATGTACTACTGGCCCACAGTTCACAGCCGTAGAGAATCAATGGAATCACTAGAAGCCCAAAAAGAGTTAGAGTGGTTTTCCAGTCCCATAACTCTGCCTCTCTATACCTATTTTGAAGAGCATAAAATGCTTTCCAACCCCCAAAGTTCTTTTCTTTCTACATCCACCCCAGCTTAGATTTTTGTTGAAGTCCATTCTGAGGTATTTGTAATCCGCAACTTCTTCGAGAATGTTGCCCTTAAAGTAGAACTTATGTTGGTTATGATTTCTTTTGTTAGAGAAAACCACTACTTTCGTTTTGCTGATATTGACTTGCATCCCCACATTTCTACAAAAATGCTCCAGGGAAAGTAAGTGTTCTTGCAACCCATGAGCAGAATTAGCAATTAGAATAAGGTCATCTGCGTACAAAAGAAGCCTTATAACAAACTTGCCCAAATGTATCCTGCCACCCCCTTGCGAATTTAGCCACTCTTCAAGTTTGCCGATATATAACCCAAAGAGGGTAGGAGACAGTGGACAACCTTGTTTGACCCCGATATCACTTCTAAAACTTTTAGAAATGCTTGATGAAGTTCTGATTTTGACTTCCACCTCTTCATACAACCTATGCACAGCTGCTCTCAAATGCTTGGGAACCCCCAGTTCCTCCATTCTATGCTAAAGCTTACCCCTAGGGATTGTGTCAAAGGCTTTTCTGAAATCAACAAAACAACAAAAGACTTCTTCCTTCTTCTCCCAAACTTTCTTAATGATATGCCTTAGAGTTATACAATGATCAACTGTGGAATGCTTAGGTCTAAAACCCGCTTGTCCTTTTGCATGTTCATCTCTTTCTTCCACCCACTTGTTGATTTTATTCTCTAACATACTCCCGAATAACTTTGCAAACAAGGGGTTTATCATTATGGTCCTATAGCTGGAGGGGTTATTGACGTCACCACTCTTGAAAAGAGGTATTGCCAAACTAGTTGTCCAATCAGTGGGGAACCCCTGTTGTATGATGATGTTGGATTTTTTTGTAATGTGAGGTGCAAGAATTTTTTAGCCCCACTTTAGATACTTTGCCTAGAGCTCAACTAAGTCTTTTTCTTTTCCAGCACCCAAATTCTTGATACCCGTCTCTACCTCTTGCACCGTGAAGAGTTTTGTATGAGTGTTGACCAAGGGAGGAAGGTCAATCTTGGGATCCTGCTCATACAATTGTCTTGCATAGTTAAATCATTTAGAAGATGTAATATTGTTTTCAGTTTGCATCTTTCTCTGTTGGAGTTCCTTCCAAAATAATTTAGAGTTATTTTTCCCGAGGAAGATTAGTTCTTCTCTCCTCAAAACCATGAAGTCAACCTTTTTCTTTCTTAATATCTTCTTGTAAGCTTTGAGCTTCATGTCATCTTTGTTTGACTCCTTCCACATTCTCCTTGCCTTTTTGTATGCCTCGTCAAACCAAACATTGACCGGAAAGCAATTTTTTTTCAGACTTCTTGCTTTTTGTTCTCTTGCACTCTGCAAGTGCGCTTTGAATTAAATGTGTTAATTCGTGACTATGCAGGTCATGAAAAGGTATTTTCTCCTTTTCACAGAGTCTCTCTAGCTCTAATTTGAATGTATTACAATTTTCTAGAGTCAAAAGGATTCTGCCCTTCGGAAAATTTTGTTGAGCACGCTGAGTTTTTGACCCTAAGTGCTTCTTTCCAGTCCAAGAGAAGCCTAGCTAAATTGGCTTGTGATCTTATTTTAAGTCCCAAAGTTGATCTCCAATCAAGACTTCCTCAATTTTTTCACACAAACTATGTGAGAAAATTACATAGTCTACTACACTTGCTCCATTCTAAGTATTGCAGGTGAAATTACCAAACTTTTCCCATCTAGTCAAACCATTACAAATGACTAAATTGAAAGCCCTACATAGAGTAAGCAATTGTTCACCAAAGAGATTGCAGCCCTTGTCCTCTCAATTTATTTCCCATTGAATATTACTCTCTTCTGTAAGCTAGATAGGGTCGCAGTCTTCTTCACAACAAGGAATGCTAGCTTGCTTGCTTGCAGTCCTAGCATTAAAATCACCCACTATAATGACTTCACCTAGCTGAGAGTATGTTGCAATATATGCCTTTAAGGCTACAAAAGGATCTTTGTGGTCAAGCCCTCTACTTTTGTAGATTTTTGAAACTTGTGGTGCAAAATAGCATGCTGCATTTCTGATGTGATTTCCATTTTTTGATATTTTAAACCAAATGAATTGTTTATTTGAGTCTTCTTTTTCTAGCTGAATGAAACGACCTTATTTTTCTCTCACTAATACCATGACACCCCCGTGTCCTTTTCCATTCCTTGCTACCTTGTTCCACACTGCCATCTTCCACTACCCTTTAAACCAAGGGGTCTTGCACCCTTCATTCTCATGTGTTTCTATGAGTCAAATTATGTCTCTATCTTCCGCAGTAGGCCCTAACCCAGGTCCTTGTCTCCATGGATAACCTTTGTAGTTCCAACAAACTAAACTTAAGGAAACCTGGGCATGACTTGATTGCTATTTGTTTTGCCCTGCTAGACTCACATTTGAGTCTTTGGCCTTGTTTTCCCATACTAACCTTGCTTCCTGATTTTCTATTAAATAATTTGTTGTTTCTTCTTTATTATCATATTGCCGCCCGGCTTTGGGAGGAGGTCCAAATCGCGCTATCAAAACTTTACCCTTATAAATCCATGCTCTTTTTCCCTCATCTCTTGCTGCCCTAACCTTTGACAATTCCTCCCTCCTTTCCTCTTGTTGTCTTATAGTTAAATCTTCTTCTAGAAAAAGGAGAGAACCCCTCAAGAGATGCTTCTTGCTTAGAATTACCTCTTTATCACGCAAACTAGGCAAGATGACTCTTATGGGCCTCGCTCTTTCACTGCTAAAATTTCCTACCCTCCATGCTTGACCTATTTGTCCTTGCCATAGCAGCTTCTCATTCAAGAAGTCCCTTGTGAGGTCAAAAGTAGATTCGTTTTTCCCATAGTCTTTAACCCCTTTAATAATTATGTTTGTTGCTATATCTTGTCTTTCCTTGCTTTCTCTATCCTGCATGTTTCCAACCCGAAAGCTTGCATCTCCTTCCCTATTATCATAATTGCTAATAACTTCAGCCCAAGTTTTGGAAACCTTTGTGGGGCCTTCTTTCCTTTCTTCTCTTGTTGTCCCTTCCTTGTTGTCTATTTGGGCAACCGCTTTCCCTTTATCCTGGGATGGTTTCACCTTCCCCACCTTTGTACTCTCCACTGCAAATTTCTTCATGCTTTGACATCTGCTTTCATCCGTTGCCATTCTGTCTTCCCAATCAGGAGGGCATCCTGGAGCAATTCCACTTGCTCCTTCAAAATTTTATTACTTTCTGCTAAAGCCTGGTTCTCAACTATGATTGCATAAGTTGTATGCTCCCTTTCCTACTCTTTAGCATCTAGAACCTCCAACCTCTTTTTTGCATTTAACAATTCTATCACATAGAGATCAGATGACCAGGTGAGAGGTGTGGATGTGGGACTGTACAAGACAAAATCATCGATGACTTTTCCTTTTCCTTTTCCTTTGGGCCTGTTGCCATATGCTTACAAGGGGGACTTGTTTGAATTATTGCTTATTGCAAAGGGTCTCAGTACTTTTTGTTTGAGTCTGTTTTTTCCTTGGCTACCCCCATTTTAGATGCGCTAGTCTCTGTTTTAAAATACCCCGATAATGTCTAGCATTGACCCAAACCCACTTCCCAACTTTGGTTGATGAGGCAATTTTCACTTGTCCTAGATAATTTGTTCCTATGGGTTATGAAATTTCTTGTCCCGTTACCATGTTTGCATGCATTGGGCTCCAACCCCTTCACCGCTGCAGTGCCTAACTCCTTTTTTTCCCCAAGAAAAATCGTAGCTTTTATTAATGAAAATAAAAGTCACATGTTGTATATGCTAAGTGCATATGCAGATCAACATGTAGCTGCCATATAGATAATTGAGAGTATCTGGAAAATAAATACATCCGCTATGTGTCGCATATATACATATTGTAGAACAATATAACTTCTCCACAAGGAGTCTGATGGATATAGATACAATAAATAACTAGAATAAAAAAGAAAAAGTAAAAAACAGTTGATGCTTCTCATGGGGGTCATCCCCCCTCCAGTGATCAGAAGCAAATGGCTTGTGAAAGTACTTATAATATGCATGCTCATTCTACTCTTGTACCTCCTTGTGAGCAGTCAATAGGTGCGTAGCCTCCTTGGAAAGGAGGTCAGAAACTGTGTTCCTCTCCCTGTAAATGTGCCGACATGAAATAGGATCAAAATGGGATTTGAGCAGTAGAGTTTCAACCAAAATATTTTGCAGTGTATGTATGTGACATGTCATCTGAACGTTAAACCAGTCAATGAAATTTTTGGAGTCACCGAATATCTGTAGTGCATGAATATTTTTAGTGATGGCAAATTGTAGGAGGTACAAAAGGCAGGAGAGTTCAGCAAAATTGTTGGTTCCTCTTCCAAGTCCAGTCTTGACTTTATAATAATGATGTGGTGAGTGATGAATAATAAATCCACCACCACAATCATGAGTCTATGCATATCCATCAAAATAGGCCCAAGGGGTGGAGTAATCAATGATCTCAGGGGATATAACACGGGGGTGTGGGGGGGTGGGGATCATCGAGGATAATGTGATATATGGAGATGATGTGGGCAGTAGATGATGGCCAATGATGAGGGATGTCATGAAAGATGGTCCTATTGCGGGCCATCCAGATGCACCAGCAGATTAGGATAGGTAAATTCCATAGCTTGTGGGGAGTAGCCCCATTCCACCAATGCTCCCATGCTTCAATAAGGGTGTTCCCCTCCCAACGAAGATTATGATGGATGGAGGATTGAATAATCGTCCAGAGATCAAGGGTAGCATGACAATGGAGGAAGAGATGCAAAGTATCTTTAGCTGCCTCTTTGCAGAGTGGACATCTGTGAGGACCAATGAATGTTCTTTTCTGTAAATTGTCCCCAGTTGGAATTTTATCAGTGAGGATACACCACATGAGGAGCCTATCTTTAGCAGGTCCTTTAAGTTTCCAGAGATTGTGCCACCATGGAATAAGAGGTTCAGACCTGTATGCACGATATATGTGAGAATAACCCTCTTTGGGCGTGTACAAACCCTGTTTTGATACGGTCCAAATAACTTCATCCTCTCGATCCAGTAATCTGACACGGGTTTCCCTTAAGGCATCCAAATAAGCTGACCATATCTCAGTCCACTGTGGATGAATCTGTAATTCCTGATGGTCAAGCCAGCCTTGTGAGAAGAGTGTGGTTCGTTCCCTGTCGGCAATTTGATTGAGCATCAGGATGCCTGCTTGATTGAGGAAACTGATTAGTGCATTTGGGAGGAGATGTGCATTGCTGCAACCCACCCAAGGATCACATCCAATATGTATCCTGAATCCATTGCCGATTTTCCAAGCCAAATCATCCATGATAAATCTAATTGAGGAAGTGACCGTGCGCCAAATAGTGGAACAACAAGGGTAGTGCATAGGTGGTGAACGAATCCATTCAATGGGATTGAGAAGATGTATGTATTTTTGTATAGTCACCCTGGTCCATAAGTTGTTACCCGTGAGAATCATCCATCCAAGCTTTGCAACCAATGCCAAAGCGAAGGTCGGTAAGTCCTTCATGCCCCAACTGCCCCACCGCTTGGGTAATGCAATATGGGTCCATTTGGTCCATGCAAAAATGTGTCTGTCTTTAGTGCCCAGCCATAAGAATCTCCTGCAAATCCTATGAATTTTGTAGAGAATTCCTTTAGGAATCAAGGCAAGAGACATCCAATACACATGAATGGCCTCTAGCATAGATTTGATCAGAATCAACCTACCAGCTCTAGAAAGCCAGTGATGGCACCAGTTATTTAAGCATTTTTCTATCTTGGTAATGAGCCAATTCCAATCAACAATTTTGTAATTCACTAGTTTGAGGAAGAAACCCAGGTACTTCAAACCATCCTCAAATCTGGTGAGATTAAAATGAAATCTCTGTTGTGCAAAGTGTATTTCATGAGGACTGCATCAAAGGCAAGTCAATGTTGATTTGATGTTGTTACACTGCATTCCTGCGGCAGTACAAAATAATAGCAGAATAGATCGGACCACAGAGGAGTCACCAAGAGTACAATTTAGAAAAATTATTATGTCATCCACAAATAACAGATGAGTGAGCACACATTTAGTTGTTAAGAGGATACCTTTCAATCTGCCACGAGTAGTTTCATCAATAATACATTTGCTAAGGTCCTCCATAACCTATAGAAATAAAAGGGGAGATAATGGACACCCTTGTCAAAGTCCTCGCTCCGCATGAAATAAATTGTTTGTTGCCCCATTGATAAGAATGCTATAAGAAATAGAGGTGATGCAGCTCATGATCCAGTTAATAGTTTGTAAGGGGAACCCCAAGTGAGTAAGCAACATGCGGATATAGAGCTAGCTCACTTGATCAAAATCTTTTACTAAGTCAATCTTGAGAATCATCCCTTTTATGCGCTTGGTGTGCATAGAATGTAGGCCTTCTTGTGCAATGCCAATTGCATCATGGATCTGTATGCTTTCAAGAAAGGCAAATCGTTCAGGAGATATGTGATTGGATAAAATAGGTTTCAACCTATTGGCAAGTATCTTGGCCATAATCTTGTATATGCAATTACATAAAGATATCGGACGAAAATCTTTGAACGAAGAGGGGTGATCAGATTTAGGAATAAGGGCTATGAAAGTAGCATTGAAGGCCTCATAGATGCACCCAGATTGACGAGTCTCTTCCACCACCTCTAGAAGGTCAGGACCCAGAAGATCAAAGAAAGCCAGATAAAACTCCACAGCCCACCCATCAGGTCTAGGGCTTTTGTCCTTTTTGAACCACTTAAGGACAGGTTCTAGTTCTTGGATCAAAACGAGTAGAAGGAGGTCCTCCTCTATTACAGGATCCACATATCTGGGAAAGAGGGAGTCCACCTTTATGATTTCAGCCAAGGATGGTTTGTAATATTCCCAATTAGCCTTGCTAATTGGAATATTGCATTTTTGCTTTATTTTGCCGCTTTAGCTAGAAATAATAAATAAAGTGAGAAATAAGAGGGGCCACCTCACTTTAGTCACCTCACTTTATAATAAAGTGTTCTTTTTCCTAGTAGATTGACGTTGTAACTTAGAGAGGGGGCCTTGGGGGTCCACTTGAGTATGATGGGGGAGGCATCAGGCTAACCCAAGGTAAACTGCGCAGATCCAGGGAGAGTTAAGTTTTGGAGGGAGTTTGACATTATAAAAGGAGAGGTTCTCACCTCATTTGGATCATTCATGATTTGATATTATTATTGATAGCTAGACTTCTGTCTGCTTCAGCACGCCGGTTGTTTAGTCGGTCTGCAGCACTGTTTAGTGCACGAGTGTCTTCGGTCGGAGATCTCACCCTTAGCCTCGGGGGACTTCGAGTGCCTGCCCTGGTAAGGTTATTTCTGGTTTCACCCTTAGCTTCGGGGGACTTCGAGTGCCCGCCCTAGTAAGGTTCTGTTCTGAGTACACCTTTCAGTTTCAGTAGCAAGGTAGCAGCAGTTTCTGGTGCATATCTGGAGAGGAAGAAGCCCTCTTGTGGCTGCGCAGTTCAGAGGAGGAAGGACGTTGTTTCTGCAGGAGAGAGAACGCTGATCAGCCTAGGAGAGTGAGGACGCTGTTCCAGGGAGGACGCAGTCCAGATCTGAGCAGGGAAAAACGCTGTCCAGGAGGAGGAAGGACGCAGATCAGCCTTGGAGTGAGGACGCTGTCCAGTTCTAAAGAGGAGGACGCAGATCTGAAGGCACACTGATAGATTCAGCCTGGGAGAGGGTAGATCTGAGCAGATATTTGCAGATCTAGTTTTGTATGATGCAGATCTGAAGGTATAGCACTAGATCCAGCTGGGGGAGATTGCAGATCTGAGGAGGTATTGGCAGATCTAGCCTAGATCTGAAGAGATAACATCAGATCCAGCCTTGGAGGTTGCAGATCTGAAGAGATATTGTCAGATCCAGCATAGATCTGAAGGGTTAGTAGCAGATCTGGCCAAGGGGGACGCAGATCAGGAGGGATAGGACGCAGATCTGGTTTGGAGGCTTCAGATCCAGCAGATCTGAGCATTCAGAAGACAGATCCACCAGGTAGGACGCTGATCTGAGGAGCAGGCTTGTGTGAGATGGACTCAACAGCGTTTTCTAGCATTCAGTAGCTGATCCATCTGTCTGGAGGTTTGGGTGATCAGTGCTTCATCTGTTTCTGCGTTGTCACTAGCAGAGACAGCGTTTTCCATTGATGAGGGTTTGGAATTTGAGATCAGCGACTCGATCTTGACTCATAGTGGCTGAGTCCGGCTTCGGTCTTGAGCGACTAGGACGTTGTCTGGTTGCGGTATTACGTACGAGAGACTATACTTGCCTAGGGCAAGGATAGGTGCACTCATTCCGATTTTCTTGTACTCCTCTCTATGTACTTTCAGATTAATAAAATGGCTCAGTTTTCTGGCATTCTATGTGTAATTGCTCCTTGATCTGGTTCAGCATTGTATTTTCTATATCTGTCTGGCATATTTCTGTTTATTACTGGTTATTTCCCTTTGGGGATATTACAGTGGTATCGGAGCATAGATCTGGCTCAGCCTGTGGTGCTAGCAGTCTATGACGCCCGGGGGTAACCCCTACATCCATCGGAAGAGTCTCTTCGGGGGAAGTGATTCTGATTCAGAGACAGAACAGCGGAATCCAATGGAGGACATAGTTGAGAAGTTGGCTGAGAAGGTGGATACACTCATCCATCACATGCAGGATGTAACCAAGAGAGTTGCAGCTGTAGAGGTAACACAGAAAGAACCCCCTAGGGTTCTCCAGGTGGGAGAGGGATCGGGCGTGTCTCACTACATACCAGACGCTATTCCCATTGTGACAGCGTAGAGACCCTATATGCCCACATTTGAAGACGCAGAGACAGGAGTGCGGGGTGGTGCACAGAGGGTCAATCCCGCACCCACTCGACCCACCATGCCTACCTTTCCGGTAGAGGACGAGGGGTCGACAGCACCAAAAGATGGGGGTCTAGCTCAACATGCGGCCATTTTTGCAGACTGGCAGAGCCTGGGTCAGGCGTTCATGGATGCTTTCCCCTTAGATCGCTATATCCAGTTCCGATGTGGAGGCAAGGCCCATGAGCAGGACCAACACAAGGGACGTGGATCCCACCGTGATAGTCACCGTGCAGCGAGTAAATTCCATTTGCCGATGTTTGATGGATCACAGAAGACTACGGCAAGGTCTTGGGTGGAGAAGTTGGACCTCTATTTTCAGCTTAACTAGATGCCAGAGAGGGAGGCCATTAAGATGGTTGCATTGCATTTAGAGGGTGAGGCCCAGGACTGGTGGTTTCATGGGTTGACAACACTGGGACATTCCACAGTGACGACATATGCTGAGTTCACCAGGAGAGTGGTGGAACGTTTTGACAGGAAGGACCCGGATCAGCCTTTCTTCGAGCTGACCAAGCTCAGACAGACGGGGAGTGCAGAGGCATACATCTCAGACTTCTTGAGGATTTCAGTGATGGTACCTGACTTATCGACAGCTCGGATGGTCCTTATGTTTGTGGAGGGGCTGTCAGAGCCACTTCGTGGCCTAGTCCGGTCAAACAAACCGGCTACACTACAGGATGCTGTCAGTAGGGCCCGTGACCTACAAGATGTCTTGCCTAGGACTCGGCCACCTTATCCCCAGAGACAGGCTTTCCAACCTAAGGGTAAGGACACGAGGGTTCCGCCTCCCAAGGCGAATCCAGGACGAGGACAGTATGATGATGAGGCCAGGAGAGAGCTGAGACGGAAGCGATTATGCTTCACCTGCCAGGAGCCGTGGGCACCGGGACACAAGTGTACGGCAGGAAAGGCACATTTCATAGAGGTCTTCTCCGAGAGCAGCGGGGAAGAGGATGAGGGGGATGATGAGGAGACAGGAGGATGTTATGCAGCGCAGAGTACCTTACCACCTCCACCACCCGATGCAGGTGGGGCTTCATTCGCACCTACTGGGGGAGCTCTAGCAGCGTTACGAGGAGTCCCCAAGTATCTGACATTGCGTGTACGTGGGACAGTGCGCGGACAGAGAGTTTCGGTCTTAGTTGACAGTGGGGCTACCCACAACATCATTGATGCCCAGATGGTTGCACGGAGAGGCATACCGACGGAGGGCTTTGATGGGTTTTCCGTTTTGGTCCCAGGAGATCAGACCATGGCTTGTGCTCGATATGTACCAGAGTTATCAGTGACGATGGGCACCTATACATTGACCGATCACTTCTTTGTGGTGGACATTCCGGACACCAATGTAATATTGGGAGTTCAGTGGCTTATTACTCTGGGAAAGGTCACCACTGATTGGAAGGCCCTGGAGATGGAGTGGGATGATCCCAAGACGGGAAGGCATGAGAAGATCCGAGGGCAGAACACATATCCACCCCAGACAGTATCGGCGCACAGCATGGAGGCGACATTCCGCAAGGGAGATATAGAGTGGGCGGTCGAGTTGCGGGCTTCAGAGGCAGTAGATACAGGACGGACGGTGCACCCTGATCTACAGACTCTTCTCGACAGATATGCAGTAGTTTTTGGAGATATTCCGCCAGGACAGCCACCGGATCGGGGGTTTGAGCACACGATCGAGCTGGAGCAGGGGATACAGGCGGTAATCACCACACCGTATAGGCATCCCAAAGCCTATCGGGATGAGATAGAATGGGCCATTCAGGAGCTCCTGGCCCTTGGGCACATTCGACCCAGCACCAGTCCTTTCGCTTCTTCAGTAGTGCTGGTGAAGAAGAAGGACGGCACATTACGCATGTGCATTGACTACAGGGCTCTGAACAAAAAGACCCTGAAGAACAGGTACCCCATTCCCAGGATCGATGAGTTGATGGATGAGTTGAGAGGAGCACGGTTCTTCTCAAAGATTGATCTAAGATCCGGGTACCATCAGATACGCATGAGGGAACAGGACATTCCCAAGACTGCTTTCAGGTGTCATTATGGGCACTTTGAGTTTGTGGTCATGCCATTTGGGTTGACCAATGCACCTGCTACTTTCCAGTCGTGTATGAACCACATTTTCAGGGATCATCTGAGGAAGTTCGTGCTGGTTTTCTTTGATGATATCCTTATATACAGCAGGACCTGGGAGGAGCACCTACAGCACATTGAGACGGTCTTGCACATTCTGGAGGAGCAGCAGTTCTTTGCCAAGCTCTCCAAGTGTGAGTTTGGATTGACGGAGATGCTATATCTGGGGCACATCATAGGAGTGGACGGGGTGAGAGTCCACGATGAGAAGATCTGGGCTATCAGGGACTGGCCAGAGCCACGGAATGTAACGGAACTCCGAGGGTTCATTGGTATTTGCACCTATTACAGGAAGTTCGTCAAGGGCTTCTCTCAGCTTGTTGCACCCCTCACGGAGTTGACGAGGAAGGGAGCATTCAGTTGGTCGGATACGGCACAGCGAGCTTTTGATAAGCTCAAGGAGGTGATGAGCAGTTGCCCAGTGTTAGCACTAACTGATTTTACGCAGCCCTTTGTCCTAGAGTGCGATGCATCAGGAGAGGGGATTGGAGCAGTTTTGATGCAGGAGGGTCATCCGATTGCGTTCGAGAGCCGGAAGCTCCTTCCACACGAGAGGCTTTATCCCATCTATGACAAGGAGATGCTGGCCATCATGCATGCATTGGCCAAATTCCGGCAGTACCTGGTAGGTGGCAGATTGAGGGTGAGGACAGATCATAACAGCCTGAAGTACTTTCTGGAGCAGAAGCAGTTGCAGGAGAGGCAGCAGAAGTGGATCAGCAAGATCCAGGCTTACGATTTTGACATAGAGTATGTCAAGGGGAAGAATAACGTGGTAGCTGATGCCCTTTCCCGTAGACCAGCCACGTTATCACTCATGAGCTTGGACGCTGACTGGAAGGCTCGACTACTGGTTGAGTACTCCAAAGATAGATTTGCATGCGAGGTGCTGGATGGTCAGACAACAGATAGCAGATACAGGGTGGCTGATGAGGTCATCTATTACAGGGATAGGATCTTCTTGACTGAGGGGTCTCAGCTCAAGGAGAAGATACTCCGGGCTTCACATGATTCACCATTGGCGGGCCATCAGGGGTTCACCAAGATGTACAGGGCCATCCGGGAGAGATTTGCATGGAAGGGCCTCAAGGAGGACGTACTCCAGCATGTCAGGGAGTGCGAGGTTTGCCAGCGGAACAAAGGAGAGATGAGCCATCCGGCGGGGCTATTGCAGCCGCTTCCCATTCCGGAGGGGAAGTGGGAAAGTATCTCGATGGACTTCATCACGGGGTTGCCCACAGTGCAGGGCAAGGACTGCATCTTCGTAGTAGTTGACCGGCTAACGAAGTATGCTCATTTTTTCGCCATTTCGGCGCGTCATACAGCAGCACAGGTAGCAGAGTTGTTTTTCCGGGAGGTTTTCAGATTGCATGGTCTACCCAAGACCATTGTTAGTGACAGGGATAGCCGATTTATGGGAGGATTTTGGCAGGAGCTCTTCCGACTAGTGGGGACAGAGTTGACACCGAGCACTAGTTATCATCCCCAGACGGACGGGCATACGGAGATAGTTAACAAGTGGCTAGAGGGCTACTTGCGTAACTACGTCAGTGGGCAGCAGAGAGCGTGGCTGAAATGGCTACATTTGGGCGAGTACTGCTACAACACAACCCACCATATGTCTATCGGTATGACACCTTTCTATGCATTGTATGGATATCACTCCCTATCTTTTGTGGACATGATGTTTGGGGTTAGCAGGGCTCTGCGAGCCAAGTTATGGATCCAAGAGAGCCAAGATATCCTCCGGACTCTCAAGGACAACATAGCCACAGCACAAAATCAGCAGAAGTTGTATGCTGATAAGGGTCGGGTGGAGAGACACTTTGAGGTAGGGGACCTAGTCTACCTATGGTTACAGCCATACCGACAGTCTTCGCTCAAACAGAAGGGGGCAGAGAAGCTTAAGCCTCGCTTTTATGGACCGTACAGGGTGATACGTAGGATCGGGCAGGTTGCATATGAGTTGGAACTGCCCCAAGGCAGCCGGATTCATAACATCTTCCATGTATCATGCCTGAAGAAGGCACTGGGCCAGCGCGTGACAGTCACCGGGGAGCTACCACCGACAGATGATGAGGGGCACTTGGTGTTACAGCCGGAGGCCATTATTGACACCAGGGAGAGACAGCTGCGGAGCAGGAAGATCAGGGAGTTCTTGGTGAGATGGAAGAATCTGCCGGATGAGGATGCCACTTGGGAGGATGAGAAGATCTTACAGCATCCCTCACTTCAGTTGCTTGAGGACAAGCAACGTTTTGCCGGGGGAGACTGTAATATTCCCAATTAGCCTTGCTAATTGGAATATTTCCTTTTTGCTTTATTTTGCCGCTTTAGCTAGAAATAATAAATAAAGTGAGAAATAAGAGGGGCCACCTCACTTTAGTCACCTCACTTTATAATAAAGTGTTCTTTTCCTAGTAGATTAACGTTATAACTTAGAGAGGGGGCCTTGGGGGTCCACATGAGTATGATGGGGGAGGCATCAGGCTGACCCAAGGTAAACTGCGCAGGTCAAAGGAGAGTTAAGTTTTGGAGGGAGTTTGGCATTATAAAAGGGGAGGTTCTCACCTCATTTGGATCATTGAAGATTTGATATTATTATTGAGAGCTAGACTTCTGTCTGCTTCAGCACGCCGGTTGTTTAGTCGGTCTGCAGCACTGTTTAGTGCAACCGAGTGTCTCCGGTCGGAGATCTCACCCTTAGCCTCGGGAGACTTCGAGTGCCTGCCCTGGTAAGGTTATTTCTGGTTTCACCCTTAGCTTCGGGGGACTTCGAGTGCCCGCCCTAGTAAGGTTATGTTCTGAGTACACCTTTCAGTTTCAGTAGCAAGTAGCAGCAGTTTCTGGTGCAGATTTGGAGAGGAAGAAGCCCTCTTGTGGCTGCGCAGTTCTGAGGAGGAGGGACGCTGTTTCAGGAGGAGAGAGGACGCTGATCAGCCTAGGACAGTGAGGACGTTGTTCCAGGGAGGACGCAGTCCAGATCTGAGCAGAGAGAACGCTGTTCCAGGAGGAGGGTCGGACTATAAACGCGCTGTTGGAGGCTGCCACGATAATTTCCGTTCGAATCGCGATTTTTTCGTAATTATCGCGATAATATCGCGCTAATGATAATTTCAAAAAATAATCGAAATTATCGCCGATATAATCGGCAGCCCGAAAAACTCAAAAATCGTGATAAAATCGTGATCTTTTCATCTTTGATGGACACCCTTGGCGGAGTCCTTGCTCTACATGAAAAAAATTAGTAGCAGCCCCATTGATAAGAATGCTAAAAGAAACAGTGGTGATGCAACAGATAATCCAATTAATTGTTTGTATGGGGAATCCCAGGTGAGTGAGCAGCATGAGGATATAGATCCAGCTCACTTGATCAAATGCTTTTGCCAAATCAATCTTGAGAATCATCCCTTTGATGTTCTTGGTATGCATAGAATGTAAGCCTTCTTGTGCAATGCCTATTGCATCATGGATCTGTATATTTTCAAGAAATGCGAACTGTTCAGGTAAAATAAAATTGGATGAAATGGGTTTCAACCTATTAGCAAGGATCTTGGCCATAATCTTGTAGATGAAATTACATAACGAAATTGGGCGAAAATCTTTGAATGAAGAGGGATGATCAGATTTAGGAATAATGGCAAAGAATGTAGCATTGAAGGCCTCATAGATGCGCCCATATCGTCGAGTCTCTTCCACCACCTCCAGGAGATCATGACCCAGAAGATCAAAGAAAGCCAGATAAAACTCCAAAACCCATCCATTAGGTCCAGGGCTTTTGTCCTTTTTGAACCATTTAAGGACAGATTCTAATTCTTGCATCGAAACCGGTAAAAGGAGGTCTTCCTTCGCTACTGGATCCACATATCTGGGAAAAAGGGAGGCCACCTTAATGATTTCAGCCAAGGAGGGTTGTTGTGGAGCCTTACAAATCTCTTGAAAATGATTGATACCTTTCTGAGCAAGTTGAGAGAAGGTGGAGGCTTTAGATCCATCCTCATTGTCGAGTTCCCAAATGGTATTGATAGTCTTTCTGCCCTTAGCAAAATGATGGAATAATTTGGAGTTTTCATCCCCAGCTTTGATCCAAGTGGCTCGGCTTTTGAGTCTCCAAAATTCATCCCTCGCTTGAAGGATCTTTAAGCGTTCAGTTTCAAGTAAAATAAGCTGTGACTTCTCATCTTTAGTTGCAAACCCTCCCCCAATAGAGTTTTCCAATCTATGGATATTTTATTCAATTCTGGTGAGTTTTTTGTCCTCTGTTCTTTTCTTATTTCTAGCCCAAGTAATGGACTCCTTCTTAATAGTGAGTAATTTGTGTGCAAAAATGGAGGATGGTGATTGTAGATATGGTGGCGAAGGGAGTCTCCACTGTGTGTCCACTATATTGATATAGTCAGAGTCTTGTAACCACACAGAGCAGAATTTAAAAGGGAAAGTCGACTTCTTAAAGTCCCTAGTGATTTCCAAATAAATCGGGGATTGGTCGGAGATGCCACCAGAATCGATCCGCTACCTGAAGGAGCCAAGATTTTGTAATAGACGTTCCTTGATAAGGAAGCGATCGAGTCTGCGAGCCACCATTTCAGCCCCAGTGCGCCTGTTGCGCCAAGTTGGAGAGGGGGAAGTTATGAGGGGATCCACCAGATGATGCGAAGATAGTAAGTGTCTAAAAAAATCAGAAAGAATATCCGCATGTGAATTAGGCCCCCAGGATTCAGAGATCCCAAGAGAGAAGTTCAAGTCACCAGCCAATATGATGTTATTAGGACGAAACACTGATGAGTTCATAAGAGAGGTCCAAAATTGTTGCCTGTTGGTGCAGGGTCCATAAGCATTAATAATACAGAATTGTAGGCCAAGGGCTTCCAAGAAGACATCCATCCTCAGAATGCAATCCCTGCCCCAAACATTAAGAATTTTGATGTGTCGGGGGTTGATACAGAGGGCCAGTCCACCCAACCGACCATTAGCATCTATGGCATGAATGTTCCAAGTAGGGAGGAGAGGGGAAAGTACTTGAATAACATAATTAGACAAACCATGAGTTTCCTGGAGCAAAATGATGTCGGCCGAAGAAGAAGAAAAGAGGCGTCGAAGAGCGAGACGCTTCGCTGGGCTAGCCAACCAACGACAGTTGAAGGAAAGACAGATCATTGGGAAACCAGGAGTGGGATTGTCTTGCTCTAAGGATCCCATCGATGGAGAGTTGTGTACCGTAGGCTACTTCAATACTGGCTTGTAAAATGGCCTTCGAAATATGCGAATGTCAGCTGTAGGTGGGCTTGTGCAGATGGTTGGAGTGTCCAGTAAGAGTACCAAGACCAGTTGGAGTGTATAAGCGGGGACGTAAATTGTATGAGTGAGTGGAAGAGGATTCGGAGGATTCAACCACGAGGGAGGGGGTAGGACCAGTGGGGGAATGTGAGGGGGGAGTGGGGATAAGTTCAGAAGGAGCAAGTGTGGAGGCGAGGGGAGATGACAGAGGCAGTATAGGAATGGTAGGGGGAGTGGGGGGAAAAAGGAGAGGTGAGGAGGATGGAGGACAAATAATCGAAGGGGAGAAGAATCCAACCAGAGGAGGCTCCGAGCACTGAATAGATGCCGAAGATAAAAATGACAAAAATGTAAAAGGAGGAGAAGAGGGTGTACCATCATCCAGAAGGAGTCCAGTAGATGTAGCAGCAACCATAGATCGAGTGACCCGGGTGGGGGCATCTGCAACCTTCTAAGAGTAATCTGCCAGCGAGGAGGGATCAGGTGTGGAGAGGAAGCCGATATGCTGAGCTTGTCTCTGCAACGAGACTGATACAGGAGCAATAGGATTCATTCCGCTGTGAGTGCGAGGAGTCAGTGTCGGTCCATTTAATGGACAATCTTTGAAAACTTTTTCGACTTTGTGGCAACGATGGTAGTGGAAGGGAACCCCCTCATAATCCAGAAGCTGCGCCCTGGTAGAGTTGCAACATTGAATATTGATGGCTTCCTCGAGACCTTGCTTGGTATCCAGAAGTACCAGGATGCGGGTGAAAGCCATCTTGCCAGAGTCAATGTAGGAGCGATCATGGTCCAAATAAGTACCCAGAAGGTTACCAATGTCCTTGAAAATCTGTTCATTCCATAACTGTAGAGGTAGCCCAGGCAACCGAACCCAAATAGGTCCTGCACCCAACGGTTCATGATCAGGGTCGAAGAAGGGGTTCCACCGTTTCAGCAACACAGGTGCCATCTCAATATGCCAGAATTGTGATAATATAAGATCAGTGGGTGCTCTGGAAGTGAAGCGGAGGGAAAACCATCCCTTGGTAAGAGTATATATGGTGGGGAGCTCCTGTAATAGGTCAGCCCAAATCTCTTGTACCCATTGTTTCAATCTCTTGACCCCATATTTCCGGTCACGAACCCGACCAACAACCACTCTGTCCACGGTGCCCATGATATCGACCATCTGTACACTGGCGTGGAGAGTGAGAAGGCTAGCACGCTTGCAGGCTCTCACACATTTCGTGCGATGGGGTGCATGAGGGGGTAGCCCAGGAGGTAGGGTAGCCGAAGCAGTAAGTGGAGGGGGCGAGACAGAGGCGGGAGGATGGGGGGAGGAGTTGGGTGGGGGGATGGTAAAACAGCCAGAAGGTCGACGAGCTGAGGATACGACAGTGCCGAGAGGGGGGATGGGGGGGAGTGTGCTCGGGGAGGAAAATGAAGGAGGGGGGGTGGAGAGCAGGGGGAATGAGGAAGCGGGGAGCGGAGTCACCGAGTCAAGTGAGGAGGGTAGGGTAAAGGTGGGAGCCAACGGGGAGTAGGAGAGAGTTTGTGAGAGAAATGCTAAGGATGCAGGGGACGGGGGTCGGAGATCTGGTGAGGTGATGAGATCCAGGTTAGCAGCCGAGAGGATAGCGGGGGAGGAGGGTGAGAGTTCCGGTACCAGAAAAGAATCCAGCTCAGGGAAGGTAATAAGAGGAGAGGAAGCAGATGCGATGGATCCAGATAATGCAGGACAAGTGAAAGGAGAAGAAGCAGGGTGAGAAACATTTATATCGGAGGATAATCGATGCGCTAGGGTCCAAATGTCCACATGGGCATATGGGTCCTTCGAATAATCCACAAGCTTTCATCCTAGGCCCCTTCCATTGATAACTCCAAGAAGAAACCGTTATTACAAAGTCCAACTGCTAGTCAGAGAGAATCGGTCACGAGGAGCTAGAAAACCGGGAGATGGCAGTATGAAGGTCACCAACAATAAAAAACGAGTGCAGTAATGGTCCTTGCCCTGACAATGGCAACATTCCAAAGTAGGCAGGTCGGGGGCACCGACGAGCTCCGTCAATGTATGAGTGCGTAGACAGAAAAGCTATCGGCCAATAAAACAGGAGCCACGAAGTGCGTCGTCAATATATTCGAGTATCCAAGAACCGTCTGGAACCATGAAAATCGCAGTGAGCTTCCAGAGGTGTGTTCAGGTGAGGTATCGAGCTGTAGCAGTGTGAGGGGATAGCAACCCTAGTGCCGCCATAGCCTGGAGCTCCCAACTCCATCTTTTCTCCAAACTTCACAATAATATTTTTCTCATTGGAAAAATCGCACTCAGTTTATGTTTTATTAAAATAATTAATTATTTTAATGGGGACCCTACGTCTAAACTTAGGGAAATTAAATAATTAATGGGTATTAATAAAACAGAGTGTGAATCTTCTAGAGAACGAAGATCAAGTCAAGATTTAATCTTAGCCATTGATTAGACTTCTAATCTGGGAAAGTACGCCAAGGTAGCCTACCCCAGGAGCAGCAATAGGGCTAAGAGTGTGTTGGGATTAATACACTCAGACATCTGTGGACCAATGTCCACTAGAGCTCTTAGTGGTGCCGAATATTTCGTCACCTTCTTTGATGACCATTCCAGGAAAACTTGGATCTACTTTCTAAAGACCAAGGATGAAGTTTTTGATCGATTCAAGTAGTTTAAAGCTCTGGTTGAGAATCTGACTGGAAAGCAGATCAAGATACTGCGATCAGATAATGGTGGAGAATACATTGATAAAGACTTCACATAATTCTGCGCAAGCGAAGGTGTTAGAAGAGAGTGGATCGCTCCATATAATCTGGAGTAGAATGGAATTGCAGAAAGGAAGAACAAAACTATTTTGTAGGCTATAAGGGCAATGTTGTATGATCAAGACATGCCCAAATTTCTGTGGGTTGAAGCTTGTAACATAACCTTATATGTTCAGAACAAGATTCCTCACAGCGCACTGGGTAAGATCACTCCAGAAAGTGTCTTCACTGGCAGGAAGCTAGAAGTAAGCCACTTCAAGATCTTTGGTAGTGTGGCATACTGCCATGTACCCGAAGAGAAGAGGAAGAAATTAGATAGGACTACGGAAAAGGGAAATCTGATGGGATATAGCGAGAATGCTAAGGCTTAGAAAATCTACATTCCTGATAACAGAAAGATTGTAGTGCGACGTGATGTAAAGTTCATGGAGGAAAGAGCTTTCAGAAAATCCCGGGAGATGCCTTCAACAGCGCAGTTTGAAGAAGATCCATTGGTCCAGCCACTACAACCAACAAAAACTAGCACGAGTGCTTCTCCAGGGCACAAGGATCCAGAGGATTTGCAGGAGGAGGAACAGGAAGATCCACCAACTACCAGTGGCAGGAAAAGTAGGGAATTGCGACAGATTTTGAGGGACGTAGAGGAGTTTGTTTGAGCTCCTAGAAATGAGAAGAGGTAGCGTAGGAAACTAGACAGATACCAAGCCTTGGTAGCTCAGGTTGGAGAACCCTCTAGTTTTCAGGAGGCAATTCAACATCAGGTATGGGTAGATGCAATGGTGGAAGAGTACAACTCAATCATGACGAATGATGTCTGGGAAGTGGTTCCTAGGCCTCAGGACAGATCGATTGTGTCTTCGAGATGGATCTACAAGATCAAATATGCTGCAAATGGTAGCGTGGAAAAATATAAAGCCAGGTTCGTGGCTAAGGGGTGTGCTCAGAAGGTGGGGATAGACTATGAAGAAACCTTCGCCCTAGTAGCCAGATATACTTCTATTAGATTCGTGATATCTCTTGTTGCGCAGATGGGGTGGGAGATTCACCAGATGGATTTCAAGACTGCGTTCTTGAATGGGGTGATAGAAATTGAAGTACATATCGAACAACCAGAGGGATTTTCAATGCATGAGTAGAAGACTCATGTTTGTAGGCTTAAGAAAGCCTTTTATGGACTTAAGAAAATCCCTAGAGCTTGGCATGGTCGAATTGATGGTTACTTGCAGAAGATGGGATTCGTCGAGAGTGACGCAGATCCTAATCTCTATTATTTGAAAGTAGGGAATGAGCCTCTGATACTGGTGTTGTGCGTAGATGACCTATTCCTGACATGTTCATCTAGGCTAATCAAGGATTGCAAGGAGAACCTCGCTGCTGAATTTGACATGAAGGATCTGGGGCTGATGCATTATTTTATGGGGTTGGAAGCTTGGCAGCGGAAGGTGAAATCTTTCTTGGTCAAGGGAGATATGCTACAAAAATCTTGAAAAGATTTAAGATACAAGACTGTAGACCCATGGCTACTCCAATGATCACAAACTAGAAGAAGATTGATACATCCGAAGATGATGAGGCTGATCCTACCTTGTATAGACAACTCATGGGGTCCCTAATGTATCTGGTCAACACTAGGCCAGGCATATGTTACGCTGTCAACACCCTTAGTCAGTTCATGGTGGAACCAAGGAGGGGACATTGGGCAACAACCAAGCATGTTCTCAGATACCTACAAGGAGAATTCGAGCATGGATTGAGATATACCCAAGGCAATGACATCAGACTGAGTGGGTACACTGACATAGATTGGACTGGAAGTTTAGTAGATCGGAAAAGTACCAGTGGGTACTGTTTCAGCATTGGATCAGGAATGACTTCTTGGTGTAGCAAGAAATAGAAGTCTGTAGCTTCGAGCTCAGCTGAGACGGAATATATGGCAGCCAATACAACTTTGTGTGAAGCCATATGGCTTAGGAAGATGCTTGTGAACAAAGATGAAAAAATCGCGATTTTATCGCGAGTTTTTCGGGTTGCCGATTTTATCGGTGATTTTTTCAACGATTTTTTGAAAAAATCGTTATCGCGAAAAAATCGAAAAATTCGCGAGTCAAAGGGAAAAAATCGTGGCAGCCTCCAACAGCGAGTTTATAATGCGATTTTTGGTTTTTTGTTTTTCATTTTTAGTTGGACAGACTTGCTTATGAGAGCCAAGGAGGGAAGGAGGAGAGCCAAGGAGGGAGATACGTGATTTACAAGCCCAAGATTGGACAAAAGTGAAGAATTTCTTGCAAGCCAAGCGAACAAAAATCGAATTTGGACCAAGTGTCTCCGGCAAAATGTTTTTCCAGGTATGGGCATCAAATTTGACCCATTTTTTTTGTTTTTTTCTTGTTCTTCCATGGGTTTCTATTACCCATGTATTTTTCATCATTTGTGATTGCATTTGGTTGTGTTTTTTGTTTTTGTTTTTGTTTTATTGAGAGGAGAGGGTTTATTTTGGTCAAAAATGCAAAAAATTGTTTGTTAAATTTTGTTTTTTATATTTCTTCTTGTGCTCTTAGTTTCTTCCCATTATTTTTGCTTGTGTTTCAACATGTATTTTTTCCCATTATTTTTGCATTGAGTTGATGGTTTTTTTTTGTGAAAAAAATGAAAAATGAAGATGTTGTATGTAAAATTGTAATTTTTTTATTTTATTTTTTAACTTGCAATTTTTCTTGTGCCCTAGGTTCAAATTTCAACATTCAAAGTGCAAAGTTTCCAACATGCCAAGGAAATTAGATCCTTTATGGGAATTTGGTGAACCTGATCACGGGTTTGACCGATTAAACTTGACTTGCAAATTATGTGGTCAACACATGGCAGGGGGGATATACAGGTTGAAATACCACCTGGCACAAATTCCTGGGCATGAAGTAGGCCCTTGCAAAAACACTAATGCAGAAATAATCAAAAGAGCCATGAACTCATTGGGAGAAATAGAAACCACTAAACTCAGCAAATCAGCTCTGAAAAGTCAAATATCAGGGTTTGGAGTTGACCGTGAGAGTGGTAGTGGCTCTTTAGCATCAGCCTCTTCTACAGGCAGCCCCGTAGCTGCCTCCTCATTTTTTGTTCCTAGAACCACTCCCGGGGCACAACCATCTATCTCCTCCCTTATTAAAAAAAAGGAGAAGGAAGAAGCTGATAAGTTGTTGGGCAAACTGTTTCTTTGGAGTGATATTCCTTTCAATGTTGCTAGGAACAATCCATTTTATCAGGCTGCGATTGATGCTATCGTTGTTGTTGGCCCAGGATACAAAGCCCCTACATATCATGACCTTAAAGGGCGCATTCTGCAAAATGAGAAAGCTGACTGCACCAAGAGATTGGAAGAGTTAAGGGCATCATGGGAAGTCATAGGATGCACTGTGATGTCAGATGGTTGGACTGATCAAAGGGGTAGGACCCTTATTAACTTCTTGGTTAGTTGTCCCAAGGGGAAAATGTTTATGAAATCTGTTGATGCAGCTGCACATGTCAAAGATGCAAGATTATTATGTGATTTATTAGATGTGTTCATTATGGAGGTTGGGCCCCAAAATGTTGTCCAAATCATAATGGACAACGCTGCAAACTATGTTTCTGCTGGAAAGATGCTTATGGAGAGGTATCCGAGCATATCTTGGACACCTTGTGCTGCACATTGCCTTGATTTGATGTTGGAGGACATCAGAAAGCTTGATTTTGTCAAAGATGTTGTAAAATCATCAAAGAGAATCACAAAATTTATATATAACCATGGATCTGTGCTTCATTTGATGAGAACATTCACCAAAAAGAAGGAGTTGGTGCAGCCTGCTATTACACGATTTTCCACTACTTTCATCTCTCTTCAATCCCTCTTGAATTCTAAGTGGGATTTGAAGAGAATGTTTCTTTCAGATGAGTGGCGTGCTTTGACTATCAGTCGCAAATCAGAGGGACAGGCCATCTGCAGGTTGGTGTCATATCAGGAAAGTTTCTGGGCTGGAGTGGAAGAGGTGTGCAGCATTAGTGAACCTTTGGTAAAGGTTCTTAGATTGATGGATGGAGAGAAGCCCGCAATGGGCTACTTGTATGAGGCCATGGATAGGGCCAAAGAAGCTGTTCGCAGCTATTATGATGATAAGGGTGATGAGGGGTTTCAGAGACAACTTATTTTATGGGAAGTGATTGATGATCGATGGAACAACACACTCCATCGTCCCATTCATGCTGCAGGGCTCTTCCTGAACCCCGCATTTGCTTATTCATGTGGTTTTCTATTTGATGCTGAGGTCATGGATGGCTTTTTCACTTGTGTTCAGAAGATGGTCCCAAATCCATCAGAACGTGCAGAGATATCCAAAGAGATGGAGGTATACAGAATGGCAGGTGGCACCTTGAGCTTCGACATGGCTGTCTAGGATAGGACTACTAAAATGCTAGGTAAGATTTTCATTATTTTAAATTTTTTCTTTTGTTTGTAACTTTATAAGTTTATCTTATTTGTTGTAACTTGTAACTTGTAGATGCATGGTGGAGGAGCTACGGTGGCAGATTACCAAAACTCCAAAAACTTGCCATTAGAATACTTAGCCAAACATGTAGCGCTTCAGGATGCGAGCGCAACTGGAGTGTATTTGAAAAAATACACACCAAAAAGCGCAACAGGTAAAAAACTTAAAATATTCCAACTGATTTTTTGAATTCATTAAAATTTTTTTTTTAAATATTTAATTTCTTTATTTATGACCCTTGTACGGGTTGGAGGCCCAGCGGCTCAATGACATGGTTTACGTCTACTACAATCTTAGATTGTGGGTGAGACAACTTGAGAGGACCCCTGATATGGAGGCCATCTCTTTAGATGCGATTGACACCACTGCTGAATGGAGGGTTGAGGCTGAGAGGCCTGTCATGGAGTCAGCCCCTGATTGGATAGAGTAGGAGGTAGTGGAGGGGGAGGACGAGGAGGAGGAGGAGGAGGAGCAGCAGGAGGAGGAGGAGGAGGAGGAGCAGGAGGAGGAGGTGACACCACCTACCACTACTACCGGTAGAGGACGTGGTCTGCCTCCTTTAGCTCCTAGTGGTTCAGGTTCCCGTTCCGGTTCTGGTGCTTCATTTTTTACTTCTAGAGCACGACAGAGCCCATTGCCAGTCCTGCCAGCTTCTTCATCTAGAGAGAGGCAAAGCTATTGTATTTTCTCGCAAGAGGGGCAGAGGAAATCAATAGTATAGGACCATAGGTTATATGGTGCATTGACATTCCTTTGTATATGACTGTTGACATTATGACTCATGATATGAGATACATTATTATATTTTTTGTTGATATTTTGAGGCTGAGTTGACTCTTGAGACTCAGGACTTAGTATTCAGGACAAGATTCAATTTTATGTGTGATGTAGCACTAGACATGATATTACATATCTTATATATTAGTTTTTTTTTTCATATTTATGTGTCAATGCATTTATTTTACGCTGTAGATGCTTTAGATATTAAAAAAATTGAAAAAAAATGAATATTTTTGTATGTGCCGATTTTTTCCCGATTTTTACGATTTTTTCCGATTTTTCCCCTCGGCGATTTTATCCCGATCGTGATTTTTTCATCTTTGCTTGTGAATCTACTCAAGGAAAAGATGGAAGCGACCGACATTCTATGTGATAATCAGAGTTGCATCAAGCTCTCTGAGAATCTTGTGTTTCATGATCGGCTGAAGCGCATTTACATCATGTGTCATTTTATCAGACACTGTGTTCAGCGTAGAGCTATACAGTTGCAGTACACTCCAATAGGAGAACATGTGGCTGACATCCTACTAAAACTCTGGGAAAGACAAAGTTTGTTTACTTCGGAGAGAAGATGGGGATGATCAAGAATCCATTTCAGTAGCAGAAGTGGATAGATGCAAAATTGAGAGGGAGCTGCAGTACAGATGAGGCTATGACAGTGGCAATGTTATGGGCAGCAGTACAAAAGGTAGCAGCGCAACAGATGAGGGGCAACAGTGGGGCATCAACAACGTAGAGGGTGCTTCAAAGTCAGAGCAAATATGCAGTAGGAAAATTGCTAAAACACTTTCCTTGCTAAGAGGGAGTGTTGATTTTTGTAGCATCGGAAAGTGATCTAAGTCTCAAAATTTATGAGAAGGCTTGGACACTAGTATTCTAAAGAACCCAAAAATTGTTTGTGGAAATTCCACTCAGTTTATGTTTTATTAAAATAATTAATTATTTTAATGGGGACCCTAAGTCTAAACTTAGGGAAATTAAATAATTAATGGGTATTAATAAAACAGAGTGTGAATCTTCTAGAGAATGAAGATCAAGTCAAGATTTAATCTTAGCCATCGATTATACTTCTAATCTGGGCCGTTGATTTGTCAATGAAAATATTATAAAAGAAGACTTGAGGGCCATTTGGAAAGCAAGCCAGGCATACACTCAGTAACCCGAGGGAAGTTGATTCTGAAGAAATAAAATTTGATTTCAGAGGGAGACTTGCAGGGCAAAGGAAGCAGAGGGCATCAGCAGTGTCAGGGCTCAAGGGAAGAAGGGAGCAGAAGGGAAGAGAAGCAACATAGAGGACCTCAGAAGGTCTGATAGTGATGATGTCTCAACGTGACAAGAATTTGGTGCTCACACAATGTTGGTTTGCAGACACAGTAAAAGGAAGAATAAGGATGACTTGATGGAGGGAGTCTAGATTAGTTTGTAAGGTTCATGGTCGTCTTGTCTTGAATATAATGAAGGAAGAATTTTGTGACTGGGTTTTCCCCTCGAGGGGGGGTTTTGCCCTGGCAACATGCCTATATCTTGTGTTCTCCTTTATTTGTTTACTTGGCATTAATCTTGATGATAAGAAAAGATAACCAAGACATCAAATTCTAATAATGAAAATATCACAAGTTAGTGTCATAAAGGGGAAAATCGTTTAACTACCACCTGTATAGATTTTCCAACACAAGCAAGGTCAGTTCATGCCCACAGTTTGTGAACTTGGAGCCCAAGGACTAGAGAACCTGCAAACACTATATATTTTCTCAAGAAAAGCTTGTTAGAGATATGGCGAATTAGATCACCTAAGATAAACGCACAATCTACCAATAGAATGATCTTATCCCCATCTAATGAAAACCCAAACTTTTAAAAATATTCAGCACAATATAGGAAAACCTGTACCCAACACATACCACAAATCAATGAACACTAAACACCATGAACTGCACCCCAAAGTCTTTATTATGATTCAAAAAACATTCCTAGCGGGATAGTAGCGTTACATCAACTTTTCTGCAGCATATTTTAGCCAAAAATTAGATGTCTTTGACACACAAATGACTCCCTATATATAGATAAATCCTCCAAGTGGAAAAATAACGGCTAGTTAGCTTGATCCTCGTCAAAATAATCTTGGCCGTCTATATATATTTGATGATCTGTTAATCTCAGCTGTTGAAAATAATCATTTTTGGAATTTTCAAATTTATTATTAAATCCCTTTTTTATTAGCTCAAAATTAATTATTTTGAGCTAATATCTTCAAACATTTGACTTTGACTTAACCACCAAGGTCCAAGGGTCCAATTTTTCTTGAAATTTCCAAAATTCCCTTTGCGGCGGACCTCCAAAAATTAATTCCTTTGAAACCTACGAATTTTTCCACTTGGAGAATTTAAGTTCTCTAGACATTTAAAATTAATTAAATTTCTGCCTTAGGATTTTGATTTATTTTTTCAAGAAACTCTAATTAATTGTCCCTTGAGGGGATTTAATATTTTCTCCTCCCTCTAATATTTTAGCCATTGTGTCTAAATATGATGGACCATGCACTAAAATATTTTTTACAAGTCAACCCTCAAAGTGGGAACACCCGTTTGGTATAGACCCTCAAATACATACCCAATTTTGCGACACAATATGATCTGGTAGACCAAGTGATTTGTAATGAAATAATTTAGCAAATTAGCTTCAATTATTCCCAAATCACTTTTACATAAGACTCTACTAGAACACTAGGACTCACCTAAGACTTTGACGAAAAATTCCACCTTAGCTTTGGGGTGAGGTTGGAGGGAAAAACTCTGCTGACCATCCATGTTTAGAAACACAAATGAATCAGTGAGAGAAAAGCCTCCTAGGATGAAACTCTTGCCAAAAGAATAGGCTTACCTAGGTTGTTACATACATTCACGGTCTTACTAGCATCATTTACATTACAAATTTGCAGAATGGGTTTATAATGTATCAATACAAAGTTGATTGATGATCCAATCCTTTGGAAAAACTTGTACATCTGCTTCCTTGGAACTTTGACAAAAATGAGTGCAAGATCTGGCTCCATATGGGGACACATTGCTTGTATGAAGTAACGTGAGAACCCTTAAATCCTGCATCTAAGAAAACATAAGTCCATCAAATAGAAATCCTTTCAAAATCGAAATCATCATGTATACATAGTAATTCTTGTTGGAATAGAAAAATCTACTCTAATAAACTGGAGTATAACATTAAAACATAAATGTGTGAAATAAAGCTATCTAATGACATGAAATGAAAATGGTAGAGTTAGAGATACTATACAAACGATGCCCCATGGAATCAAATGTCACGACGTGGCACAATTTCGGGCATCTATTTGTTGACTGGTACATCAATAGGCTGCTTTTCAGATTTCCCTTGTTGAAACTTGACCCTCTTTGGTCGGTGTAACTGTTCATCACTGTGTTGCATGTCTCTGTCAAATTGAAACCTGCTTCTCTTTCTTCTCAGAGGAGGGGATGGGCAGTGGAACGAAGAAAAGTGATAAAATGGCCAGACAGATTATGACTCAAAATGTGGTGGATGACCTTGTGCAACAACTTCTTTACCATTCTCCAATCTCTTTGGAACTTCCACGTGATACCTTCTTTCTACTTCTCTGTATAATCAAACCATGCCGCCAGCGCCAACGAGAATAGTGGCGTAAGATAAATCCATCTGAATATCCCCATCCAAATCAGCTACAGTCTTTCTGGAAAGGAGCATTCCCCATACGTCTGGTGCATCAATTACTGCTATGTCCATGGTGAGAATCCTGTATGGGTAATCAACCAAGGAGGCTTGTAGGTATTGAGAAAATGTTATGATAAGGTCTAGAAATTCTTAAGTTTAATTGTTCCATAACTTTCTTAGTCATAACATTTGTAGATGCACTGGAATCAAGCATGCAATTGTGAAGAAAATGATCATTTATGTCTAAAGTCAGGAAGAGGGGTTGATGGTCTTCATTCGTAATATATCAGTTTAGATCTTTTAGCTTAATTTCTTCATCTTTATGATCATTATCGATATTTCCCTGCTAAATCATGCCCAAAGCTTTGAATAAAGATGCCCTCTAAGATGGCATTTTTAATAGTTCAAGGACTAGAACAAACATCTTAATGATATTAATCCATGCGGTCCAATCCACTTTTAATCTTGACTTGTACTTTTCAGATGCAATTTGTTTACTCTGATTGTGATATTTGCTTTTCCTCTGATAGGTATATCCCTTACTTCTAGCAATCTCGAGAATTTGCTCTTGAGATGGTTTTTTACCGTATGTTTGAGTGATGAGATCCTTTTCTTCATTGAAATTATTTATGGTGAATGATGAAGAAATCATGTTAGCACATCGACTTTCCTTAGGAGCATCTTGTCCTGCATTATTTATTTGTTGACTCGTTCCTTCTTCTAAAATTCTTCTAGCAAAAGCACATTTACTCTCTTCATGAAAACTTTCACAAACTCTGCAGAAAGGAATAGGCTTGTCAACCACATTAGTAGACTCAAGCGGTGTGGGAGGCTTTTGGTCATTAGAATGATTTTTTCTCGGCCACGAATTACTGTTACCCCTGTTATTATTGTTATGATTTCTAGATGGTATACTTTGCATGTGGCTTCTTTCCATCTGTATTAACGGATTTCGCATGTCACTCATCTGTTTGATATGTTTGATATTCATTCCTCTTGTTACTTGAGTTAACTCCTTAACTGACTCTAGCTCTTCTTCTTTTATTTCCTTCCCCTTAGATTTAACTGTACCTCTATCAAAACCCGAGACCTCTGACTTAACTGAAGCCTTTCTATCCTTTTCCAACTCTTCAGCTGTATTCTGGGAAACAACTAAAGTGGTAGGATTAGCACGTCTAATATCATACTGAGTATCATTGTTAAAAACTTCGAGATACTACTCCAAAACAGTCTTCTTAGGAGGTCTATAATTTTGAGTCATTTTTTTAAAGAGACCATTAAATATTTGGTTGAATTCTTCTACTGTTTCGTTTTCTCTTTTCTTTATTGTGTTCAACTCTTTAACCAAGTATTTTCCTTCCCTCTTATCCCCATATTTATCTTTAAACGCATCAGTGAGAGATTTCAAGGAGTCAAAAGCATTAGTTGCTTTGTCATGAAACCAGTGAAGTGCATTATCTTCCAATGATAAAACAAACAACTTCATCCTGACATCTTCATGGTTGTAGGAAGTGGAATGAGGATATCTATGGATGAAGGAGTTGAACTTTTTTATATGACCCTCAACATTGATGGCGTTGTTTCCTTTAAAGATAGCTAGTTTTATCATAGTGGACTTATTTGGCAAATTATGCAGATACCCTTGGATGTTGGTGAAGTCACATGACCTGTAAAAGTCACCCATGATGTCTTGATTCACGGGATTAATGAAAAGCAAATGGATATCCAGGAGAGCTTCCAGTTTGAGAAAATTTAGTTGCCTTCTAGGATGTAAGTTGTTTAACAGAGCTCTTAGAACCTTTATAGGATTAGCAGCTGGTTTAACCAAGCTACTAGGATTCCTTCTAGAATAAGCTCTTGTGAAAGGTTGAACAAGTGGAGTCACCACCAAACAGGAAACCAACCCAAATGTTTAGGTGCTAATGGTGTGGATGACTAAGATGAGAGGATTAATGAGAGAAGAAAGGATAAGGTGATGAAGAGATGAAGAATGATGAGTAAGGGTGCCAAAAATATGTTGTGGCATTTTTGGTTATGTTAAATTTGGACAACTAGGTCCAAACTCCATGTTATGATGCTCAGATTAAGAGGCTAATATTTTTGTTGGATTCCTCTTTCTGAGAGGTGTAAAATCCATATAAAATATGTCTTAATCCGATGAGCAGAACTTATATTTTGAATTTATTATTCTTAATAGATTATATGTGCAAGGTCGGCCAGTTTTGTAATGTAGGCTCACATGCCCAACAGATGTGTCACACACCCTCATTGATGAATATAAATACAGGAAAAGTTGGAGAGAATTTCAACACAACACAACTCACATCTTCCTCTCTCATCCTAAAGAGTACGAGCTATCTGGAGGACGAATTTCAGCCACACGTGGGAAGGACGAAGAGGACAGACCGTACGGCTGAGCTGTAGTACGACTTTCTGCTGCTAGGGTTTCGCAGAAAGTTTGACCAGCGTTGACTTTGGTCAACGCTTGGTCCAATCAAGCTGAAAACTTGTGGAAGGTTCGATTTTTGAAGGCCGTACTACCTGGCACAAAAATCGAGGTCAAAGGGTTGACCGTTTTGCTGCTGCGTTGACTTTTAGCTTGCTGCCCCTGCGTTGACTTTTCCAGGACAACGTTGACTTTTGTAGAGTTGACTCATCTACTGATTGGAGGGCTGTTGTGACACATGCTGGGCTGACTGACCAAAGGAGACTTTGCTGGTTGAAGCATCCTGTTGACCGCCGAAACGAACACACACATTTTTCCTGTTTCTGATTTGTCTTCTGTAAGATCTGCTTATATGTTCTATCTGCATTTTGCTTAACTACTTGTATGATTGCTATGAGAAAAGTGAAATTGCTCTTAGCATAGAACATCTACAAAACTTTACATGGTATCAGAGGCGAGGTGAAGACAAACTCTATCTATAGCAATCATCATCGAAGGAAATGGGTTCCACTAGTCTTGAATTCAGGGAGAATGACAAGCTGACTGGAAGTGATGACTTCCATGCCTGGAAGATGATATTAGATCTCAAATTAGAAGATCATGATCTCCTAGATCATGTGACAGGGAGGATTCAAGAACCTCCATCCAATGCCTCTGCTGCTGTTAGAAACAAGTATAAGAAGGGAGAAATCAGAGCAAAGCTGCTGATCAGGGAATCCATAAATAAGAGTCCGGTTGCCTACATATCTGAACTAGGCACATCCAAGGAGATGTATGACAAATTGATACTTATGTTCCAAGTAAACAATGTGAACCAAGTGCTATTCCTCAAGAACAAGTTGAAGAATATGAAGAAGGGCCGAGACGAGTCTATTCAAACTTTCTTTCTGAAGTTGACCGAAACCAGGAACAATCTGCTAGCTATTGGGGAGACAATAGCTGATCGTGAGATGGTTCTCACCGCACTTGGAGGACTTCCATATGAATGGCAAGTATTCACAACTACCATTCTCAACAATAATACCATTCCTAACTTTGATGAGCTTCGGTCAAGATGTATGCAAGAAGAAACAAGGATGAAGGAATTTGATAATGAAAGAAATGCTGCCTATGGTGCTCATTCCCGAAAGAAGAACTCTGGTGGTTCTAAGGACAAAGGAAGGACTAAGACTCAAGAGAAGAAGGGTAAATGTTTCACCTGCCATAGGCTTGGACACTATGCTAGAGAATGCCCCTTCAAGAAGGATTCTCCCGATGGTGACGATAACAATAACAACCGAAGGAATGGGAATCGAAGAAATGACAAATCCAAAGGAAAGAGGAAGGCTCACTTTGGAGGAAACAATCAACCTTCTAAAAGGACCAGAAATACCAGGTATGAGGAGTCTAATGTTGTTGATAAAAGAAATGAGTATATTCTAGTATCTGCTCTTTCAGCTGCCTCTTCGCCCGACACTATGGATGTCTGGCTAATCGATAGTGGTGCCTCAAGACACATCACCGGATTCAAGGAAGCACTTTCTGACATGGTTGAAAGGGATACTAATCTAGAAATTATCCTTGGGGATAATGCCACTTATCCCGTGAAAGGGACCGGGACTGTGACCCTCCACTTGTCTCAAGGACAAGTCCTCCGTCTACAAGATGTACTCTATGTACCCAAATTGAAGAAGAACCTTGTGTCCGTATCTGCCATGGAAGACAAAGGATTCAATGTAACTTTCTCTGATGGAAAGGTACTCATGTGGAAGAAGAGCTTCAAGGAAGCTATCTCAATTGGTTTTAGGGTTGGTACACTCTACCAGGTTGGAGGAAGTCCGTTGGGAGCTATGACTTGTGATACTATCCGTCAAACCGAACTATGGCACCGAAGATTTGGACACCTTCATTACAAGGCCCTTCCCGAAGCTAGGAAGGTGGTGACAGGGATGCCTGACTTTGGAAATAATCATGAAGGTGTATGTAAGGGTTGTGTTGAAGGAAAACATACAAGGGGACCTTTCCCCTCAAGTGTCACAAAGACATCTGATATATTGCAACTGGTCCATTCTGACCTATCTGGTATGTTGCCCGTAACATCCCTGGGGGATGTTCTTACTACATGACATTTACTGATGACTTCTCTCGCAAAACCTGGATATACTTCTTGAAGAAGAAGGATGAGGCTTTCATGTGGTTCCGTACCTTCAAAGCCTTTGTGGAAAATATGACCAGAAAGAAGATCAAGATTTTGAGGACCGACAATGGCACTGAATATGAGTCAAATGAGTTCAAAGACTTTTGCAGAGAAGCTGGCATTAAGAGGGAGACTACCACTGCATATACTCCTGAGCAGAATGGTGTTGCTGAACGCAAGAATAGGACTATTGTGGAAGCCGCCCGTGCCATGCTATGTGACCAGGGTCTACCGAAGTTTCTGTGGGGAGAAGCTGCAAATACTGCTGTGTACATTCAAAACCGATGCCCTCATTCCGCTCTGGACTCCAAAACTCCCGAAGAGGTTTTCTCTGGTAAGAAACCCGATGTCTCACATTTTAGAATTTTTGGATGTCCTGTCTATTTTCATGTGCCGAAAGAAAAGAGAAGTAAGCTGGATGCTACTGGGAAGAAAGGAATGTTTGTGGGCTACAGTGAGACTTCTAAGGCATATAGAGTCTATGTACCCGGTCAAAGGGAAGTAGAAATAAGCCATGATGTCACTTTTGACGAAGATGCTTCCTTGAAGAAAGTAGTAGATCTTCCTAGATCTGAAGAAAATCATGAAGAAAGACCTGGAAATCTGGAAGAACCCCAGGATGAGACTATGCCTGATGTTGAAGGGCCAATGGACCCTATTGATCCTCCCCCTTCTCTAGGAAAGAGACCATCATGGCTCAGGGACACCCTCGAAGATGCTGAGGGTCATGCTGCCCCAAGGGGGACATTCCGAGAAAGCAAGAAGCCGTGTAGATACCAAGGGTATCTAGCCGCCATGAGTACTATTGTACAATCTGAACCTGGATCTTTTGAGGAAGCCATCAAGCATCAAGTCTGGAAGGATGCTATGCATGAAGAATATGAGTCTATTATGAAGAATGATGTCCGGGATGTGGTCCCGAGACCGAAGGACAAATCTGTTGTCACCGCTAAATGGCTCTACAAGATTAAACATGGATCTGATGGAGTGCTGAAAAGTTTAAGGCAAGATTTGTTGCCCGTGGTTTCTCTCAAAAGGAAGGAATTGACTATGACGATATATTTGCACCTGTGGCACGATATACCACCATCCGATCCATCATAGCCCTTGCTGCTACGCAAGGATGGAGTCTTCATCAGATGGATGTCAGACCGCTTTTCTGCATGGTGCAATAAAGGAAGAGGTGTATGTAGAACAACCTCTGGGATTTGAAGTTCAAGATCGAGACACTTATGTCTGCAGGTTGAAGAAAGCCCTCTATGGGTTAAAGCAAGCACCCAGAGCTTGGTATGAGAGGATGGATAGTTACTTGATGAAGCTGGGCTTCACTCGAAGCAATGCCGATCCAAACCTTTACTTCAAGGTTGTGGAAGGAAAGCCTCTCATTCTAGTGCTGTATGTGGACGACCTCTTCCTGACAGGTGATGACCCTCTCATTCATCAATGTAAGAGGGAGCTTGCTGCTGAGTTCGAGATGAAAGACCTAGGACTGATACACTATTTCCTAGGCCTGGAGGTCTGGCAGAGACCTGGAGAGATTTTCCTTTCTCAAGGAAAATATATTGTGAAGCTTCTGGAAAGATTTGGGATGGTGGACTGTAAGTCCGTGTCGACACCAATGGAACTCAACTTTAAGAAGTTGAGTGGCAGCGCTGCAGGGCCTATCTTGGCCAATCCTACTGAGTATCGTCAACTCATAGGAGCTTTGATGTTCTTAGTGAACACCCGTCCGGACATATGTTTTGCAGTGAATACTTTGAGTCAATAGATGGTTGAGCCTCATCATTTTCACTGGGTTGGTGCCAAGAATCTTTTGAGATATCTTCGGGGCACGATAAACCATGGGCTGAGATACACTGCCGGGAGTGTGATACTCCGTGGATATACTGATGCCGATTGGGCTGGCAGTGTGGTAGATCGTAAGAGCACATCGGGATGCTGCTTCAATCTTGGTTCTGCTTCGATCTCATGGATGAGCAGGAGCAGAAGTCGGTGGCTTTGAGCACCGCGGAGGCCGAATACATTGCCGCTAGTATGGCCTGTTGTGAAGCAGTTTGGTTGCGGAAGCTCTTTAGTGAGCTGTTTGGACATGTGCTAGATACCACTGTGATACTCTGTGATAATCAGAGTGGGATTCGTATGACCGAGAATCCTGTGTTCCACGACCGATCCAAGCATATTGATATCAGGTACCACTTTATCCGGGATATGGTACAGCGAGGCGCCGTAAGGCTCGATCATATAGGAACTGATGAGCAGGTCGCAGATATTCTCACTAAGCCCCTGGGGAAGGTCAAGTTCCTAACCTTCCGTGAGAATCTTGGAGTCGTGGAAAGACCCTATGATGAGGGTCCTGTTGGACGATGAGCTCTGGGAGCTCTGGGGGGCTTTGGGGATAGCTTCTCAGGAGCTATAAGCACTCATAATGCTTCTGCCCCACCTTTGTGATCATTGAGCTGGTTCACCACTCATTTATCTGTGCCCCGTATGCATCCTACCCATTGAGTTCAGGGCTCATGGGAAGTACCTCTCATTTGGCCAATGAGGTGTGGAAAAGCTAGAGACTATTAGCAAAGACTGATGGACGCATCAGAGATTGCCGTACTCTCTATCTAGGATGGCATGGTCCAACCACTTGATCTGGGATCAAGATTTGTGAGGTCTGGGACCTCTGGACTGACTATGTCAGTCGGGGGATGATGTCTTTGTGACTGACCCACTTCTGTTCCGAAATAAAGAAGCCAGCAAAGCAAGTTTCGGCGGGATGACGCACGATGTTGATTGCACTAATAGATGGAGTTCTCCCTAGTTGAGAGGGAGTGTTAAATTTGGACAACTAGGTCCAAACTCCATGTTATGATGCTCAGATTAAGAGGCCAATATTTTTGTTGGATTCCTCTTTCGGAGAGGTGTAAAATCCATATATAATATGTCTTAATCCGATGAGCAGAACATTTATTTTGAATTTATTATTCTTAATAAATTATATGTGCAGGTCGGCCGCTGTAAATGTACTCACATGCCCACGTATGTGTCACACACCCTCATTGATGGATATAAATACAGGAAAAGTTGGAGAGAATTTCAACACAACACAACTCACATCTTCCTCTCTCATCTGAAATAGTACGAGCTACCTGGAGGACGAATTTCAACCACACGTGGGAAGGAGAAAGAGGACAGACCGTACGGCTGAGCTGAAGTACGACTTTTCTGCTGCTAGGGTTTCGCAGAAAGTTTGACCAGCGTTGACTTTGGTCAACGCACGGTCCAATCAAGCTAAAAACTGGTGGAAGGTTCGATTTTGGAAGGCCGTACTACTTGGCACAGAAATCGAGGTCAAAGGGTTGACCGTTTTGTTGCTGCGTTGACTTTTAGCTTGCTGCCCCTGCGTTGACTTTTTCAGGACAGCGTTGACTTTTGTAGAGTTGACTTGGGTTGACTCATCTGCTGATTGGAGGGCTGTTGTGACACATGCTGGGCTGGCTGACCAAGGAGACTTTGCTGGTTGAAGCATCCTGTTGACCGCCGAAACAAACACACACATTTTTCCTGTTTCTGATTTGTCTTCTGTAAGATCTGCTTATATGTTCTATCTGCATTTTGCTTAACTACTTGTATGATTGCTGTGAGAAAAGTGAAATTGCTCTTAGCATAGAACATCTACAAAACTTTACAGGTTAGAATGAAATGTTGGAGAAATGAAGGATTAAAGGATAGGAATATTGTCGTTGAAGTGTCGAGAACAAGTTAAACTTATCCCCGACAACGATGCAAAAAATGTGTCGCTTGACGGGTTAAATGGAAAAATGAGAATGTTGTTAACCCCAACAATACGAAACTTGTCCCCAGCAACGATGCAAAAAAATGTTGTCGCTCAGATTGTATAGACACCGCGACAACGACTCAAGGCGGGGGCTGTCACTCTGATCCCCGCCCACTCTATTCTAGTTGTCTCCCAACAATAGGCTATGGGGGGTAGTCTATGGAAGTGAGATGATGGAAAACAAGTTGGGAACCAACTTGCCCTAGAGACACAACTGAGTGGCCTAGGTACTCGGTAAAATTTAACAAGACTTCAGGATCTAATTAGTTTTGGAATTGAGACCAGTGCCTTATGGAGTCATAATTCTTTCTTATTATAAATTATGATCAAGTAACCAGATGGACAACTGTTGCTTAGATTAACAACTAACTTATATGAGATGCAAGTCCTAAGATCTAAGTGTAATGTAAGGATCTTGGTAAGTTTTAGATTATATGCCTAATCTAAATGGAACCTTCGCCTTAACTATTTTGAGAACAATCTTCAGAGTAGGTTGTGGGATGGAAGTCAATGGGAAGCATGCAAAGGCTTGATTAACGATACCTCCCGTGTTCCAACCACCTAGTGCCTCTGGCACTGTAGAGACTATGGCTCTGACGACTGCAAGGTCAATGTGTTAACCACTAAGAAGGGCTGGATCTCTCAAGCTAGATGAGAAAGGGGTGTCCTAGGAGTCTATCAGGCACGCTTAAGCTTGGAGGTAAGTTATTAATGTAATTAAATTTAGAATGAAATGCAAGATGGATTGAGTGAGTCTTGAGTTAAGATTGTTTATATGATTTCAAGTACTTAATGTTGGTTATCTTATATAAGAGTACTTAATTTATTGAAAGACAATCTTAAACAAGACCAAGTGGCCAATGATACAGGTGCCAACAATAAACAAAAGATCTTCTACTCAACAATTTGCCAATGATTTTCTACACGTGATGCCAATAAAAATTGCTTGAGACAATTAGAGACCTTCCAAGATATTTCAACAAGATAAATGCCCATAATGATTCTATAACCAAATTATTAATGATCTTTACTACTCAATGCCAATTATCAAGAGATGCACATTTAGATTTGTGAAATTTTCAATCTGAAAACTATACACTTGCAGTGATAGATTTATTCATCCTACTTATTATTTCAATAAGTTGTTTTTCAAAAATCTTTTGGCAAATATCAAAATAAATACTATTGCAACATTCACAAATATATATGCAGAGAAATGAACAGTAAAGGACATAAGCACAAGAATCAATCACATGTACACAGTTATTTTTGGACAATTGTCCCCGGAAAAACCTAATGCGGGAAAACTGGTGCAATAGATGAGGGTTTTATTAATTCTTCAGCAAATGATTCCTTTACAAGGAAAAATACTTGTAGATAAAATCTGAAACACGTGAGACAATTCCCGGCTCCTTCTAACAAATCTCTGACACCCTGATCAGCCTCTGTTATCTCCTGTGCCTGTCTGCGTGTTTCTTTGCGCAGTCCCAGAGCTGGACTGCACAAGTCTGCGTAGGGTCCGCGTGGGTTCTCTGCTCTGCAGCCCAGAGCTACCTCCAGTGGCCCATTGCATCCCTCTATCCCTCACCTCAGTCACTTGCTCACTCCCTCCTCCTTCTGCTTTTGCAAAATCTTCACCCTGCAACTCTCCCACTGAAATCAAATTCTCTTACTTTAGAATCGATCTTCTTCGGGTACTGAGTGTATGCCCAACTTGTTTTCCAAATGACTCTCAAGCCTTCTTTTATAATCTTCTTGTTGGAGAATCAATGACCCATATTAGAAGTTTAATCAATGGCTAAGATTAAAACTTGACTTGATCTTTGTTTTCTAGAAGATTCACACACTGACTTATTAATACCCTTTAATTATTTCATTTCCCTAAACCTGCTAAAATTTTGCAATGAAATTGTCACCTAAAACACAAGCTTTTGAGCCAAATTTTCTGCAAAATACACCAAGTTTCAATCCCAAAAAAAATTCAGAAATGGATAAGGGTCAAATTAGGGACAAATAGGCCAACGCTAGGCCCAGTAGGGCTAGCATTGGGCAAGAGAGGGCTTAGGAGGCCAATGCAGAGGCAAAGGAGGCGGAAGAAGGCAAAGAAAGCTTGACGCTCGGGGTAGAAGGCTCTCTAAGGGCTAGGGGCTAGGGTTTAGTGCTGAATGAGGGCCAAAAGGGATAAAAAAGAAGCCAAGAAGGGAGAGCGAAGGCTGTAGAGGAGGATGAAGGAGGAAGAGGGTAAGAAAGGGCTGGAAAAGCCCACGGCTAGCTCTAAGAGAAGTTTTCCAATGTCAAGGAGGGAGGCGAAGGCCTCCTAAGGCCATGGCTATGCCAAAAATGGCCTGAAACCCAGAAAAGGTGACACAGAGGCTAGAAAAGGTGACACATAGGCTTTTAGGGTTGACACAGGGCCTGTTACCACTCAAACCTACAAGGGAACTAAAAGGGATTCCTAAGAGGGCAACTGCTAGGTCAAGGGCAAAGGTGGAGACTTACTCCACTGTCACCACAACTAAGGCTCCCTACTCGTTACAGACTTCCATCGATGGGAGGAGATCCGGTATTAGGAAGTTAGTTATAAAGGATGGATCAACAAATAGATATGAAGTGAACTTAATGACCCCCTTCCTGAGAATAGGATTAAGAATGGAGGTTGCTCGCTCTTTAAGCAAGGTACAAAATTTTCCAGGAAAGGAGGTGATGACTTGAGGGGTAGGTTAATGTACTATTCCTGTTTAGCAATTCTACTAACCAAAAGATTAATTCTGGCCAATTTTGATAATATCATAGTTTTGACTTAGGAAATGCGGATTTGGGGATCCACAAATAAACTTAGGCAACTATAGGCCTCTAGACATTAGGCTGAGGTGAAATATTACGGAAGTAGTGAAGGATGGGGTCCAATGAGGAGAAATTGCGGCCCACATGGAGGCAACGCAGTCATTGGAGCGTATTGGAGGCTAGAGGCACGAGGTGGGGCCCAAGAGAATGTTGGGAAACATTGGATAAATAGGAAGCATTAGGCTCATTCTTGGATTCATTCATTCATTTATCTTTCTGATTGTAATTTTGACATAGCACGCTTCTGCTAGGTGCCAATTCTGCAGTGCTATTTAGCACACGAGATTTTCAGGCGATGATCTCAACCTCTGCCTTGGGGGACTTCGAGTCCCTGCTCAGGAGAGGAATCTTATCATTTTGGAGGAGCTTTTGTGAAATTTTAGAATTGAAACGCTACTGCAGTGATAGATTTATTTTGCCTACTTATGATAAGTTATTTACAAATTTTCTTCTAGTAAATTCTGAAATAAACACAACTGCAGTATTCATTTAACTATAAGCAGAAAATAGAACATAACACATATAACGTAATAGAAACAATCACATGAACACAGTTATTTTTGGACAATTGTCCCCGGAAAAACCTAATGTGAGAAAACTAGTGCAACAAATGAGGGTTTTATTATTCTTCTGCAAGGAAAATCTTTTACAAGAATTAGACGAGCAAACTTCTAGAATACACCTGAGATAAATTCCCCAAATCCTTTGGGAGAATTTCTGACACCCAGAAGACATCCTAGCTCCCTCTGCGTCACTCTGTGTGATCTTCTCGACAGTCCCTGCGCTGGACTGCGTCACTCTGCGTGGGGACTCAGTGCTGCTGCTCAGCGCTGTCCTCTGTGGCCCTCTGCGTCCTCCTCTTGCCTTTCTCTGTCTCTGCTGACTTCCCCTACCTTCTTCTACCTCTGCAACTCTCCCTTTGAAATCGAATTCTCTTCCTTCAGAATTTATTTCCAAATGACCCTCAAGCCTTCTCTTATAATCTTCTCATTGATGAATCAACGACCCAGATTAGATCTCTAATAAGTGGCTAAGATTAAAACATGACTTGATCTTCATTCTCTAGAAGATTCTCACTCTGTTTTATTAATACTCTTTAATTATTTAATTTCCCTAAGTTTAGACTTAGGGACCCCATTAAAATAATTAATTATTTTAATAAAACATGAATCGAGTGGAATTTCCACAAACGGTTTTTGGGTTCTTTGGAACACTGATGTCCAAGCCTTCTCACAAAATATGAGACTTGGAGCACTTTCCCATGCTACAAAAGTCAACACTCCCTCTTAGCAAGGAAAGTGTTCAAGCAAAATGTCAACTGCATCTGCTCTGACCTGAAGCATCTACTGCGTTGCTGATGTCTCATTTGCTACCCCTCATCTGCTGCGTTGCTGCCCTCTGTACTGTTGCCCATGACACCATCTCTATCACTGCCTCATCTGTGTTGCATCTCCCTTTGAATTTCGAGCCTATCCATTCCTGCTACTGGAATGGATTCTTGACCATCCTCATCTTTTCTCTGAAGTAAGCAAACTTAATCCTACCTGGAGCTTTCGTGAGGATATCTGCCACATGTTCCCTTGTAGGTATGTACTTCAATTGTATAGCTCCCCGTTGGACATAGTCTCTGATGAAGTGGCCCTTAATGTCAATGTGCTTCGAAAGATCATGAAACACAGGATTTTCAGAGAGCTTGATGCAACTCTGATTATCACACAAAATTTTGGTCGGTTCCATCCTCTTCTTGAGTAAGTTCATGAGCAACTTACGAAGCCATATGGCCTCACACAAAGTTGTGCTAGCTGCCATATATTCTGCCTCGGCTGAGCTCAGCGCCATGAATTTCTGTTTCTTACTGCACCAGGAAGTCATTCCTGATCCAACACTGAAACAGTACCCACTGGTACTCTTCTAATCTACTGGACTTCCAGCCCAATCTGCGTTAGTGAACCCACTCAACTGGATTTCATTGCCCTTGGTGTACCTCAATCCAAACTCGACTGTCCCCTTCAAGTATCTGAGAACATGTTTGGTTGCTGCCCAGTGAGCTCTCCTTGGTTCTACCATGAACTGACTGAGGGTATTCACTGCATAACAGATGTCTGGTCTAGTGTTGACAAGGTACATTAATGATCCTATGAGCTACCTATACAAGGTAGGATCAGCCTCATCATCCTCGGACGTGTCGATTTTCTGCCAGTTTGTGATCATTTGTATAGCCATGGGTCTACAGTCCTCCATCTGAAATCTCTTCAGAATCTCTGTAGTATATCTTCCTTGCCCAAGGAATATTTCTCCCTTCTGCTGCCAAACTTCGAAACCCAGAAAATAATGCATCCGCCCTAGACCCTTCATGTCGAATTCAGTAGCCAGATTTTCCTTGTAGTCTTTGTGAGCCTAGATGATTCAGTCAGAAATAGATCATCTACGTATAACACCCATATTAAAGGCTCATCCCCTACTCTCAGATAGTAGAGGTTGGGATCTGCGTCACTCTTGACAAATCCCATCTTCTGCAGGTAGCTATCAATTCACCTATACCAAGCTCTAGGGGCTTGCTTCAGTCCGTACAAGGCTTTCTTAAGCCTGCACAAATGAGTTTTCTACTCGTGCGTTTCAGAGCCCTCTGATTGTTTTATGTACACTTCCTCTTCTATCACCCCATTTAAGAATGCAGTTTTGACATCCATCTGGTGAATTTCCCATCCCATCTCACTGCAAGGGATATGACGGATCTGATTGAAGTATACCGAGCTACAGGGGCGAAGGTTTCTTCATAGTTGATCCCTTCCTTTTGTGCGTACCCCTTAGCCACAAACCTGGCTTTGAATTTCTCTATGCTACTATCTGCAGCATATTTAATCTTGTAGATCCATCTCGAACCTACAATCGACTTGTTCGGAGGTCTAGGAACTACTTCCCAGACATCATTTGTCATGATGGAGCTGTACTCCTCCACCATAACATCTACCCACACCTGATGCTGAGCCGCCTTTTGAAAACTAGAGGGTTCTCGAACCTGTGCTACCAATGCCTGGTACCTGTCTGGCTGCCTACATTCTCTCTTCTCATTTAGAGGAGCTCCAACAAACTCCTTTGCATCCCTCAGAGTCTGTTGTAGTTCTCTGCTCGTCCTTCCACTGGGGGTGGGTTGATTCACCTGCTCTCCTTCTTGCACTTCCTTAGAAAAGCTATCCTTAGGATCCTTGTGCCATGGAGAGGCACTAGAGCCACCATTCGTAGGCCGTTGTGGCTAGACCACCCAATCCTCCTCAGACTGCGTAGCTGAAGACATTTCTCGGGACTTCTTGAAGGCTCTCTCCTCCATGAAGTTAACGTCTCGTCTTACTACTATCTTCCTACTCTCGGGAATATAGATGCAGAAACCTTCACATTCTCGCTATATCCCACAAGGTACCCTTTTTCTGCAGTTTGATCCAACTTCTTCCTCTTCTCATCGGGTACATGGTAGTACGCTATATTGCCAAATATCGTATGGTGGCTCACTTCAGGCTTGCTGCCAGTGAACACACTCTTAGGAGTAACCTTACCCAAGGCTTTATGAGGAACCCTGTTCTGCACATACACGGTTGTGTTACAAGCTTCAACCCACAGAAATTTGGGCATGGCTTGATCATACAACATTGCCCTTGCAGCTTTGACAATAGTCCTGTTCTTCCTCTCTACGACCCCATTCTGCTCCAGATTGTATGGAGTAGTCCATTCTCTCTTGATGCCTGCCCTTGTGCAGAACCTTGTGAAGTCCTTGTCAATGTACTCTCCACCATTGTTTGATCACAATATATTGATCCGATTTCTTGTTAGATTCTCCACCAGAGCCTTAAACTCTTTGAATCGCTCAAAGACCTTGTCTTTAGTCTTCAGAAAGTAGATCCATGTCTTTCTGGAACAGTCATCGATGAGGGTGACAAAATAATTTGCACCACTGAGAGCATTCGTGGACATTGGTCCGCAGATGCCTGAGTGTATCAATCCCAACACGCACTTGGCCCTATTACTGCTTTTCGGATTTGCTGCCTTGGCATACTTCCCTAATACACAACCTCTGCAAACATCGTCTCACTTGGTGCTAAAATCTAGAGCTCCCGTGACAGTCTTCTTGAGAATTCTCAAGGCTCCATGTAGTAGATGCCCCATTCTTCTATGCCATAGTTCATTCAAATCTCTTTCATCAGTACTGCCTATTAGTGCCATTGGGGACTCGAGCTGTAAATTGTATAGTTTATGGCCCTTGACTCCAATTTGTGCCTTTTTTTTCCAACTTAGGTGTTTGACATAAACTTTGTTGCCAATAAAGTATACATCGTAACCCTTGTTCTGAAGCTGAGACACTGAGAGCAAATTCATCCCCAATCCTAGTACATGCAGTACGTTGGTGGCCCGAAGCTTGTTGGCAGCTTTTGTTTGAAATATTATGGTGCCTCTTCCAACAGGAGTACATTTTTCTTTGTTTCCCATAGTGATTTGAAAATTCTTTTGCTCCTCCTGGTAGCTTGAGAAGCATTCTCGAACTCCCGTCATGTGAGCAGATGCTCCACTGTCAATATACCAGATCTCTGGAGAGGCCATGCTTGACACACAAGCAAATTCCTGTTTTAGTATGGATGCCAGAACTGAAACGTCATGATCCCTTTTTCCTCCATGCATTCTGGAGAATTGCGTGACCCTTTCGAGTTGATCTGCATCACTGTCGGATCTCCGTTCCATTGCAGAACCTCCTCTTCTGTTACTCGTCTTTTGCTTTGATACCATGTGAAATTTTCAAACTGAAACACTACTGCAGTGATAGATTTATTTCGCCTACTTATTTATGATAAGTTATTTACAGATTTTCTTCCAGCAAATTTTGAAATAAACACAAATGCAGTATTCTCTTAACCATAAGCAAAAATAGAACAAAACACATATAACGTAATAGAAACAATCACATGAACACAGTTATTTTTGGACAATTGTCCCTGGAAAATGCCAATGCGGGAAAACTGGTGCAGCAGATGAGGATTTGTATTATTCTTCAGCAAGGAAAATCTTTTACAAGAATTAGACGAGCAGACTTCTAGAATACACCTGAGATAAATTCCCCGAATTCTCTTGGAGAATTTCTGACACCCGAAAGACACCTTAGCTCCCTCTATGTCACTTTGCGTGATCTTCTCCGCTGTCCCTACGCTGGAATGCATCACACTGCGTGAGGACTCAATGTTGCTGCTCAACGTTGTCATTTGTGGCCCTCTGCGTCCTCCTCTTGCCTTTCTCAGTCTCTGCTGACTTCACCTTCTTTCTTTTGTCTCTGCAACTCTGCCTCTAAAATCAAATTCTTTTCCTTCAGAATTGATTTCCTTTAGGTACAGAGTGTGTGCCCGACTTGCTTTCCAAATGATCCTCAAGCCCTCTCATAATCTTCTCATTGATGAATCAATGACCCAGATTAGATCTCTAACCAATGGCTAAGATTAAAACATGAATTGATCTTTGTTCTCTAGAGGATTCTAACTTTGTTTTATTAATACCCTTTAATTATTTGATTTCCCTAAGTTTAGACTTAGGGACCCCAATAAATAATTAATTATTTTAATAAAACATGAACCGAGTGGAATTTCCACAAATGGTTTTTGGGTTCTTTGGAATACTGACGTTCAAGCCTCGTCACAAAATATGAGACTTGGAACACTTTCTTGTGAAAATTTCTGAATATTACTTATGTAGAAACCCTATTGTTAAATCTTGATTTACTTCTCTTACTTAGACAAGTTATTATTCTGAAATATTCAGCATGAACATTGAAGTAAGCACATTAACAGTCTACACATATACAGATCTAAACTGAATACATGCACAATGACAAAGTGACACACATGATTTTCTAGACAACTGTCCTCGGAAAAAACCCAATGCGGGAAGACTGGTCTTCTGGTTGTTGGAGGGTTTATATTATTAAGTAGATTCTAAGTACAATAAATCTGGGCACCTTATTGGTTAACTTGACAGAGAAATACAAAATCTGCAGCAGTATCTCTGTTACGGAGACAGAAAATCTGACTGATTCACACCCTCAAACAGGATTTACAGAACTCAACCCTTTTTAGTCTTCAAAAATCCAAGCGCTGCTTTGAAGCCCTCTGCGTCAGCTCTGCTAGGCTGTGGCTGCCCCTGCGTTGCTCAGGAAGGGCCTGCGTCAACCCAGTCTGGGTTATGCTGACCCTGCGCTGCCCTGTCTGGGCCTGCGTCAGCCCTGCCCTTTTTGGGCTTGTGTAGCCTCTGCGTAGCACCCAAAGCCCTCAGCGCTGTGCAGCTGCTGCTCCCTTTGTATTGCTCCGCCTCTTGTTGCACTCTTGGCCTGGGATCAGATCATCCCTCTCGCCAATACTACCCCTCGTTGCAGCTGAAAGACTTCTAGAAATTCTTAGCAAACCACGCTCCCTAGAATTCCAGTTTAGTCTCAGTGCTCTGCCACTATGTGTGTTCTCCAACTGATCCCAAGCCTATCCTTTATACTTTGCTCGTTGGGAAACCAACGACCGTGATCTCATCTTGAATTGACGGTTAAGATTAAAAGAAAGCTTGATCCATGTGACTTAAGTCATTTCCATCACATGTTTAAATTAATTACCTTTAATCTTTTAATTTTCCTAAGTTAGACTTAGGGTCCTTAATTAAAAAGATTAAATAATTAATTTTCTCTTAAACATGATGGAATTTCTCAAATCCCTTTTGGGTCTTGGAGATCTCATGTACTGTAGCTCCTCCACAAAGTTTGGGAGCTAGAGCACATCCGAAGCTACCCCAACACTCAAAAAACTAAACACTCCCTCTTAGTGAGGAATGTGCTCTAGCAAAACACTTCACCTTGAAGTTCTGCATTGATCTCTGGTGTGGGTCTTTGCGCTGATGCTTGGCCTGCTGCCCTTCATCACTGCGTTGCTGCTGCTCTCCCGTACTGCTGCTCATGATGATGCCATTGCCACTCCACATCTGTACTGCAACTCCCTCTCAATCTGCTGCATCGTGCTGCCAACTGCTACACTGCAACTCAGTTGTTGAGAGAAACAACTGAAAAATCCTGCCCTCTTTGATAGACAAGTTAGTTGGGCTGCATCCTCATCACTGAAGCTCCATAAGCTGCTGCTTCGTGCTGTCATCTGGAGGATTCTGCACAGCTATAGCTCTGCACTGCGTAGGCAGACCTCCTATGCGCTGCTGAAGTCACATCAACCCCTCTGCGCTGAAGTCCCCTATGTTGCTGCTGCGCTGCGCTGTCTTCCTGAAGCCTCTAAGTTGCTGTAGCTCTGCTTTGCGCTGCTGAAGTCACATCAGCCCCTGCGCTGCTGCTTCATCTGCACTGCACTTCTCCCTTCAGTTTCCAGTTTTTCCTCTGCTCCATATGTGATTCTCTGCACCCACTGCTCCACTTGTCCCGCTACTGTCTTAAGGCTCCCATAGCACGGATGTGATCCAAGAGTTGGGCTACTCAAGGATCCTGCCACCACTCTGTAGGTGCTCTACAGATCCATGTCACCTCACTTTCGTGGTTCATGAGCGATCATGGCTACGTCATCTTCGAAGCCATCGTCCGCCACAATAGCCTTGGAGCTAGAAGCTTCCTTGTCCTTCTTCTTTTGAGGAAAATTGACGGTGAAATGTCCAAGTTCGCCGCACTTGAAACACTTGATCTTAGACAAAACCTGACTCTTTCTCCCTTGCTGCCTCTTTGATGCCAAGGCTGCATCTTCCTCCTTGTTCTTCTTTACTTTGCTCTAACCAGTGCTGAACTACCTCTTGGTGATCCGACGGACTTCTTCTAATCGAAGGATAGCCCACATACTGTCCCAGTTGGGAAGGTCTGCTCTGCCCAAGAGACTTTGGACAAGTTTCCCAGTCCTCTGTGACAACATTTAGAGCCGTCCTCACCATAATATCGTCCTCCACCTTCACCCCCATGCCAGTCAGTTGATCCCAGATCGCTTGAAGTCTGGACAGAAAAGGCTCGATCTCCTCCCCCTTGGCCATCATGAATAATCTCAACTGATTCTCCAAAAGCATCTTCCTCTAGACAGATCTTCCTTCATATAGTGTGGTTATAGCTACCCACATCTCATAAGCCATTTTCTTCTCAGTTATGTGTGGGACCACATGATCTTTGAGCCCATCCATTATGAAGCGCTTGGCATGTGCCACTGCTTCTTCATGCTTCGTCAAGAGATTTGCATCGGTCAACGTGGCAAGGACTTTCTCTGCATGCTCCCTCAGACCGTATGCCTCCATGACTACTAGATTTTGGCTTTCTAGATTGCAAAGTTGGATAAAGCCGTCCAACTTGTCCTAATCACGTAGTCCGTGAGGTGCCATCTGCTTAGTAAATCTGTCAGAATGAATCCTCCTCTCTATGCTAGAGACTTGGATTTAGGGTCCTTGGCAAAACAGGCACCCTCTGCTCCCTCTGACAACTGGAAGTTTGCCAAACCAAAACGAATCAGCTCTCTTCGATCCTCTGATCGATTTGCAGATTTCTTTGGTAGGAAATCCTCTGAGAAGTTGTTCTCCTCCAGCTCTTTGTCAACTTGCTCAGTCTAAATTCTGAACCGACATAATTTTAACCCCACTAGCAACTACTGAATCTTTGTAGAACGACTTCCGGCACTCTGAATCAGCGAACAGTTTCAGGACTGCGTCACCCTGGTTGGCCTCTGCGTGAGACAGTCCCAACAGAGCTTCAGCGCTGCCTCTGTGCAGTAAGTGTGTGGGCCTGTGTGGAGACTGCGTCACTCTAGCCTCTGCGTGGCTCTGCTTCCCTCTATTGCTACGCTGCCCTCTCTGGTCCGACTTTCTGTGGCTATTGCTGCTTTCTTAGTTGCTTGTTGTAGCAAGGATTCTTCAGTCTTCTTGCTGGTGATTCAGTTAGATCTGCAATTGCTCTGGTTCCATGTGAAAGTTTCTGAATATTGCTTATGTAGAAACCCTACTGTTAAAGTCTTGATTTACTTCTCCTACTTAGACAAGTTATTAATCTGAAATATTCAACATTAACATCGAAGTAAACACATTAATAGTCGAGACAGATACAGATCGAAACTGAATGCATGCACAATGGCAAAGTGACACACAGGATTTTCTTGACAACTGTCCTTGGAAAAAACCCAATGCGGGAAAATCGGTCTTTTGGATGCTGGAGGGTTTATATTATTAAGTAGATTCTAAGTACAACAAATTTGGGCACCCTACTGGTTAACCTGACAGAGAAATACAAAATTTGCAGCAATATCTCTGTTCTAGAGACATAAAATCTGATTGATTCACACCCTCAAACGGGATTTACAGAACTCAGCCCTTTTCAGTCTTCAGAAACCCCTGCGCTACTCAGGAAGGGCTTGCGTCACCCCAGACTGGGTTACACTACCCTAGCTGGGCCTGCGTCAGCCCTGCTAGCCTCTTGCTGCCTCTGCACTGCCTTTTTTGGGCCTGCGTAGCCTCTGTGTAGCACCTGAAGCCCTTTGCGTTGCGCAATTGCTGCATAGCTGCTGCTCCTTCTGGGCTTCTCTGTCTGCTGCTTATCTGCCTCTTGCTGCACTCTTGGCCTGGGATCAGATCATCCCTCTCACCAATACTACCCGTCGCTGCAGCTACAACACTTCTGGAAATTCTTAGCAAACCATGCCCTAGAATTCCAGCTTAGTCTCAGTGCTCTGCCACTGTGCATGTTCTCCAACTGACCCCAAGCCTTTCCTTTATACTTTTCTTGTTGGGAAACCAACGACGGTGATCTAATCTTGGATTGACGACTAAGATTAAAAGAAAACTTGATCCGTGTGACTTAAGTCATTTCCATCACATGTTTAAATTAATTACCTTTAATCTTTTAATTTTCCTAAGTTAGACTTAGGGTCCTTAATTAAAAAGATAAAAAAATAAATTTTCTCTTAAACAAGATGGAATTTCTCAGATCCCTTTTTGGGTCTTGGAGATCTCATGTACTCTAGTCCCTCCACAAAGTTTGGGAGCTAGAGCACATCCGAAGCTACCCCAACACTCAAAAATCTCAACATTTCCAATGCTACAAAAGTCAACACTTTCCACAGTAGAGATTAGAGGAGGAGTGTTTTCACTTTCGAGAGTGCGTGGAGGACGTAGTGACTGCATAGTGGAGGATGCAACACATGGAGAGAGGTTGTTCCGGGAGGTGAGAAGAGAGGGAGTTGTAGTTGAGATTTGGTGGGGAGGCTTGGAGCTTCTTAACAATAATTTTTGTGGCATTTTGGAGATTTTCAGCAGTAGGATTTACAGGAGGATCGATTTACCCAACATCGTAGTGAGCCAAGCCCAAGAGGGTCAATTTTTGGGGTCAATCTTTGGGCGAACCCTTTTTGGGTTTATTGGGGAGAAGCCACTATTAATTTGGCAGAATTTTCTGAGCAGATTTGAGGTAACAAACAAAGATCCTAACTCAGCGAGTAGCTAGAGGAGCTAGGGGAAATTGTGCCAAAATTTTGGGGTTAATATTTGGCCAATTCCTTCGTGGGTTTCTTGAGTAGAGTCCGGGGTTAAAGTCCCAAAATTTTCTATGTAGTGTAGCAGGCCCTAACAACATTTCTCCGGGAGTTGCAACAACATTTCTAGCAAATTGTAACACAGAGCTACAACCATACAACATAAGTGGGGGATGTTGAAATTTGGTACCGGAGGACAGGTGGTTCCCTAAGGCTTTGATCTTTGGCCTAGGGAAAAGTGTCCAAAAGAATTTAATTTTTCTCCTAAAGTGACTTTATACTTTTTATAAAGTCAAATCTAATTTTAAAGTGACTTTAAGTGATAAAGTTACTAAAGTGACTTTATAAAGTTATAAAGTCAAATCTAATTTAAAAGTGACTTTAAGTGATAAAGTTATTAAAGTCTAATTTTAAAGTGACTTTAATAAAGTCAATATAAAATTAGAAAGGAAAAAGTGACTTTGGAAATAAAAGACTAAGTGGGTCTTTATTAAAGTGGGGTGAATTAAAATATAGAAAGTGAGATTTAAATGAGCATTTAATCTCAGCCCTAGATCTCAATCTATTTCAGCCATTGGATTTAGGGATTCCCCAAAAGTCACTTAGGGTTAGGTTAAAGGAGGAAAAGGAGGAAAATGTCATTCATTCTTTCATGAGCAGATTGGGAGAAGGAGAGAAAGAGAGCAAGGGAGATTTCTGGGCAGTGAGGAGAAGGAGACAGCAGCTTGGCACGCATTCCAAGGTAGCATTTCAGCAAGACATTTTCAGCAAGACAGTTCAGCAGCTTTAGCACACAGCAAGGCAGATTTTTGGCACGATTTTTGAGGAAGAAGGGCCGTACAGCAGGGCCGTACAGCAGATTTGCACTGCAGATTTGCACAGATTTCGAGGAGCAGATTTGAGGGAGGCCGTACAGCAAGTGGCTGTACCTTTGGCACGCATTTCAAGGCAGAAATCGTACAACAGATTTTTGGACAGCTTGCACGCTTTTCTAGGCAGGCCGTACAGCAGCATTTAAGGCTGTTATTTGGCACGCAAATCGAGAAAATCTGTACAACATTTATTGCTGTTCCTATTTTGCTGTTTGCACACTTTCCGAGGCGGTGGTTAAGCACGGAAAAAGAGATAAGTTGTAAAAGTCTGTTTGCTGATTTTTTTGCTGAATATTTCTCACTGTAAAAAGCATTTTCCAGAAATAAGAAGGAGCTTTCAAACTGGTTTTCCCCAAGAGTTGTAGGGGGTTTTTCCAGGGTCATGTTGACCAAAAATATCTGTGTCAAATGTGTAAATGACTGTTTTTATGCTTGCTGATTTTTAATTCTGCATTTTCTAGCATTCTGAAAAATTTCCAGAATTTGTGTTTTCAGCAAAATTTATTTTCCAGTTTGTTAAATGTATGGATATGGGAAAGGGCATTTAACTATTTTGGAGTAATAAGGTGAAAACTGAAAACCGGGGTGGGAAACTATAAATTTTTACATGGTATCGGAGCTTGAGTGCTGAAAGAGCAGTTTGGGACAGCAAGGAGAAAAATACAGCCTGCTGATTTTTCACTCAGAAAATTCCAGCAAGCTGATTTTTTTCACAAACAAAATTTTTACCTTTACTACAGCAGTGCTATTTTTCAGTTTTAGGACAGCAGGATGTCTTTGGGACTGAGGGTGGAGGATAGGTTGGATGGGCATTCCAATTACAACATTTGGAAGGAGAGAATGCAGAGTATCTTTGAGGAGGCAGAAGTCTGGGACATTATGGTGCATACCACACAGAACCCTGTGAATGTGCCTACTGATGCTACTCAGTTGGTAGCATATAATAAAAAGAACAACAAGGGTAAGAGATTGATTCTAGACGGAATCAAAGACCATTGCATTGCTCATGTGAGAGGGAAGAGAAATGCTCATGAGATGTGGACAACATTGTCCAATCTCTACCAGAGTACCAATGAGAACCGGAAAATGGTCCTGAAGGAGAAGCTGAAGACCATTAAGATGGGCAATGATAGTGCAGCTGGATATCTCACAAATATTACTAATGTGAGAGATGAGTTGGCAGCGATTGGAGAGGCCATTCCACCCACCGAGTTGGTGTGGATTACAGTGAATGGCCTCCCCCGTTCATGGATGAACTTTGCTGATGGGGTTTGTGCACGTGAGACCCTTCCCACATGGGAGAGGTTTTGGGATGATTGCATTCAGACAGAGATCAGGAAAGGTCAGCTTGGGGCAGCCAAGCCAGTTGAGCAGGATGAGGATGTAGCATTGTTGGCAGGACGCAAGAAAGGCAAAGGGAAGAAGCAAGCTTCCACAAGCAATGGTGGGGGCAAAGGCAAAGGTAAAGGTAAACAGGATAACACACAGAAGGACTATTCCAAGGTGAAGTGTTGGAATTGTCAGAAGATGGGACACTATGTAGTTGTGTGTCCGGAGAAGAAGAAGAAGAAGGGGAAGAACCAGAGCATGGCAGCTTCAGCAGAGGTTGAGGACTTTGCAGATCGCTTTGACCGGGAGTTTGGGTTCATTGCGTGTGAGTCTTCTAGTGCAGGATTATCTGCCATAGAGGTTCAGAGGGAGCATGCATTTCCCTCGATTAGCTGAGCATCTTCGGGTATCTGGTATGTGGACAGTGGGGCTTCACGTCACATGACAGGAGTCCGTGAGTACTTCTCAGAGCTTTCAGAGAGTGGCACCGATGTAGAGGTAGTACTCGGTGATGACAGAGTTGTTAGAGCAGTCGGTGTGGGAACATTGACATTTCAGAGGGAGTCCAAACCTCCCTTGAAGGTGTCCGATGTTCTTTATGTGCCAGGGATGAGGAAGAACCTCATATCCATCTCAGCTTTGGAGGATAGAGGATATGAGGTACTGTTCAGGGGAGGACAGGTGCTGATGTATCCCAGGGGCACTCCAGCTGATTCAGCTAGAGTGATAGGTGTACGCCATGCAAAGGTGTACAAGTTTGCATTTCAGTCCCTTTTGGCATTGAGCAGTAGCACTGACAGCAGAGCTAGCAGTTCTGAGCCGTGTGAGATTTGGCACCGCAGGATGGGGCACATGTATCATGGGGCCTTGAGGACTTTGCGTGAGATCACTACAGGTGTGCCAAATTTCAATACTGATCACTTTGATACTTGCAGAGGATGTGCGATGGGCAAGTTTTCCAAATCCCCTTTTCCCAGCAGTGACAGCAGAGCGACTGGGATACTTGATTTGATTCATTCCGATTTGAGCGGTCGGATGTCTCATGTTTCCTTGAGTGGGTATGAGTACTATGTCTTATTCATTGATGATCACTCCAGGAGGACCTGGATCTATTTCTTGAAGACCAAGAGTGAGGTCTTCAAGCGGTTTCAGGAGTTCAGAGCTCTTGTGGAGACACAGACAGGTCGGAAGATCAAGTCCCTGAGGTCGGACAATGGAGGAGAGTACACCCTTGGAGAGTTTGTTGACTATTGTGCGGAGGCAGGTATTAGGAGGGAGCTCACTGTTCCTTACAACCCCCAGCAGAACGGGGTTGCGGAGAGGAAGAACAGATCCATCGGAGGGGCTGCCAAAGCCATGTTACATGATCAAGGGTTGCCATTGTTTTTGTGGGCAGAGGCCTGCAACACAGTTGTTTACTTGCAGAACAGGAGTCCGCATCGTGCCTTGGGGCACATGACTCCGGAGGAGGCTTTTTCTGGGAAGAAGCCCGATATTGGTCATCTTCGTATCTTTGGGTGCATTACATACTCCTACATACCCAAGGAGAAGAGGACCAAACTAGAGCCCACCGCAGAGAAGGGTATCTTTGTGGGCTACAGTGAGACCTCCAAGGCCTTTCGGATTTACATTCCTGCATAGAGGAAAGTTGTTGTCAGGCGGGATGTGAAGTTCGAGGAGGACAGGGCCTTTAGGAGGTCATGGGAGTTAGAGTATCTGGATCAGCCAGACCCTCAGCAGCAGTTGAGTCAGTCACAGGGATCTAGTGGGCAGGGATCAGGAGGATCCGGAGGTACATCTATGACGATGTCAGGTCCGTCAGTGGGGAGTGGCTCACCGAGTCAGAGAGGTGGTGCTACGGGCAGCATGCAGAGCAGTCCACAGAGCATTTCACTGGGGAGTCCACTGATGGACAGTTCACACGGTACCTCAGCATCTACAGGTTCAGGTGCAGGCAGGAGGACAGCAGACAGACAGTCAGGAGTTCAGGCTCCCGATGTTGAGGAGGAGGAGTTTTATTCTCCGGCGGGAGAAGTGTGCTCAGGGAAGAGGAAGCCCAAGTGGCTTCAGGACACCTTGAGAGATGCCACATCTGTTGCTGAGCCTAAGAGGCCGGTCAGAGAGAGCAGACCACCTGAGAGGTTTTGTAGCTATATGGCAATGGCTACCAGCATCCTTGACTCTGAGCCTTCTAGCTATGAGGAGGCAGCTAGCCAGCAGGTCTGGAGAGAGGCCATGCAGGAGGAGTATTCTTCTATCATGAAGAATAATGTTTGGGAGGTGGTGCCGAGGCTTGAGGGCAAATCCGTGGTTACTTCTAGATGGCTTTACAAGGTAAAGCATGCTGCAGATGGCAGCATTGAGAAATTCAAAGCGAGGTTTGTGGCTAGAGGGTTCTCCCAAGTAGAGGGAGTTGATTATGAGGAGACCTTCACTCCCGTGGCTCGATATACTTCGATCCGCTCCATTATATCGATAGCAGCAGAGATGGGTTGGAAGATCCACCATATGGATGTGAAGACCGCATTTCTCAATGGCTTCATACAGGAGGAGGTGTACATTGAGCAGCCACAGGGCTTTGAGGTGCATGGGAAGGAGTCCCGTGTGTGCAGACTGAAGAAGGCCCTTTATGGCCTGAAGCAAGCTCCCAGAGCTTGGTACTCCAGGATAGATACTTACTTGCAGAAGATGGGTTTCACAAAGAGTGAGGCAGATCCGAACCTTTACTATATTGTGATAGGTGAGGAGCCTCTCATTCCGGTGTTGTATGTGGATGACTTAGTCATTACAGGTGCAGAGAGACTCATAGAGCACTGCAAGAGAGATCTTGCGGCGGAGTTTGAGATGAAGGACATCGGCTGGATGCATTACTTTTTGGGTTTGGAGGTGTGGCAGGAGGAGGGGCATTTCTTCCTGGGACAGGGGAAGTATATTGTGGACATCCTTGGCAGATTCCACATGGAGGATTGTAGACCCATGTCGACACCGATGATCACCAACTGGAAGAAGCTTCATGCTTCGGATTCCGAGCTGGTGGATCCCACATTGTACGTGTACCGATTGGTTCCTTGATGTATTTGGTCAACACTAGACCGTATATTTGTTTTGTAAATAACACGATGAGTCGGCTTTTATGTGTGAGCTAGGAAGGTTCATCGGGGTATCGCAAAACACATTTTGCGATACTTGCAAAAAGGGACAAGGATTATGGTCCGGACTACAAAAGCCAAATATGGAGTGAGATTTCAAGGTGTTACACTGATTCCCGATTGGGTAGGTTGAAAAAAAAGGTAGGAGCACTTCCCTGTGGTGCCTAGATGGGTTGGGTCTTACAGTTGGTGTCATGGTTCGAAATTTTAAGCAAAGAAATTTCGCAACTTTGAGTTCAACTAAGCGTAGTATATGGCAAATTATTTACGAAGTTGTGAGGCCATCTGGTTTCGCAAGATGTTGTTTGGCTTATTTGGTCAGCCGTTGAGACCTTCAGTGATTTACTGTGATAATCAGAGTTGCATTAAACTCACTGAGAATCCAGTATTTCATGACAGGTCAAAGCATATCGGGATCAAATATCACTTCATCAGAGACTATGTTCAGAAAGGAGCTGTGAAGCTTGAGTATATTCCCACTGATGAGCAGGTTGTAGATATTCTTACCAAAGCCTTACCATGGGGCAAGCATGTCTACTTCAGAGACAAGATGGGTGTGGTGAGGAACACCTTCCTCAGTAAGAGGGAGTGTTGAAATTTGGTACCGGAGGACAGGTGGTTCCCTAAGGCTTTGATCTTTGGCCTAGGGAAAAGTGTCCAAAAGAATTTAATTTTTCTCCTAAAGTGACTTCATAATTTTTATAAAGTCAAATCTAATTTAAAAGTGACTTAAGTGATAAAGTTACTAAAGTGACTTTATAAAGTTATAAAGTCAAATCTAATTTAAAAGTGACTTTAAGTGATAAAGTTACTAAAGTCTAATTTTAAAGTGACTTTAATAAAGTCAATATAAAATTAGAAAGGAAAAAGTGACTTTTTAATAAAGTCAATGTAAAATTAGAAAGGAAAAGTGACTTTGGAAATAAATGACTAAGTGGGTCTTTATTAAAGTGGGATGAATTAAAAAATAGAAAGTGAGATTTAAATGAGCATTTAATCTCAGCCCTAGATCTCAATCTATTTCAGCCATTGGATTTAGAGATTCCCCAAAAGTCACTTAGGGTTAGGTTAAAGGAGGAAAAGGAGGGAAAAGGTCATTCATTCTTTCATGAGCAGATTGGGAGAAGGAAAGAAGGAGAGCTGGAGATTTTTCTGAGCAGTGAGAAGAAGGAGGGCAGCAGTGAAGAGATTTCAGCAAAGGTACAACACCATTTATTGGCACACATACCGAGGCAGAAAATCCGTACATCAAAGGAGAGGTAGTGTTTCCAAGTGAGGAGGCACAGAAATCGAGGAAGAGGGTACATCAGCAAGCATGCACTCCAAGGCACAAAAATTAGGCACATTTTTCAAGGAAGAAGGTGGCTGTCATTTCTGGCACAAAAACCGAGGAAGAGGACAACAGCTACAACTCCGTTTTTTTGGCACGGATTTCGAGAGAGGTTGTTGTACAAAATCTGTACAGTTCGTACAACAAAGTATGACTATTCTGGCACGCTTCTCGAGGTGGTCGTAAAGCATTTAATGCTGTCCTAAGGTGCTGTAAATTTTCTGTTTTCTGTTGTTGCTGATTTGGCACAATTTCCGAGACAGTGTGCAAGCACGGAAATCGAGATAAGTCTATAAATTGGTTGCTGGAATTTTTTCTGAGTTTTTCCTGTTTCACTATAAAAAGCAATATTCAGAAAAATAAAAGAGAAGCTTTCGAACTGGTTTTCCCCAAGAGTTGTAGGGGGTTTTTCCAGGGTCATGTTGACCAAAAATATCAGTGTTAAATGTGTTGAATGGTTGTTTTATGCTTGCTGATTTTTTATTTCTGCATTTTCCAGCATTCTGTAAATTTTCTAGAATTTGTGTTTTCAGCAAAAATTTATTTTCCAGTTTGTTGAATGTAAGGATATGGGAAAGGGCATTTAACTATTTGGAAAAATAAGGTGAAACTGAAAACCGGGGTGGGAAAGAGGAAATTTCTACATGGTATCAGAGCTTGAGTGTTGAAAGTACGGTTTGGGACAGCAAGGAGAAAAATACAGCCTGCTGATTTTTCACTCAGAAAATTCCAGCAAGCTGATTTTTTCATGTTGAAATTTGGTGCCGGAGGACAGGTGGTTCCCTAAGGCTTTGATCTTTGGCCTAGGGAAAAGTGTCCAAAAGAATTTAATTTTTCTCCTAAAGTGACTTTATAATTTTTATAAAGTCAAATCTAATTAAAAGTGACTTTATGTGATAAAGTTACTAAAGTCTAATTTTAAAGTGACTTTAATAAAGTCAATGTAAAATTAGAAAGGAAAAGTGACTTTGGAAATAAATGACTAAGTGGGTCTTTATTAAAGTGGGGTGAATTAAAAAATAGAAAATAAGATTTAAATGAGCATTTAATCTCAGCCCTAGATCTCAATCTATTTCAGCCATTGGATTTAGGGATTCCCCAAAAGTCACTTAGGGTTAGGTTAAAGGAGGAAAAGGAGGAAAAGGTCATTTATTCTTTCATGAGTAGATTGAGAGAGGAAGAGAAGGAGAGCAAGGGAGATTTCTGAGCAGAGAGGAGAAAGAGGACAGCTGATAGAGACTTCAACAAAATCCATACAGCAGCAAAGAGGCACGGTTCCCAAGACAGAAATCCATACAGCAAGTGTTGGGCACATTTTTCGAGGGAGAGAGGCACAGTTTTCAAGGAAGACCGTACACCAGCTTCAGCATTTATTTCTGGGAAGATTCTGGGCACGAAAATCGAGGAGAGAGACTACTGGTTGGTGGCACGAATTTCTAGAAATCCGTACGACGACAATATTTACGCTCTGAAGTTGAAGTTGAGGCAAAAGGAGCACAAAAATTAAGGAGGAGGGTTTCTTGTCAAATCCGTACGGTCAGGTACAACGATGCGGTCGTGCGGTAGACACACATTTCGAAGCCGGTTCAACATTTAATGCTGTAATAAATCTTGTAAAATTTCTGTTTTTTTGGTTTTTCTTTGTTCTGCCGATTTCAAAAATGAGAGTGAATGCCTGAAAATCGAAAGAGTACGGTTGTTTATAGTGCGAAATTTTCTTGTAAAATACGCCCTCCTTGTAAAAAGCATTTTCCAGAAATAAGAAGGAGCTTTCGAACTGGTTTTCCCCAAGAGTTGTAGGGGTTTTTTCCAGGGTCACATTGACCAAAAATCACTGTGTTTAAATGTGTTGAATGGCTGTTTATATTTGCTGATATTTATTTCTGCATTTTCCAGCATTCTGTTATATTTCCAGAATTTGTGTTTTCGGCAAAATTTATTTTCTAGTTGTTGAATGTATGGATATGGGAAAGGGCATTTAACTATTTTGGAGAAATAAGGTGAAACTGAAAATCGAGGTAGGAAATGAGAAATTTCTACATGGTATCAGAGCTTGAGTGCTGAAGTGCAGTTTGGGACAGCAAGGAGAAAAATACAGCCTGCTGATTTTTCACTCAGAAAATTCCAGCAAGCTGATTTTTTCACAAACATAATTTTTACCTTTACTACAACAGTGCTATTTTTCAGTTTTAGGACAACAGGATGTCTTTGGGACTGAGGGTGGAGGATAGGTTGGATGGGCATACCAATTACAGTGTTTGGAAGGAGAGAATGCAGAGTATCTTTAAGGAGGCGGAAATCTGGGACATAATGGTGCATACCGCACAGAACCCTGTAAATGTGCCTACTGATGCTACTCAGTTGACAGCATATAATAAAAAGAACAACAAGGGTAAGAGACTGATTCTAGACGGAATCAAAGACCATTGCATTCCTCATGTGAGAGGAAAGAGAAATGCTCATGAGATGTGGACAACATTGACCAACCTCTACCAGAGTACCAATGAGAACTGAAAAATGGTCCTGAAGGAGAAGCTGAAGAAAATTAAGATGGGTAAGATTGATAGTGCAGCTGGATATCTCACAAAGATTACTAATGTGAGAGATGAGTTGGCAATGATTGGAGAGGCCATTCGACCCACTGAGTTGGTGCGGATTGCAGTGAATGGCCTCCCCAATTCATGGATGAACTTTGTTGATGGGGTTTGTGCACGTGAGACCCTTCCCACATGGGAGAGGTTTTGGGATGATTGCATTTAGACAGAGATCAGGAAAGGTCAGCTTGGGGCAGCCAAGCCAGTTGAGCAGGATGAGGATGTAGCACTGTTGGCAGGACGCAAGAAAGGCAAAGGGAAGAAGCAAGCTTCCACAAGCAATGGTGGGGGCAAAGGCAAAGGTAAAGGTAAACAAGATAACACACAGAAGGACTATTCCAAGGTGAAGTGTTGGAATTGTCAGAAGATGGGACACTATGCAGTTGTGTGTTCGGAGAAGAAGAAGAAGAAGGGGAAGAACCTTTGACCAGGAGTTTGGGTTCATTGTGTGTGAGTCTTCTAGTGCAAGATTACCTGCCACAGAGGTTCAGAGGGAGCATGCATTTCCCTCGACTAGCGGAGCATCTTCGGGTATCTGGTATGTGGACAGTGGGGCTTCACGTCATATGACAGGAGTCCGTGAGTACTTCTCAGAGCTTTCAGAGAGTGGCACTGATATAGAGGTAGTACTCGGTGATGACAGAGTTGTTAGAGCAGTCGGTGTGGGAACATTGACATTTCAGAGGGAGTCCAAACCTCCCTTGAAGGTGTCAGATGTTCTTTATGTGCCAGGGATGAGGAAGAACCTCATATCCGTCTCAGCTTTGGAGGACAGAGGATATGAGGTACTGTTCAGGGGAGGACAGGTGTTGATGTATCCCAGGGGCACTCTAGCTGATTCAGCTAGAGTGATAGGTGTACGCCATGCAAAGGTGTACAAGTTTGCATTCCAACCCCTTTTGGCATTGAGCAGTAGTACCGACAGCAGAGCTAGCAATTCTGAGCTGTGTGAGATTTGGCACCGCAGGATGGGGCATATGTATCATGGAGCCTTGAGGACCTTGCGGGAGATCACTACAGGTGTGCCAGATTTCAGTACTGATCACTTTGATACTTGCAGAGGATGTGCGATGGGCAAGTTTGCCAAATCCCCTTTTCCCAGCAGTGACAGTAGAGCGACTGGGATACTTGATTTGATTCATTCTGATGTGAGCGGTCGGATGTCTCATGTTTCCTTGAGTGGATATGCGTACTATGTTTTATTCATTGATGATCACTCCAGGAGGACCTGGATTTATTTCTTGAAGACCAAGAGTGAGGTCTTCAAGCGGTTTCAGGAGTTTAGATCTCTTGTGGAGACACAGACAAGTCGGAAGATCAAGTCCCTGAGGTCGGACAATGGTGGAGAGTACACCCTTGGAGAGTTTGTTGACTATTGTGCGTAGGCAGGCATTAGGAGGGAGTTCACTGTTCCTTACAACCCCCAGCAGAACGGGGTTGCGGAGAGGAAGAACAGATCCATCGGAGGGGCTGCCAAAGCCATGTTACATGATCAGGGGTTGCCATTGTTTTTGTGGGCAGAGGCTTGCAACACAACTGTTTATTTGTAGAACAGGAGTCCGCATCGTGCCTTGGGGCACATGACTTCGGAGGAGGCTTTTTCTGGGAAGAAGCCTGATATTGGTCATCTTCGTATCTTTGGGTGCATCACATACTCCTACATACCCAAGGAGAAGAGGACCAAACTAAAGCCCACCACAGAGAAGGGTATCTTTGTGGGCTACAGTGAGACCTCAAAGGCCTTTCGGATTTACATTCCTGCGCAGAGGAAAGTTATTGTCATGCGGGATGTGAAGTTCGAGGAGGACAGGGCCTTTAGGAGGTCACAGGAGTTAGAGTATCTGGATCATCCAGACCCTCAGCAACAGTTGAGTCAGTCACAGGGATCCAGTGGGCAGGGATCAGGAGGATCCGGAGGTACATCTATGACGATGTCAGGTCCGTCAGTGGGGAGTGGCTCACCGAGTCAGAGAGGTGGTGCTACGGGCAGCATGCAGAGCAGTCCACAGAGCAGTTCACTGGGGAGTCCACTAATGGACAGTTCACACGGTACCTCAGCATCTATAGGTTCAGGTGCAGGCAGGAGGACAGCAGACAGACAGTCAGGAGTTCAGGCTCCTGATGTTGAGGAGGAGGAGTTTTATTCTCCAGCGGGAGAAGTGTGCTCAGGGAAGAGGAAGCCCAAGTGGTTTAGGACACCTTGAGAGATGCCACATCTGTTGCTGAGCCTAAGAGGCCGGTCAGAGAGAGCAGACCACCTGAGAGGTTTTGTAGCTATATGGAAATGGCTACCAACATCCTTGACTCTGAGCCTTCTAGCTATGAGGAGGCAGCTAGCCAGCAGGTCTGGAGAGAGGCCATGCAGGAGGAGTATTCTTCTATCATGAAGAATGATTTTTGGGAGGTGGTGCCGAGGCCTGAGGGCAAATCCATGGTTACTTCCAGATGGCTTTACAAGGTAAAGCATGCTGCAGATGGCAGCATTGAGAAATTCAAAGCGAGGTTTGTGGCTAGAGGGTTCTCCCAGGTAAAGGGAGTTGATTATGAGGAGACCTTCACTCTCGTGGCTCGATATACTTCGATCTGCTCCATTATATCGATAGCAGCAGAGATGGGTTGGAAGATCCACCAGATGGATGTGAAGACCGCATTTCTCAATGGCTTCATACAGGAGGAGGTGTACATTGAGCAGCCACAGAGCTTTGAGGTGCATGGGAAGGAGTCCCATGTGTGCAGACTGAAGAAGGCCCTTTATGGCCTGAAGCAAGCTCCCAGAGCTTGGTACTCCAAGATAGATACATACTTGCAGGAGATGGGTTTCACAAAGAGTGAGGCAGATCCGAACCTTTACTATATTGTGATAGGTGAGGAGCCTCTCATTCTGGTGTTGTATGTGGATGACTTGGTCATTACGGGTGCAGAGAGACTCATAGAGCACTGCAAGAGAGATCTTGCGACGGAGTTTGAGATGAAGGACATCGGCTTGATGCATTATTTTTTGGGTTTGGAGGTGTGGCAGGAGGAGGGGCATTTCTTCCTGGGGCAGGGGAAGTATATTGTGGACATCCTTGGCAGATTCCACATGGAGGACTGTAAACCCATGTCGACACCAATGATCACCAACTGGAAGAAGCTCCATGCTTCGGATTCCAAGTTGGTGGATCCCACATTGTACAGACAGCTGATTGGTTCCTTGATGTATTTGGTCAACACTAAACCAGATATTTGTTTTGCAGTCAACACGATGAGTCAGTTTATGTGTGAGCCTAGGAAGGTTCACTGGGTGGCTGCAAAACACATTTTGCGGTACTTACAGGGGACAGTGGATTATGGTCTGGACTACAGGCAGGGGGATGGAGTGAGATTGGCAGGTTACACTGATTCTGATTGGGCAGGTTGTGCTTCTGATAGGAAGAGCACTTCAGGGTGCTGTTTTGGGTTGGGATCGGTAGTGGTGTCATGGTTCAGCCGGAAGCAGTAGTCAGTAGCATTGAGTTCAGCGGAAGCAGAGTATATGGCAGCCAGTCTAGCTAGTTGTGAGGCCATCTGGCTTCGCAAGATGTTGTTTGGCTTATTTGGTCAGCCGTTGAGACCTTCAGTGATTTACTGTGATAATCAGAGTTGCATTAAACTCACGGAGAATCAAGTATTTCATGACAGGTCAAAGCATATCGGGATCAAATATCATTTCATCAGAGACTATGTTCAGAAAGGAGCTGTGAAGCTTGAGTATATTCCCACTGATGAGCAGGTTGCAAATATTCTTACCAAAGCCTTACCACGGGGCAAGCATGTCTACTTCAGAGACAAGATGGGTGTGGTGAAGAACACCTTCCTCGGTAAGAGGGAGTGTTGAAATTTGGTACCGGAGGACAGGTGGTTCCCTAAGGCTTTGATCTTTGGCCTAGGGAAAAGTGTCCAAAAGAATTTAATTTTTCTCCTAAAGTGACTTTATAAAGTTATAAAGTCAAATCTAAATTAAAAGTGACTTTAAGTGATAAAGTTACTAAAGTCTAATTTTAAAGTGACTTTAATAAAGTCAATGTAAAATTAGAAAGGAAAAGTGACTTTGGAAATAAATGACTAAGTGGGTCTTTATTAAAGTGGGGTGAATTAAAAAATAGAAAGTGAGAATTAAATGAGCATTTAATCTCAGTCCTAGATCTCAATCTATTTCAACCATTGGATTTAGGGATTCCCCAAAAGTCACTTAGGGTTAGGTTAAAGGAGGAAAATGAGGAAAAGGTCATTTATTCTTTCATGAGCAGATTGAGAGAAGAAGAGAAGGAGAGCAAGGGAGATTTCTGAGCAGAGAGGAGAAAGAGGACAGCTGATAGAGACTTTAGCAAAATCCGTACATCAGCAAAGAGGCATGGTTCCCAAGACAGAAATCTGTACAGCAAGTGTTGGGCACATTTTTCAAGGGAGAGAGGCATAGTTTTCAAGGAAGACCGTACAACAACTTCAGCATTTATTTCTGGGCAAATTCTGGGCACGAAAATCAAGGAGAGAGACTGCTGGTTGGTGGCACGAATTTCTAGAAATCTGTACAGCAGTAGAACAGTAGCTTCGGCACAGATTTCGAGGCAAAGGAGCATGAAAATAGAGGAGGAGGGTTTGCTGTCAAATTCGTACAGTCCGTACAGAAGTACGGCCGTACAGCTGGGCACACATTTCGAGAAAGCCAGTTCAGCATTTAATGCTATAATAAATGCTGTAAAATTTCTGTTTTTGGTTTTTACTGTTCTGCACGTTTTCCAAGGCAGAGTGAATGCACGAAAATCAAGATAAGTACAGTTGTTTGGTTGCTGAAATTTTTGCTGTAATTTCTGCCTCACTGTAAAAGCATTTTTCAGAAATAAGAAGGAGCTCTCAAACTAGTTTTCCCCTAGAGTTGTAGGGGGTTTTTCCAGGGTCATGTTGACCAAAAATATCTGTGTCAAAATGTGTGAATGACTATTTTATTCTTGCTGATTTTTATTTCTGCATTTTCCAGCATTCTGAAAAATTTCCAGAATTTGTGTTTTCAGCAAAATTTATTTTCCAGTTGTTGAATGTATGGATATGGGAAAGGGCATTTAACTATTTTGAAGAAATAAGGTGAAACTGAAAACCGGGGTGGGAAATGAGAAATTTCTACATTTCACAAACATAATTTTTATCTTTACTATAGCAGTGCTATTTTTCAGTTTTAAGACAGCAGGATGTCATTGGGATTGAGGGTGGAGGATAGGTTGGATGGGCATACCAATTACAGCGTTTGGAAGGAGAAAATGCAGAGTATCTTTGAGGAGGCAGAAGTCTGGGATATCATGGTTCATACCACACAGCAGCCTGTTAATGTGCCTACTGATGCTACTCAGTTGGCAGCATATAATAGGAAGAACAACAAGGGTAAGAGACTGGTTCTATACGGAATCAAAGACCATTGCATTCCTCATGTGAGAGGAAAGAGAAATGCTCATGAGATGTGGACAACATTGTCCAATCTCTACCAAAGTACCAATGAGAATCGGAAAATGGTCCTGAAGGAGAAGCTGAAAACCATTAAGATGGGTAAGACTAATAGTGCAGCTGGATATCTCACAAAGATTACTAATGTGAGAGATGAGTTGGCAGCAATTGGAGAGGTCATTCAACCCACTGAGTTGGTGCGAATAGTAGTGAATGGCCTCCCCAGTTCATGGATGAACTTTTCTGATGGGGTTTGTGCACGTGAGACCCTTCCCACATGGGAGAGGTTTTGGGATGATTGCATTCAGACAGAGATCGGAAAAGGTCAGCTTGGGGCAGCCAAGCCAGTTGAGCAGGATGAGGATGTAGCGCTGTTGGCAGGAGGTAAGAAAGGCAAAGGGAAGAAGCAGGCTTCCACAAGCAATGGTGGGGGCAAAGGCAAAGGTAAAGGTAAACAGGGTAACACACAGAAGGAATATTCGAAGGTGAAGTGTTGGAATTGTCAGAAGATGGGACACTATGCAGTTGTGTGTCCGGAGAAGAAGAAGAAGAAGGGGAAGAACCAGAGCATGGTAGCATCAGCAGAGGTTGAGGACTTTGCAGATCGCTTTGACCGGGAGTTTGGGTTCATTGCGTGTGAGTCCTCTAGTGCAGGATTACCTGCCACAGAGGTTCAGAGGGAGCATGCATTTCCCTCAACTGGCGGAGCATCTTCGAGTATCTGGTATGTGCATAGTGGGGCTTCACGTCATATGACAGGAGTCTGTGAGTACTTCTCAGAGCTTTCAGAGAGTGGCACTGATATAGAGGTATTACTCAGTGATGACAGAGTTGTTAGAGTAGTCGGTGTGGGAACACTGTAATTTCAGAGGGAGTCTAAACCTCCCTTGAAGGTGTCAGATGTTCTTTATGTGCCAGGGATGAGGAAGAACCTCATATCCATCTCAGCTTTGGAGGACAGAGGATATGAGATATTGTTTAGGGGTGGACAGGTGCTGATGTATCCCAGGGGCACTCCAGCTGATTCAACTAGAGTGATAGGTGTACGCCATGCAAAGGTGTACAAGTTTGCATTTCAGCCCCTTTTAGCATTGAGTGGTAGTACTGGCAGCAGAGCTAGTAGTTCAGAGCTGTGTGAGATTTGGCAACGCAGGATGGGGCACATGTATCATGGAGCCCTGAGGACATTGCGGGAGATCATTACAGGTGTGCCAGATTTCAGTACTGATCACTTTGATACATGCAGAGGATGTGCGATGGGCAAGTTTGCCAAATCCCCTTTTCCCAGCAATGACAGCAAATCGACTGGGATACTTGATTTGATTCATTCGGATGTGAGCAATCGAATGTCTCATGTTTCCCTCAGTGGATATGAGTATTATGTCTTATTCATTGATGATCACTCCAGGAGGACCTGGATTTATTTCTTGAAGACCAAGAGTGAGGTCTTCAAGCGGTTTCGGGAGTTCAGAGCTCTTGTGGAGACTCAGACAAGTCGGAAGATCAAGTCCCTGAGGTCAGACAATGGAGGAGAGTACACCTTTGGAGAGTTTGTTGAATATTGTGCAGAGGTTGGCATTAGGAGGGAGTTCACAGTTCCTTAAAACCCCCAGCAGAACGGGATTGCGGAAGAAGAAACAGAGATCCATTGGAGAATTTTGCCAAAGCCATGTTACATGATCAAGGGTTGACATTGTTTTTCTGGGCAGAGGCCTGCAACACTGTTGTTTATTTGCAGAACAAGAGTCCGCATCGTGCCTTGGGGCATATGACTCCGGAGGAGGCTTTTTTCTCGGAAGAAGCCTGATATTGGTCATCTTCGTATCTTTGGGTGTATCACATACTCCTACATACCCAAGGAAAAGAGGACCAAACTAGAGCCCACCGCAGAGAAGGGTATCTTTGACGGGCTACGGTGAGACCTCAAAGGCCTTTCGGATTTACATTCCTGCACGGAGGAGAAAGTTGTTGTCGAGAGCGGGATGTGAAGTTCGAGAGGATAGGGCCTTTGGGAGTCGATAAAGTTGATGTCTGGATCAAGATGAACCCTCGATGGCAGAGTTGGGTGGTCAGGATGCGGTGGGCGAGGATCGGAGGATGCGGAGGTACATCTATGACGCGATGTCGGTCGGGTCGGTGACGATGGCTCGCCGAGTCAGAGAGGTGGTGCTTCGGGCAGCATGTAGAGCAGTTTGTAGAGCAGTTCACTAGGGAGTCCACTGATGGACAGTTCACTCTATACTTCAACATCTACAGGTTCAGATTCAGGCAAGAGGACAATATAAAAATAGTCAGGAGTTCAGGCTCCTGAGGAGGATGAGGAGTTTCATTCTCCGGTGGGAGAAGTGTGCTCAGGGAAGAGGAAGCCCAAGTGGCTTCAGGATACCTTGAGAGAGGCCACATCTGTTGCTGGGCCAAAGAGGTCGGTTAGAGAGAGCAGACCACCTGATAGGTTTTGTAGCTATATGGAAATGGTTGCCAACATTGTTGACTCTGAACATCCTTGACTGCGAGCCTTCTAGCTATGAGGGGCGGCTAGCGGCGGGTGCGGAGAGGCCATGGAGGTAATTCTTCCTCATGATGATGTTTGGGAGGTGGTGCCGAGGCCTGAGGGAAAATCCGTGGTTACTTCTAGATGGCTTTACAAGGTAAAGCACGCTGCGATGGCAGCATCGAGAAGTTCAAGGCAAGGTTTGTGGCTAGAGGCTTCTCCCAGGTAGAGGGAGTAAACTATGAGGAAACCTTCGCTCCCGTGGCTTGATATACTTCCATTTGCTCCATCATATCGATAGCAGCAGAGATGGGTTGGAAGATCCACCGGATGGATGTGAAGACCGCATTTCTCAATGGCTTCATACAGGAGGAGGTGTACATTGAGCAGCCACAGGGCTTTGAGGTGCATGGGAAGGAGTCCCATGTGTGCAGACTGAAGAAGGCCCTTTATGGCCTGAAGCAAGCTCCCAGAGCTTGGTACTCCGGGATAGATACATACTTGCAGGGGATGGGTTTCACAAAGAGTGAGGCAGATCCGAACCTTTACTATATTGTGATAGGTGAGGAGCCTCTCATTCTGGTGCTGTATGTGGATGACTTAGTTATTACAGGTGCAGAGAGACTCATAGAGCACTGCAAGAGAGATCTTGCGGCGGAGTTTGAGATGAAGGACATCGACTTGATGCATTACTTTTTGGGTTTAGAGGTGTGGCAGGAGGAGGGGCATTTCTTCCTGGGGCAGGGGAAGTATATTGTGGACATCCTTGGCAGATTCCACATGGAGGATTGTAGACCCATGTCGACACCGATGATCACCAACTAGAAGAAGCTTCATGCTTCGGATTCCGAGTTGGTGGATCCCACATTGTACAGGCAGCTGATTGGTTCCTTGATGTATTTGGTCAACACTAGACCAGATATTTGTTTTGCAGTCAACACGATGAGTCAATTTATGTGTGAGCCTAGAAAGGTTCACTGGGTGGCTGCAAAACACATTTTGCGGTACTTGCAGGGGACAGTGGATTATGGTCTGGACTACAGGCAGGGGGATGGAGTGAGATTGGCAGGTTACACTGATTCTGATTGGGCAGGTTGTGCTTCTGATAGGAAGAGCACTTCAGGGTGCTGTTTTGGGTTGGGTTCGGCAGTGGTGTCATGGTTAAGCCGGAAGCAGCAGTCAGTAGCATTGAGTTCAGCGGAAGCAGAGTATATGGCAGCCAGTCTAGCTAGTTGTGAGGCCATCTGGCTTTGCAAGATGTTGTTTGGCTTATTTGGTCAGCCGTTGAGACCTTCAGTGATTTACTGTGATAATCAGAGTTGCATTAAACTCACGGAGAATCCAGTATTTCATGACAAGTCAAAGCATATCGGGATCAAATATCACTTCATCAGAGACTATGTTCAGAAAGGAGCTGTGAAGCTTGAGTATCTTCCCACTGATGAGTAGGTTGCAGATATTCTTACCAAAGCCTTACCACGTGGCAAGCATGTCTACTTCGGAGACAAGATGGGTGTGGTGAGGAACACCTTCCTCGGTAAGAGGGAGTGTTGAAATTTGGTACCGGAGGACAGGTGGTTCCCTAAGGCTTTGATCTTTGGCCTAGGGAAAAGTGTCCAAAAGAATTTAATTTTCTCCTAAAGTGACTTTATAAAGTTATAAAGTCAAATCTAATTTAAAAGTGACTTTAAGTGATAAAGTTACTAAAGTCTAATTTTAAAGTGACTTTAATAAAGTCAATGTAAAATTTGAAAGGAAAAGTGACTTTGGAAATAAATGACTAAGTGGGTCTTTATTAAAGTGGGGTGAATTAAAAAATAGAAAGTGAGATTTAAATGAGCATTTAATCTCAGCCCTAGACCTCAATCTATTTCAGCCATTGGATTTAGGGATTCCCCAAAAGTCACATAGGGTTAGGTTAAAGGAGGAAAAGGAGGGAAAAGGTCATTCATTCTTTCATGAGCAGATTGGGAGAAGGAGAGAAGGAGAGCTGGAGATTTTTCTGAGCAGTGAGAAGAAGGAGGGCAGCAGTGAAGAGATTTCAGCAAAGGTACAACACCATTTATTGGCACACATACCGAGGCAGAAAATCCGTACAGCAAAGGAGAGGCAGTGTTTCCAAGTGAGGAGGCACAGAAATCGAGGAAGAGGGTACACTAGCAAGCACGCACTCCAAGGCACAAAAATTAGGCACATTTTTCAAGGAAGAAGTTGGCTGTCATTTCCGGCACAAAAATCGAGGAAGAGGACAGCAGCTACAACTCTGTTTTTTTGGCACGAATTTCAAGAGAGGTTGCTGTACAAAATCTGTACAGTCTGTACATCAAAGTATGGTTGTTCCGGCACACTTCCCGAGGTGGTCGTACAGCATTTAATGATGTCCTAAGGTGCTGTAAATTTTCTGTTTTCTGTTTTTGCTGATTTGGCACAATTTTCGAGGCAGTGTGCAAGCACGGAAATCGAGATAAGTCTGTAAATTGGTTGCTGGATTTTTTTCTGAGTTTTTCCTGTTTCACTGTAAAAAGCAATATTCAGAAAAATAAAAGAGAAGCTTTCGAACTGGTTTTCCCCAAGAGTTGTAGGGGGTTTTTCCAGGGTCATGTTGACCAAAAATATCAGTGTTAAATGTGTTGAATGGTTGTTTTATGCTTGTTGATTTTTTTTTTTGCATTTTTTAGCATTCTGTAAATTTTCCAGAATTTGTGTTTTCAGCAAAAATTTATTTTCTAGTTTGTTGAATGTAAGGATATGGGAAAGGGCATTTAACTATTTGGAGAAATAAGGTGAAACTGAAAACCGGGGTGGGAAAGAGGAAATTTCTACAATAATGGCCTTCAGTTGTAGCTCCAGTGCCCCTCATCGTTTGTAGGTGGAATCTCCTCTGTTACCGTCACCTGCTGACCCAGTGCCTTTTTTAGGCATGATACGTGAAAGATATTATGAATCTTGCTGCCCTGAGGTAGCTCCAACTCATAAGAACCCTATCCTACTCTGCGTATCACCCTGTATGGATTGTAGAAGCGTGGCTTGATCTTCTAAGCCCCCTTATGCTTCAGCGTGGACTGTCGGTATGGTTGTAAGCGTAGGTAGGCCAAAGCCCCTACCTCAAAATGCCTCTCTACCCGACCCCTATCTGCATAAATCTTCTGCTAGTTCTGAGTTGTAGCCATGTTGTCCTTGAGAGCTCGGAGAATGTTCTGACTCTCTTAGATCCAATCCTTGGCTCTAGGAGCCTTGCTGGTACCAAACATCACATCAACAAAAGAAAGAGCATGATATCCATACGATGCATAAAATGGAGACATACCGATAGACATGTGATGAGTGTTGTTGTAACAGTACTCCCCTAAGTGCAGCCACTTCAACCAAGCCCTCTGCTACCCACTGACATAGTTGTGCAAGTAGCCCTCCAGCCACTTGTTCACTATCTCGGTCTGTCCATCTATCTGAGGATAATAGCTAGTGCTCGGTGTCAACTCTGTGCCCACCAAACGGAAGATCTCCTGCCAAAATACCCCCAAGAAGCGGTTGTCCCTGTCACTGAAGATGGTCTTTGGTAGACCATGCAACCTGAAAATGTACTGAAAGAATAGCTCCGCCACCTGTGCTACTGTGTAATGTGCGTATATAGCAAAGAAGTGAGCATACTTTTTCAGTTGATCAACGACTACAAATATACAGTCCTTGCCCTGCACCGTGGGAAACCCTGTGATGAAGTCCATCGAAATGCTCTCCCATTTCCCTTCTGGTATGGGAAGAGGCTGTAATAAACCTGTCGGATGGTTCATCTCCCCCTTGTTGCACTGGCAAACCTCGCACTCCCTGACATGTTGGAGTACGTCCTCCTTGAGGCCCTTCCATGAGAATCTCTCCCTGATGGCCCTATAGGTTTTGGTAAACCCCTAATGGCCTGATAGTGGTGAATCGTGAGAAGCCTGCAATATCTTCTTCTTGAGCTGAGAGCCCTCAGTCAAGAAGATCCTGTTCCTGTAATATATGATCTCATCCATCACCATGTACCTGTCATCCATCACCTACCCATCCAAAATCTCACAGGAAAAAAGGTCCTTGGAGTACTCCACCAACAACCGAGCCCTCCAATCCGTGTCTAAACTCATCAGGGACAACGCTGCTGGTCTGCGTGAGAGTGCATCAGCCACCATGGTGTTCTTCCCCTTGACATACTCAAAGTCAAATAAGCCTGGATCTTACTAACCCACTTATGTTGCCTCTCCTGCAACTGCTTATGCTCTAAGAAAAATCTGAGGCTATTGTGGTCTGTCCTCACCCTAAACCTGTTGCTCGCCAGATACTACTGGAATTTGGCCAATGCATGCATGATGGCCAACATCTCCTTGTCATATATGTCATACAATCGCTCATGTGGTAGGAGCTTTCAGCTCTCAAAAGCTATGGGGTGGCCTCCCTGCATCAAAACGATGCCTATCCCCTCTCTCGACGCGTCACACTCCAAAACAAAGGGTTGTGTGAAGTTTGGCAATGCTAACATTGGACAGCTGCTCATCACCTCCTTGAGCCTGTCAAAAGCCCTCTGTGCTGTATCCATCCAACTGAATGCCCCCTTCTTGGTCAGATCTGTAAGGGGTGCAGCAAGTTGGGAAATTCCCTTGACGAACTTCCTGTAGTAGGTGAAGATACCCACAAACCCTCGAAGTTCTGTCACGTTCTTCAGCTCTGGCCAATCCCTGATGGCCCTAATCTTCTCCTCGTGGACCCTCACTCTGTCCACTCCGATGATGTGCCCCAAATAGAGCATCTCTGTCAACCTGAACTCGCACTTGGAGAGCTTAGCATAGAATTGCTGCTCCTCCAAAATACGCAATACTACCTCTATGTGATGGAGATGCTCCTCCCTTGTCCTGTTGTATATCAAAATGTCGTCAAAGAACACCAGTACACACTTCCTCAGATGACTGTGGAAGATGTGGTTCATACATGACTGGAAGGTGGCCGGTGCATTGGTTAGCCCGAAGGGCATCACCAAAAACTCAAAATGGCCATAGTGACATCTAAAAGCGGTCTTGGGCATGTCCTGTTCCCTCACGCAGATCTGGTGGTACCCGGATCTCAAGTCAATCTTCAAGAAGAACTGTGCCCCCCTCAACTCATCCATCAGCTCATCAATCCGTGGGATAGGGTACCTATTCTTCATTGTCTTCTTTTTCAGGGCCCTATAGTCAATGCACATCCTCAATGTGGCATCCTTCTTCTTCACTAGTACTACTGAAGAAGCGAAAGGACTGGTGCTAGGCCGAATGTGTCCAAGAGCTAGCTGTTGGGGACCTGTGATTTGGCATATTGTCATGCCAAGTGACAAGGCAACATGCAAACCAAGCTTTAGAGCTCTAGGATCTAGCCCTCCTAGTCTCAGAGAGGGATCTCTCAATATGTTTATAAGGATGTGTCTTGAATGTTTTAGAAATTGATTTTAGGCTAGTTATGAAGTGCAGGGTTATTGGTTTTGTTTGGTTGGACAAATATGTTTCATGTAGTGTAGATAGAGCATGGGAATCTACAAGCCATTGGGAAATGGAGTCATGGGAAAGTCCAAATAGTTATGATTGGGAAGAAAAGGGAAACCAGAGGGAAAATCTAACTTGGTCAAGGATCTGTTGAATAATATAGGTGAAATGGGATGAACATTAAGGACAAAGAGTGAAAAGCAAACTAAAACCTTTCACAATGACTTAAAGGATTCGGGGAACGCCCTATTTCCTCCAGCAAGCTCACTATTATGGACTTAATCAACATAAACACTCAAAGAAGAGTAGAAATGCAGGCTAACACCTTCTAAATGAATTACAGGATTCGGGGAACGCCCTATTTCCTCCTATAATTTCACCTTGGAGAGCTTAGTCAACAAAGACATACAATTGCATTCAAAGAAGAGGGAATGCCTTAGACATCTAGGACTGCAATTATAGGGACCTTTAACACAATAATTACAGTAAGGAACAGAGGGTATGATTGAAACAGACCTCTCTGTCAAACTGCAAGCATTAATAATTAAAGGGAGATTTCAGATACAACTTTCAGTGGCAAAGAAAGAGGGAACGCCTAAACAGTCTTTAGTACAAATGAATTAACCATTTCTGAAATAAAAAAAACTGAATATTTAAGAGAGCTGTCAAACTACCCTGTCACTTTTAGTAGCAGAAAACATATAAACAGTGAAGGATAAACAGGTCAGAGGTGCTTCTAAGATACATTTCTCTACCTAAACTTTTTATCCTATTGTAGGTCAAAGCATAATGGAACAAAGTGATAAATAGGGAATAACATTAACAACAAGAGATTACTTCACCAAAACCAGGCTCAGGGATCCAATGGTCCAGCCTCCTTCATTCAACAGAGAAAACAGAGACCTCCACACTCCTTCAGAACACCAATGCTTCTTCAAAGCAGCAATCTATGTATTACTTTTGAAATCATCAAATGCCAACCTTTTACAATGAGACTTCAAAGAGTTTTTATAGAGAAAATAGGAAAAGTAGGTGAAGAAGGTTTTAATGATCATTAGAGATAGGGGAGGGCATTCGAATGCTCCACTCTGTGTCATAAACATAACATTAAATCTTAGACAGACTTGGTGTCCTCGTTTCTTGTTGAGGTTCATTTGACATGACAAAAATCACCCCACAGAGTGTCTTTTGGGAGAAATACTATCTGCATTGGTACTGTTATCTCCTCTGGTGTGAGTTAAGTGGAAGAATGGGCTTTTAGGACCCCCATACTTCTAAATAACTGCTCCTGACAGTTTTTAGTAGCTTCTTTGGTGAAATAACTGCTTGACAAAATTTTGTGCATGGAGGTGGGTTATGTCTGTGTCAGTCAACTCCTGCACTAATAACTGCTCTGTCCCTTTGTACTTCAAACTGTTTTAGCTTTGTTATGCTTTTCTTTTTCTGATTTGCTTGAACTGTCTACGCCTTCTGTTTCCAAGAATTTCTCTATTCTTCTATGTATTCCTTCTTCAATATGCTTTGTCCTTGATAATTTCTTTGACCTTCGATCCTTTGTTTTGGTCCCTTATTGCCTCTAGAGCCATGGAGGATCATCATCCCGAACCTTTTGTCACCTGTCTGTGACTGTAGGAAAACTTCTAATAGAGCTACTCTTTTAAACCTGCAAACACACAAAAACTCGTTATGAAATCCTGCAGGCTTGGTTTAGACTGCTTGCAGAGGCTCTGGGGTGGCGAAAGAGCAGTGAGGAGGTGGTATGCAGTGCAAAAACGAAAGAAACCCTGGCAGAGCAGATGACCAGTTTCGATGGAGGTCTGAGTCTGAAAGGGGACGTGGGCCGTTAGATCAGGATGATCTACGATGGAGATCTCTCAATGAGCGTTTCAGGAGGGATGATGGGAAACAAATGAGTTTAGACAGCGATAAAATATGGACCGTGCGATCTCAAAGATCAACGGTTGGGATTAAAACTGAAAGAGACGTTGCGGAGGTCAACGGTATGGCGAAAAATCGGGAATGTTTTTCACATAACGAAATGGGGGGAGGCAGTTTTGAGTAAATGGAATGCGATTCCATACACCAGGCGACACGTGTATTCTTGAAACTGCCTATTTCGCAAGATTTCGGAGCGTTAAACATCAGGTGTAAATATTTTGCGAAATTGATGTTGAGCCGTCGAATCGTGTGGTGTTGATCGAATGGCACGGGTTGCATGCGATAGGCACAGAGATGCGGGCGGAGGAACTGGTGGGCCAGGTAAGTGACATGTTCTTTTGTCATGGAGCGGACAGCGGGGTGGTGGACGGGTTATGTGCGAGCCGTTAGATCCGCATGAACAGATGGTTGTGATCGCGTTGGGAAATACAAGAGGGTTTTGAAAAGGAGATTGTGAAGAGGCTTTGGCACTTGGTCATAGCGCGGGTCGCGTGCGGAGAAAGGGGCTAAGGGCTAAGCCGAAAGGGGCTTAAGCCCTTAGTGAGAAAATGAAGATTTTCAAGGATTTTAAAGGGTTTTTTGAGGGATTTGGAGGTTCCGATAGGGGTAAAGACAGGGTTTCAAACCTTATAAAGGGGGTTTGACAAGGCTTGAAGGGGATTTGAGGCTTTCAGAGGCTAAATGGAGGGTTGAAGGATGGAAAGAAGGCTTTATGAAAATGGGGAAAAAAGTGAAAATAGGTTGTTTTAGAGGCCTTTGGAACAACTTTCTTTGGTGAATCAACATGGTTTTAAGATGGAAACAACAGTGAAGATTAATTCAAAGGATAGAGAATCCTCATAAGACTTCAAAGATGATGGATTTTCGATGGAAATAAATCTCTTTAAGGCTTGAAAAAAATTTAGCCACCATTGGGTATAACAGAATTTATAGGTGGCTAACAGTGGCTCCACCTGGGGAGGACAGTTTGCTCTGTAGGTGTCCAGAATCCCAGCTGTAATTCTCTGGTTTTTATCAGTCTAGTGCCTCATCCATTGGGTAGCAATTTTTCTTTCCTTGGCTAACCAGAAACAATGGAAATCTCTGAAATAACATATCTACCTACCCCTTCCTATAATTCTAACATTTTTTCTTCTTCAGAGTGCACTTAGACTGGCAAACTCTTTCTTCAACATTTTACTAAAAGCAAAAACTAATCTAATTCTACCCTTATTCCTCCATGAGACCAGATTAAATAGTTGGACTCATAGCTTCTTTACCTAAACTACCACTTGCCAGGATTAAATAGTCTGACAGATTTTCATTCTCTATATCCTAAAACATAAATTGAAACACAACCAAACCAGGATTAGACTATCTGATTTGCTGTGGGTCCATGGCATCAAGACAAGCTGCACATGAACTGAAACTTGTAGAAATTCAAAACCAAATTGTTGAAGGCTAAGATATGAAATTCAAAACACTCTTCTTTCTTATTGTGACTCAAATTTTGAGCTTTTTAGAGCCAACCTCCTTTTCATTTCAACTCTGGTTTTGATCTTGTTAGAGTTGTTTTCTCCTTCTTGGCTAGTTCATGTTTTGAGTAGTTTAGAACCAGTTTTATTCTTCTCTTTTGGATCAAGTTTTGAGAGAAATAGAGCCATATTTTCCTTTGATTCTAGGTTCAGATTTTTAGCATGTCTGAACCTTTTCTTTCCTCTATCCTAATCTGTTCTACTGATAAGCCAAGATTAAATAGTTTGGCAGATATTTTTCACTATCCTATCAGTAGTAAATTGAAATTTTCCCAATCATGATTAGGCTGTATGATTGGACAGTAGTGCTCCTTAAAGTAGTGGAATTTGAGCTTGCACACTTTCATATTTTCCTTTCCTTTTGGTATGGGGCTATACCTTTGTTGTTTTATTTCTGCCCTCTTTTCTATTTTTTATTGTTTTTGTATTTTTCTTTCCACTTTTCTTAATGCAAATGGTATGTACAATGGATAAAAATTCTGAAACTAAGACTCTTGACAGAAATATTTTTTAAGCATCTTGCCATTGACAGGACCTCCCAACACTTCTTCACCATTTAGTTTTTGCAAGAAAAATGCATTATGCCCTCTTATGGAATGAATAATGTAGGGCCCCTTCCACAGATTTTCAAACTGACCATGTTTTCATTTCTCTTCCCTCCTTGAATCCCATTTTAGAACCACATTTCCAACTTGGAAGTCATTTGCTTTGGTCCTTTTGTCAAATAACCTTTTGACATTTTCTTGGACTGTTTGAGTTCTCTAGTAAACTTCCTCTCTGGTCTGCTGCAAATGGATGGTCTGATTGATCCTTCTCTGCATATCATTTTCTTCAGCTTGGACTTCCTGAAGGAGTTTCATGATTGGAACTCCTAAAGATGTTGGGAAAACAACATCCATGCCATAGACCAGCTGATAGGGGGACATGTTGATTGAATTTTTGGTGGTTAACCTATCAGCACACAAGGCATGAACGAGCTTACTATGCCATGCTTTCTGGTTCTGCTACAAAATTTTTTTGATGATGTTGATCAGGCTCTTGTTGGAGGATTCGGCAAGTCCATTTCCTTGGGGGTAATAGGCAGTGGAATGGCCCAAGGTGATCTGATATTTATGGCAGAAATCAACCATCCTCTTGGATTTGAAGGCAACAACATTGTCTGTGATTATTTTCCTAGGACAACCAAATCCAGACAATATGTTGGTCTCAAGGAATTTAATAATGATAGAGTCAGTAGCATTCCTAGTGGGTAGGGCCTCTATCCATTTGGTAAAATAATCAGTGGCTATGAGGATCCATTTGTGCTGGGCTAAGGAGGATGGATGGATTTCCCCTATGAAGTCCAAACCCCACTGCTAAAAAGGTGCTTCAACACTAATAGGTTGCAAGGGTAAGGGCAAGAGCTTTCTTCTACCATCAAAGATTTGGCACTTGTGGCAAGACATCACTAGTTTATGGGTGTCTGGGAAAAGGGTGGGCCAATAGTAACAAGATCTAAGGATCTTGTTTATTGTGGTATTCCAATTCAGGTGCCCTCCACATTCTCCTTCATGCATTTCATGCATGATTTTTCCTGCATCAACCTCAAGTAAACATTTTAGTAGTATCCCAACAACATTTTTCCAATATAAAACTCCATCTATTATACAATAATTTAAAGCCTTCTGTTTGACAAATCTGGCCTTTTTTTTTGACAAGGAAGGAGGAGCATTTAAATAAAGCAACACATAAATGATGTCAGCATACCATGGAGAGTTCATGAATGTTTCTTCAGTAAATGGTGTTGGGAACTCTTATATTTCTTCCAAGGCATCAACCATATTCATATCTAGAGCTTTGAAATTAGACTCAACCATGAGTTTTGCTAATCCTTGTCCCTTGATGAGTTTAGTAGGCCTGATTTCTAAGTCATATTCTAGAATAGTGGCAATCCATTTTCCTCTTTTACCATCGGGGTCCTGACTTAGAATATCTTTAACTACGATGTGTGGTACAAAGGCAATGACATGTGAATGTAAAATGTACACCCTAAAGTCCTTTAATGCTTTTACCAGTGCCAAGGCTTGCTTCTCCATGATATTATATTTGAGTGGGGCATCTCTTAAGGCTTTACTAAAGAAGGATATAGGTTTTTCTTGCCCCAAGTTATTCTTTTGCAACAATATTTCAGCTATTTTATGTTCAGATGCAAAGGAAAAGACATAGAAATCTTTGGTGAAATCAGGACTGATAAGGACTAGTGCTTGAGTAAGGGCTTGCTTTACCAGTTCAAACGATTGTTTAGCTTGCATTGTCCATTTAACACCTACTTCTTTCCTGAGCATGTTAGTGATGTTTCTTAATAGCTCAGCAAGTTTGGGGATGAACCTCCTCAAAAAATTTATCTTTCCAATGAAAGACTGTAATTATTTGAGGTTTCTAGGGTGGCTGATATTCAATATGCCATCAATTCTTTTAGGATCTATTTTGATCCCTTCTTCAGAGATTATATGACCAAGAAGATTTCCTTCCTAGAGGCCAAAGAGTGTATTTTTGGGATTTAAAGACAAGCCAAACCTTCTGCATTTCTCGAAAACCTTCCTTAAATGTTCCAAATGTTCTTCATCAGTTTTGGAGAAAACGGTAATGTCATCAAGGTAAATGATTATAAAGTAGCCTATGTCTTATGAGAAGGCAATGTCCATGGCCCTCTGGAAAGTGGCCCCTACATTCATCAAACCAAATGGCATTTTGACATACATGAATTTCCCCCAAGGTGTAGTAAAGGTTGTCTTATGTTGATCACTTGGGAGGACCAGAACCTGATTGTACCCTGAGAACCCATCCAACAATGATATTCTTTTTTACCCAACTACTTTTTGAAGAATGTGGTCCATCTTTAGCAAGGGGTAGTTATCTTTCAAAGAGGCTCTATTTAGGTTCCTGAAGTCAATACACAGCCTAATCTCCCCTGTCTTCTTCCTAACATATACTAGATTGGAGACCCAGTCTGAGTATCTGAGAGGAACAATGATCCCTGCATCATACATCTTCCTAATTTCCTTTTCTACTGTAGGCAATAAAACAGGGTTTATCCTCCTTAATTTCTTTCTGAAAGGTTTCTGATTTTCCTTAAGAGGGATCTTGTGCTGAATGACGCTGGTGTCATATGATTTCAAATCTTTATAGTTCCATGCAAAAACATCTATAAACTCTTTGAAGAGTGCTATGTATTGTTGTTTGATGAGGGTGGGAAGGGTGCTAGATAATTTAATCATTTTAGGCTCAGTTGGGCTGCCTATATTGTGCTCTTCCACATTAGTTTCCATGGGTTCTGCTTTCAGTCCCTTAGCCACATCGTTGAAATCAAAGAGTTGTTCTAATGGAGCAAGGCCTTTCGGTATGGTATCACCTTTACATTCTAGAACTTTGAGGTCCTTTTGGTCTGGATCATCGGATAATTTTTCTTTGAAAAGATGATCAAATTGATTTATAACAGTAGGAAAGGAGGACTCTGTTTCAGGAATTGGTTCCTTGTTTAAACATTCTTTTTCATGGCTGGAACTTGGTGATGCTGAGAAAAACTCATTTTTTGACTGTAGGAAATATTCTATATTTTTATCATTGTCAAATACTTGCCAATGATCTTCGTTATCAGGCACTACTGGTCTGTTTTTACCTTTATGAGGAACTGCTCATCGATTTGTGGTATATGGCAGCTACTAGCAACAAAATCAAGTTCATTTTCCAGGTGATTTTGGGCTCTTGGTATGAACATGAGTTCATATTTTTTGAAAGTCTTCAGGAGATCTAAAACAATGTTTCTATATTCTCTAAATCTAGGGTTTTTGGTTGAATATTCCCCTTTGATTTTTCTGATGATTAACTCAGAATCTCCCTGTACTGATATCTTTTTGGCCTTTAACTCTTTAAGTATGTGCAGGCCAAGGAGAAGGGCTTCATATTCTACAATGTTGTTGGTGCATGAAAAATCTAATTTGCAGGCATGTCCTTTGTTTGTGTTGTGTACCCATACACCAACCCCTGCACTATTTTTGTTGCAAGATCCATCAAAGCTCATTCTCCAAAGTGTTTCTGTTTCATTCTCATTTGTTTTGTGTTGCTCAAGGTTGCTGGGAGTTAAGGTATCTAGAGGTTGAGGGGAAAACAATTATGAATGCTCAGGTGCACTAATGTCCTGCTTTTTTTCCTCCTTTGTTTGGGTGACTTCATCTTCATTATATAAAATGAAAGAATCTAGATCTGAATGGGTGGAATAAACGGGAGTGTTGTGAGGCTTGTCTTTGCTGCTCACCAAGTATTTCATAAGGGTTTCCCTATATAATCTTCTGGTTTGTCGACCAAACACTGGTATGGTGGCATAAGACATATCCATTTTAAGGGTGCCCTGAATCTTAGCTCCCCGTGATCTAGACAAGAGCATGCCATATTTTGGGGGAATGTCAGCTACTACCACATCCATTACAAGATTCTTGGCAGGAATTTGAGACAAGTTAAAACACAAATCTTTAACTAACCCCAAGCATTTGACCCTTCTGGAATCAAAGGAATACAAGTCTTTATATGGTCTAGTAATCTCTAAGCCTAGGCTTTCCATTACTACCTTGGGCATAAGGTTGTGTGATGCTCCTGAATCTAGCATGGCATTGTGTAAGATTTTTTCATGTATGTTTAGACTGACATAGAAGGGGGGCACAACCCCTTCTTGGTATTTTCCTTCAATTATATGACCAAACAACAGCTCTGGCTTGTCATCTGTCAAGTTCAAAGTAGCAGTATCAACATGTATATTCATATATTTTAGGATCTGGTTTCTGTACACTTCCTGGGTCACTAATTCAGCCAGAGGTATGTTAATTTTAATTTTTGCAATCTCTCCCTCAAGGCTGAAAGGAAGTATTAATTTTGTCATATTTACATCTATTTTTTCAATTGAATTTCTTTCAGCAATTCTGATTTGCTGAACTTTGTCTGGACTGTTATTTGGGACAGTTTTACTAGGGCCACTAGCTGAGGTGTTAGGGAAACTTTGTTCAACATTTGGCTGGCTGCTTTTCTCTTGGTTTAATTCTGTTTTTTTAGCCAAAATGTTGGTTTTCTCTGCTATTTTCTTAGGCTTATTTTCTGTATTTTTCCTAACAGCAGAGCTAGTGTTTTTGTCATTTGGACTATTTATGTTCCCTTTTCTTCTTAGATCATAGTGTTTGTGTACCTCCATGATTTCATTCTCAAACCCCAATCTATAATCTTCAGAATCCTCATATGTATCTTCCTTTGGTTCTGAGGAGAAGAAACCTTGTTCTTCTTTAGTGAGAAAAACATCATCCCCATTGTCTGATCCAATCAAGTTTACATGGTTTTCTCCCAACCTTTCAATCTCTCCTTCTTCCTCTTGATCTACGCAGTTTTGTTGGAAGGGAGGCCTAATTTGTTGGTCATTATCTCTTTGCCTATCTTGATTGTTTTCTCTCCTGAAATTTTGATTTCTATTTCTATTTTGGAGGTTGCTTTGGTGTTCTCTTGGTGGCACTCTATCATTCAAGTTTATCTTTTCAAGCATTCTCTCCATTACCTTCACTAAGTTTCCAATATTAGTATCAAAGGATGAGGTTGAGGGTGCAGAATCATATTTATAAGTTACCCTCTTCTCTGATCTCATCCTAGCTCTTTTCTTAATTAAGTTTGCTTCCACACTCATAGATCCCTTCTGCATGTCTTCTAGAGTTAAATAATCTCTCTCCCTTAACTAATAGGCCATATCAGCATCGAAGCCTTTAGGATATTTCACTAAGGCCAAGCCTTGGGGAGGTTTCATGTGAGGTGGAAGAGCATTGTAGACACTGTTAAACCTGGTGGAGTAATCATGAACACTCTCTCCCTAATTTCTTTTAAGACTATTATACTCCATTAATATTTGGAGAGGGTTGCTTTTGATTTCCCATTTGTTTATGAATGTTTGATGTAAAGAGGGAAGTTCATTTATGCTATTAGGAGTTAAGCCTTTAAACCACTTCTTTACTTCTCCTCCTAAAATTTGAGCAAAGATTCTCAACTTTATGGTCTCATCTTCTATTTCCATATAATCAAAAGCATCTTCCATCCTATCTACATGTTGTTTAGCTGTGGTAGATTATTTCCCAGTGAAATGGGGAATTTTACACTGATAGTCATTGGGTAAAGGAACCAAAGGCAGTGGTAACATTAATGGGGCATACCATGCTGCCATGGATGGAAAGAAAGGTGGATTTATAGTGGGTGGATTGACAAGAGGGAAAATGGGCTGAAATGGTGTTTTGGACAGTGGTGGTATGGATTGGAGTGGAAGAAACACTTGGGCCAGCAAACTGGTTTTGAGCGGATTGGTTATGAAAGAGGCTAAAGTGGTGAAGAAGTTATGAATCAGGAGGAGTAGAAGGTGAAGCTTCTCTACTAAAGCTCTGTTGCAAACCTGTAGTTTCAAGGTTAGTTTGGTTTAAATTACTTTGAGATATGGTTCTAAAAATGTTCTTAGTATGATGTAAGTCAAAGTGTAAATCCTCCAAGACAACGGGGTTTTCAGGGAGATATTTTGTTCTTGGGATGCTCCTATCAGCAGCTAATTTTTCAACTCTAGAAGTCTGCCACAGAATTCTTTCTGGATTTTCAAATATTGTAGGAGGATTAGGGTCTAGATGGGATCTAGTGTTGATCCTAAGTGAAGCCAGACTGCTTTTCAAAAAATTGAGAGAGGCTGAAGTTTGTAGGAACTGTCTTGAAAGTTTTGCCTCTCAGAATGTCTTATCTAATATGGGACTAGGCTTCTCAATTTCTTCAAGGCTGGTTAACATAGTCCTAAGGAGATCTGGAGACCTAGATGGGTAATAGGCCTACTGGGGCTAATGGAGTTTCCAGGTGGAATTTTTAGCTTTTTGTGAAGGTAAAATGTTTTATGGTTCCACTACCATGCTTATTTTGAAGCCAATCTGAAATATTTTTGGGTTTTGTACATTTTTATGGTTATGAGAGTGTCTTATGTCTGATCTTAACACTTAGCTAAGGTTCTAAAAAAAACAGAGTCTACTCTATGGCCCACTAACTCATTTTCTTAGATATTTGTAGGACTAAAGAATGCACAAGAGTTAGCTAGACTATCATATACTCAGTAGTGTCCCACTGTGATCGCCATTATGTTGGAGTCCTGTGATTTGGTAGATTGGCATGCCAAGTAACAAGGCAACATGCAAACCAAGCTTTAGAGCTCTAGGATCTAGCCCTCCTAGTATCAGAGAGGGATCTCTCAATATGTTTATAAGGATGTGTCTTGAATGTTTTAGAAATTGATTTTAGGCTAGTTATGAAGTGCAGGGTTATTGGTTTTGTTTGGTTGGAAAAATATGTTTCATGCAGTGTAGATAGAGCATGGGAATCTACAAGCCATTGGGAAATGGAGTCATGGGAAAGTAAAAATAGTTCTGATTGAGAAGGAAAGGGAAACCAGAGGGAAAATCTAACTTGGTCAAGGATCTGTTGAATAATATAGGTGAAATGGGATGAACATTAAGGACTAAGAGTGAAAAGCAAACTAAACCCTTTCACAATGACTTAAAGGATTCGGGGAACGCCCTATTTCCTCCAGTAAGCTCACTATTATGGACTTGATCAACGTAAACACTCAAAGAAGAGTAGAAATGCAGGCTAAAACCTTCTAAATGAATTACAGGATTCAGGGAATACCCTATTTCCTCCTATAAGTTCACCTTGGAGAGCTTAGTCAACAAAGACATACAATTGCATTCAAAGAAGAGGGACCGCCTTAGACATCTAGGACTGCAATCATAGGGACCTTTAACACAATAATTACAATAAGGAACAGAGGGTATGATTGAAACAGACCTCTCTATCAAACTGCAAGCATTAATAATTAAAGGGAGATTTCAGATACAACTTTCAATGGCAAAGAAAGAGGGAATGCCTAAACAGTCTTTAGCATAACTGAATTAACCATTTCTGAAATAAAACAAATTGAATATTCAAGAGAGCTGTCAAACTACCCTGTCACTTTCAGTAGCGGAAAACATATAAACAGTGAAGGATAAACAGGTCATCGGTGCTTCTAAGATACATTTCTCCACCTAAAATTTTTATCCTACTGTAAGTCAAAGCATAATGGAACAAAGTGATACACGGGGAATAACATTAACAATAAGAGATTACTTCACCAAAACTAGGCTCAGGGATCCAATGGTCCAGCCTCCTTCATTCAACAGAGAAAACAGAGACCCCCACACTCCTTCAGAACACCAATGCTTCTTCAAAGCAGCAATCTATGTATTAATTTTGAAATCATCAAATGCCAACCTTTTACAATGAGACTTCAAAGAGTTTTTATACAGAAAATGGGAAAAGTAGGTGAAGAAAGTTTTAATGATCATCAGAGATAGGAGAGGGCATTCGAATGATCCATTTTGTGTCATAAACATAACATTAAATCTTAGACAAACTTGGTGTCCTCGTTTCTTATTGAGGTTCATTTGACATGACAAAATCACCTCATAGAGTGTCTTTTGGGAGAAATACTATCTGTGTTGGTACTGTTATCTCCTCTGGTGTGAGTTAAGTGGAAGAATGGGCTTTTAGGACCCCCATACTTCTAAATAACTACTCCTGATAGTTTGTAGTAGCTTCTTTGGTGAAATAACTGCTTGACAGACTTTTGTGCATGGAGGTGGGCTACGTCTGTGTCAGTCAACACCTGCACTAATAAATGCTCTGTCCCTTTATACTTCAAACTGTTTTAGCTTTGTTATGATTTTCTTTTGCTGATCTGCTTGAACTATCCACTCCTGTTGTTTCCAAGAATTTCTCTATTCTTCTGTGTATTCCTTCTTCAATATGCTTTGTCCTTGATAATTCCTTTGACCTTTGATCCTTTGTTTTGGTCCCTTATTGCCTCTAGAGCCATGGAGGATCGTCATCCCGAACCTTTTGTCACCTGTCTGTGACTGTAGGAAAAATTCTAATAGAGCTACTCTTTTAAACCTGCAAACACACAAAAACTCGTTATGAAATCCTACGGGCTTGGTTTAGACTACTTGCAGAGGCTCTGGGGTGGTGAAAGAGCAGTGAGGAGGTGGTATGCAGCAGAAAAACGGAAGAAACTCTGGAAAACCAGCTGACTAGGTCCAATGGAGGTCTGAGTGTCAAAGGGTACATGGGCCGTTAGATCAGGATGATCTATGGTGGAGATCTCTCGATGAGCGTTTCGGGAGAGATGATGGGAAACAAATGAATTTAGACTGCGATAAAATATGGACCGTTTGATCTCAGAGATCGACAGCTGGGATTAAAACTGAAAGAGATGTTGCGCAGGTCAGCGGTATGGCGGAAAACTGGGAATGGTTTTCGCATAACGAAATGGGGGGAGGTGGTTTTGAGAAAATGGAATGCGATTCCATACACCGGGCGACATGTGGATTCTTGAAACCACCTATTTCACAAAATTTCAGAGCGTTAAACATCGGGTGTAAATATTTTGCGAAATGGAGCTTGAGCTGTCAGATCGCGTGGTGTTGATCGGATGGTGCGGGTTACATGTGATAGGCACAAAGATGCGGGCGGAGGAACTAGTGGGCCAGGTAAGTGACGTGTTCTTTTGTCGTGGAGCAAACATCGGGGTGTTGGTCGGGTTATGTGCGAGCCGTTAGATCCACATGAATGGACGGCTGTGATCGTGTCGGGAAAGACAAGAGGGTTTTGAAAAGGAGATTGTGAAGAGGCTTTGGCGCTTGGTCATAGCGCGGGTCACGTGTGGAGAAAGGGGCTAAGGGCTAAGCCGAAAGGGGCTTAAGCCCTTAGTGAGAAAATGAAGATTTTCAAGGATTTTAAAGGGTTTTTTGAGGGATTTGAAGGTTCCAATAGGGGTAAAGACGGGGTTTCAAACCTTATAAAGGGGGTTTCACAAGGCTTGAAGGGTATTTGAGGCTTTCAGAGGCTAAATGGAGGGTTGAAGGATGGAAAGAAGGCTTTATGAAAATGGGGAAAAAAGTGCAAATAGGCGGTTTCAGAGGCCTTTGGAACAACTTTCTTTGGTGAATCAGCATTGTTTTAAGATGGAAAAAATAGTGAAGATTAATTCAAAGGATGGAGAATCCTCATAAGACTTCAAAGATGATGGATTTTCAACAGAAATAAATCTCTTGAAGGCTTGAAAACAAATTTAGCCTCCATTGGGTATAACAGAATTTATAGGTGGCTAACACTAGCAACTCATGGATAACCCACTCAATCTCGTCCCGATAGGCCTTGGGGTGCCTATAGGGTGTGGTGATGATGGCTTGTATGCCCTGCTCCAACTCAATAATTTGCTCAAATCCCCGATCCGGTGGTTGTCCTAGCGGTATCTCCCCAAATACCGTAGCATACTTGTCAAGAAGGGTCTGCGCCTCTAGGTGCATGGCCTGCCCTGTAGATCCTACCTCTGAAACACGAAGCTCTAATACCCACTCTTTATCTCCCTTCTGGAAGTCTGCCTCCATCCGGTGAGCTGAGACTATCTGAGGTGGATAAGTATGCATGCCCCATATCTTCTCGTGCTTCCCTGTATTCTTATCATCCCACTCCGTCTCCAAGGCCTCCCAGTTCATGGTGACCTTTCCTAGAGTGATTAGCCACTGCACTCCCAATATCACGTTGGTGTCCGGAATGTTCACCATGAAGAAGTGGTCGGTCAGTGTGTAAGTGCCCATCGTCACTACCAACGTTGGAACGTATCTGGTACACTGCATGGTCTAGTCCTCTGGAACCAACACTGAAAACCCGTCAAAACTCTCAGTGGGAATGCCTCTCCGCTCTACCAACTATGCATCAATGAAGTTGTGGGTTGCCCCACTATCTATTAGTACTGACACTCACTGCCCTCGCACTGTACCTCAGACACGTAGTGTCAAATACTTGGGAACTCCTCGCAAGGCTGCAAGGGCTCCTTCGGTAGGTGCAAAAGATGCACCTCCTGCTCCTGGTGGTGGAGGCGGTAGATGATTCTCTCTCTGCGCTGCATGGCTCCCCCCTGCACCTATGTCGTCGTACTCATATTCTTCTCCACTGCTCTCGGAGAATACCTCAATATAATGTGCCTTGCTCGCAACACAACGGTGTCCTGGTGCCCATGGCTCTTGGCAGGTGAAACACAGTCTCTTCCTCCTCAGATCCCTCCTGGTCTCATCATCATCAGTCCTCTGCTCTGGTTCTCCTTTGGAGGCAGAACCCTCACGTCCTTCCCCTTTGGCTAGAAATCAATTCTATGAGGGTAAGGCGCTCCAGTTTGGGGTAAAGCATTCTGTAAATCTCGGGTCTTGCCAACTACATCATGAAGTGTGGCTGGCCTAGTGGATCGGACCAAACCTCGAAGAGGCTCTACTAACCCGTCGATAAACATGTAGATCATCCGTGCTGCGGATAAATCTGGCACCATCACTGAGAGTCTCAGGAAATCTGAGATGTATGTGTCCAGACTCTTGGTCTGGTTGAGCTTCGTCAGCTCAACAAAATGCTCCTTCGGATCCCTCCAATCAAACCTCTCTATCAACCTCTGAGTGAACTTGGCATAAGCTATCACTTTCGAGTGCCCGAGTATAACCATCCCGTGAAACCACCAATCTTGGGCCTCGCCATCTAGATGCAGCGCTGCCACCTTGATGGCCTCCGTCTTCGCCATCTGGTTGAGCTAGAAATATATATCCATCTTCTCTACCCATGCCTTTTCCGAACTATTTGATGAACCGTCAAAAGTTGGCAAGTGAAACCTGCCCACAGTACGATGCATATATCTGTCCTGTGAATGTATGTTCCCCCTATGATGATGACGGGGTCTACTGTCCCGCTTCAGCAAGACAAAATCATGAAATGTAAGTGCATCTCTGAACTCCTGTCCATAGGCCTAGTACTTAGCAAAGTAATCACCCATGTGGGATGGCTTCTGCTCCTGCTGTACTCCCACCCCTGTATCTGCTACCAAAAAAGTGAGCATCGTAGAGCGTGGGGGTGTATGGGATGCCACATGTTGTGCTACATAGTGCTCTTGCAAATGATGGGACGTACCCGATCCCTCTCCAATGTGGAAACCCCTCAGGATTTCACGCTGTCTAGACTCTACTGTTGTGAATCTCTGCCCCATATCCTCTATCCGCTTAGACAGATACTGTACTGACTTGAGGAGCAGGTCCCCAAACTCCTTCGCGATATATTTCTCCTCTGCCATCGGTTCCTCCTGCTCTGTGTCCACTACTAGAGCGCAGTCACCCTCTCCATAGATGATTTTCAACCTACGCTCTCGGTCATTATACTTCCTACCCCTGTAGCAAATATATGGCTTCTCTCCCGGTGTCATAGAGAACTTGCTCCACAGGCTGAGCCAGGTCTATGGGCTCTGATACCACAAATTCCCAACCACTACACCAAAAGCCCATACTGTTAGCGAGGGCGGAATCCCAGGGTGTTAAGGGTGGGGTCTTAAGGCCCACCGGAGCATCTGAGGGCGGGGACCCTTGCGCAGTACCCCTCATTATGCAGACCTTGGACACGTGGCTGCGGGCCCTACCCGCACACGGGACATTACAACCCACCACGCTCCGCGAGTCTCAACCTCGAGACCTTGGCTCTGATACCACTGTAATATCCCGAAGGGAAATAAACAGTAATATAAAGCACACAAACAAGGTACATAGCAACTAAAGAAAAACCATGAGACAAAATACACAATATGGAGAACGTTGAGCCATTTTATTAATACTGAGAAATAAGAAATAAGTACAAATATGATCAGAATGATGGCACCTTGACTTGCACAAGGCAAGTGTAGAAATACTCTCAGAACAATGTGTGGAATGGTTGCTCCCTCTATCAACTGCGTAGTCTCCAAGCTGCTGGAAAATGCTTTCGTGCTGCTGCAACTACTGGAATGAAGCGAGTCTTTGGGGCTGTTCCCCAACTCGAAAAATTCTGAAACTCTGGGAATGACCTCTACTCCCAAAACCCAGAAAAGCCCAGAGAGCTTTTCAAGAATGGCTGACCCCAGAAAATACCTATTTTGAGGCACTATGCTATCCCTCAAGGGAAAATGTTGACCTTGAAGGAAACATTGAAAATACGGCTTCTACCTATGCAGAATGTCTCCAATAAGTAAGGGTTGATCTCTTCCCTAATCCTCTGGTCTGAATCCACCAAAATAACCCTAATCCGGAACTTCCCCAACTAGAACTGCGTCCTCCCTCTCCAAGACTACGCAGTCTCTATAAGGAATGCTCCTCAATGGTTGAAGCTTCGATCTCTCCTTGCAAAATATGGTAGGACCCCTCACCCGAGCAAGCACTTGAAGTCTCCAGGGGCTGAGGTTGGGATCTCCGCACGGAGACACCCGGTGTACTGAACAGTACGTGCAGACGAGCTAAACAGCAAGCGTGCTCAATATCTAGAGACAAACTCCAAAATGCATAATCATCAATGAGAGAAATGAGGTAGACTCCCCTCTATTTATCTTTGGTGAGCCTCCCTCTCTCCTTGGGCCCACCACGTCCACGCTGTCTCTCTTTGGCCCATGCTACCAACTCATCTGCGCTGGCTAGGCCCACACTGCCTAAGTGTGTCACCCCCTTCGTTGTCACTTGGCCCCCTTGGCCCACCTTGTCCACAACGTTATGTCTCCTAGGTGACTTTAGGGAGTGTGTTTTATTCTAAGTGAGTCACATTCTACTTTTACCCACTTTATTTATATTTTAACTGTATAAGGAAAAATTAATCAAAATTAATATTTCCAATTAGCTATCACTAATTGGGAATATTATAGCTATCACTAATTGGGAATATTACAGACAAGTATCCCTTAAAGAAACACTACTCTCAGTGGAATCATATTCAAGATTAAGATGCTACATGTTAGTGTTATCTGGAAGAATCGAGGGATCAATCTCCATATTAGATTCAATGGAATCATCAGAACCATGAATTCTTATTTGAATGAAAAATGACTCATGAGAAGAAGATGAATGTGGGAGAAACATATTAGCATTTTTGGTTTTCATATTTCACAAATCCAACCTCGACACATGAGGCACCTTTTTTTGGTAATGAGAAAGGAGGAGGGAAAGGAATAAAAGGAGTAGCAGGTTCCTCCTTTGAGGATGGGGATTCCTCATGATCAAGACAAGTTGGGAGAGAAAAATAATTAGAATAATAAGATATAAATTGTTTCAAGGAGACTAGAAAAAAACAATGAAAATTATTACTAAGTAAATCCCAATCCATATCTTCTTAAGGAAACTCATAATAAAGCTGAAGAAACCAATCAAGAAAATCCTCAACTGATTCATCGGGTTTCATTCTATGTTGATTGATCCTTTTATATACATATTTATAATCATACCTGTCAAAAGATTCATGAAGGTCCTTAACAAGTTGATCAAATGAATGAATAGAAGCAAATAGTAATGTATGACACCAAGGCTTAACACAAGCTTGAAGTGTAAGGGTAAACAATTTATGTTGTGAAATATTACAATGTATTCCATTAGGAAGGAAAAAAAGAATGAATAAAATCATATGCCCAAGCACGGTTTTTGGACCTTTTCCATCAAACTTGAGATGTGACAAGTTATGAATGATTTCTAGGGTTATTGTAAGATTTGATATATTAGAAAAACATCTTAGGATTATGATTTGGGAAAAAGCCATTTAATACGAGAGATTCAAAATTGATTTAATGGATCATCTTGATATCTGTCCCTCCTTCTAGCGCCAATTTTTGAAGGTGTTTGAAGTCCACCAACATAGGGGTTTTCCCCGGTATGAAGTCCCAACTAGACCTCATGCCATTTGGAGTAGGAGCCCCATCCAAATAATAGAATTGACCACCATTATTATTAGGAATTTTCCTTGGCTACAATTATCAACATAAGAGATTTATACAAACAATATTTGAAACAGGAAAGTAAGTTGACATTGTGAGGCATACAATCACAATGTATATAAGGTACTTTCATGGAAGGGAAAAGAGAGTGAGCCTCTAAAAGAAAATTAAAAGTACTATCCTAAAAGTGATACATAAGAGCATGGAAATAATTGTTGATTAACTTGCAATGATCATAATAGCAAGTAACAACTCACATACAATAAGATGCATACCAAACTCAACAAAATAGTTCATTTTCATTAATCTGTGTTAACATAAACATGCATCGCAAACAATGAAATAATAATCTCACAATCATTCAAAACATATGCATGAAAGTGCGTTGGCTCTGAGAGTTTCATATATTAAGTGAAATTCCCAAGATACACAATTACAATGATGCAATACTATCCCCAGTAGTGGAACATTATGTCACCACTTGCTCCTCCAGAGAAAGATTTTATCTCCTATGCCAAGCTAGAGAATACAAGGTGAAAATTTCCTTTTACTTGAACTATGAGGGTGTCTATATAATGATTGAGTTGAATCTCCACCTCCCTTGTGAGGGCCTCATGACTCTTGAGCTCCCATGTGACTTTTTCAATTCCCATGTGACCTTTGAGCTTCTACATGACTTTAGAACTTTCTATTGACTTTTCACATTCCATGTGGGACCCTTGAGCTTCTACACATTTTACGTTTTCTCATTTTTTGGAAATTACATAAATACATTCCACAAATGATGTGTAAAAATACATTGACCACATATGAATTTTGTGATGATACTTTGAGAGGCCATGACTTGGTGATGATAGCATAGTACTTCATAGTGCATAAAGTCCAAGCTCTTATCTTTGTTTTCGTCTTCAACTCTTCATTATTGATATGCAAGGTGCTTCATCTTCATCCTCCAAAGGACCTGATTACAGTACTAGAGCCTTTCATGCCTCTCCATCCATCTGTCACGGTCCAAGGTTTGTATGATAGTATATTAGTGACATGTATCCACAATTTTCCTTCTTGTAACCTTTCTTGTTTACCTCCTTGATCATTATCATGACATGATAGGGTGATGCCACCTGCAAATGAAATTCACTCATGAAAAGACAACATCAGTCCTATAATCACCTATACCATCTTTTCTTATGTGAGGGCTTATGTGATGATATACTGGAAAGCCTAGGGATTGTGTAATACAAAAAGCTAGGAGGATGAGAGTGAGGGTATGGGAACTATAATTGTGTAATGCACACTGGCCAAGGAGAAGGAAATTTATGGACTGCGCAATGGGAAAGTTTAGTTAGCAAGAGTGGAAATACTAGGTATTGTAACTGCGCAGTGTGCATGGGCTGAGGGAGAGACTCAAGTATTACATAGATGAGCACTACAATGACACAAATATGGCCCTAGTGTCTATTAGAGATACACAATAAGCAATTGAGGCAAGGAATGAAAATGGGTTTTGCAGTTGAGCAAGTTAGGGATACAAGGGAGGTAGGTTAGGGAATTATAACTGTGCAATGCATAGTGATTAAAGAGGAGGCTCATTGAAATGTGTAGTTGGGAATTGTTGAAATTTGGTTACTGGAGGACAGGAGGTTCCCTAAGGCTTTGATCTCTGGCCTAGGGAAAAGTGTCCAAAAGAATTTAACTTTTTCTCCTAAAGTGACTTTATAAGTTATAAAGTCAAATCTAATTTAAAAGTGACTATAAGTGATAAAGTTACTAAGTCTAATTTTAAAGTGACTTTAATAAAGTCAATGTGAAATTAGAAAGTGAAAAGTGACTTTGGAAATAAATGACTAAGAGGGTATTTATTAAAGTGGGGTGAATTAAAAAATAGAAAGTGAGATTTAAATGAACATTTAATCTTAGCCTTAGATCTAAAGTAATCTCAACCATTGGATTTAGGGATTCCCCAAAAATCACTTAGGGTTAGGTTAAAGGAGGAAAAGAGAGAAAAGATCATACAGTCTTTCATGAGCAGATTGAGAGAAAGAGAGAAAGAGAGCAAAGGATATTTCTGAGCAGAGAAGAAGGAGAAAGAAGAACACTTTGACATGCATACCGAGGCAACTAGATTTCAGCAAATCCATACAGCAAGCAGCAACATGAAGTTCAAGGCAAGTGGCACGAATTTCGAGGAGGGAAAATAACATTTAATGCAACACATATTTTGAGGTCCATACATCAGTTAAGGAGGCATGAAAACTGAGGTTCGTAGAGCAACAAAACAGGTCTATTTTTTGGAATCCATACATCAGTACTTCAACACACAAATCGAGGTCCGTACAATAGTCGTACAACATGTTTTTTCGAGGCAACAAGTGGCACAGATTTCGAGGAGGCCGTACAGCTGTTTCAACACTTTTATTGGTGTTTTCCATACAACATTTAATGTTGTACTTTATGATGTAAATTTCTGTTAGTGTTTGGCATGAAAATTGAGGCGGAGTTTGTGCATGGTTTTCGTGATAAGTAAAAATACTGGTTACTGGAATTTTTTGTTTTTTTCTATTTCTATGTAAAAGCTATTTATCAAAAATAAAGGAGAGCTTTCGAACTGGTTTTCCCCAAGAGTTGTAGGGGTTTTTTCTAGGGTCATATTGACCAAAAATCAACGTGTCAAATTTCTGTGTGGCTAAAATTATTTCTGTGTTTTTATTTCTGCAATTTTCAGCACTGTGAAATTTCCAGGATTTGTGTTTTGAGAAAATATTTATTTTTCTAGCTTGTTGAATGTATGGTTATGGGAAAGGAAATTTAACTTTATGGGAGAAATAAGGAGAAATTGAAAACCAGAGTGGGTTATTAAAATTTCTACATGGTATCAGAGGTAGTTTGCTGAAAAGTGCAGTTTGGGACAGCAAAGAGAAAAATTACAGCAAGCTATTTTTTCACACAGAAAAATGAACCTTTACCACAACAATGCCATTTTCAGTTTATTAGGACAACAATCATGTCTTTGGGCTTTAGGGTGGAGGATAGGTTGGATGGGCATAACAACTATAGTATATGGAAGGAAAGAATTCAGAGCATCTTTGAGGAGGCAGAAGTCTGGGGTATAATAGTGAGTACCCAACAACACCCTGTGAATGTGTCTACTGATGTTGTTCAGTTGGTAGACTTTAACAAGAAGAATAACAAGTGTAAGAGACTGATTCTGGATGGTGTTAAATACCATTGGATTCCTCATGTGAGAGGAAAGAGACTTTCTCATGAGATGTGGACAGCCTTGACCAATCTCTACCAGAGTACCAATGAGAACAGGAAGATGGTCCTAAGGGAGAAGCTAAAGGTCATTAAGATGGGAAAGACTGATAGTGCTACTGCATACCTCACAAAGATCACTAATGTGAGAGATGAGTTGGCAGCAGTTGGAGAGGTCATTCCACCCACTAAGTTGGTGCATATTGCAGTGAATGGCCTTCCTAGTTCATGGATGATATTTGCTGATAGGATTATTGCACGTGAGACCCTTCTCTCTTGGGAGAGGTTGTGGGATGATTGCATACATAATGAAATCAGAAAGAACCAGCTTGGGGCAGCCAAACCAGTTGAGGAGGATGAGGATGTAGCATTGTTAGCAAGGGGCAAGAAGGGTAAGGGGAAAGAAGGGCAAGGAAAAGAAGCAAGCTTCCACAAGTGGTGGTGGGGACAAAGGAAAAGGTAAAGGGAAGCAACAGTTGAACAAGGAGAAGGACTATTCCAAGGTGAACTATTGGAATTGTTAGAAGATATGACACTATGCAGTTGTGTGTCCGGAGAAGAAAAATAAGGGGAAGAACAAGACCATGGCAGCATCAGCAGACATAGAGGACTTTTCGAAGAACTTTGACTGGGAGTTTGGGTTCATTGCTTGTGAGTCCACTAGTGCAGGATCACCTGCCACGAAGGTTGAGAGGGAGTGTGCATTTCTGTCCACTAGCGGAGCATCTTCAGGTATTTGGTATGTTGACAGTGGGGCTTCACGTCATATGACAAGAGTCCATGAGTACTTCTCAGAGATTTCAGAGAGTGGCACTGATATAAAGGTAGTACTCAAAGACGACAACATTGTTAGAGCAGTCGGTGTGGGGAAATTGACATTTGATAGGGAACCCAAACCTCCCTTGAAAGTGTTGGATGTTCTATATGTGCCAGGGATTAAGAAGAACCTTATATATGTCTCAGCATTGGAGGACAAAGGGTATGAGGTATTGTTCAGGAGAGGACATGTGCTTATATATCCCAGGGGCACTCCGGTTGATTCAGCTAAAGTGATTAGCGTACACCATGAAAAGGTGTACAAGTTTGCATTTCAGCCCCTTTTGGCATTGAGCAGTAGCACCGGCAGTAGAGCTAGCAGTTCAGAGTTGTGCGAGATTTGGCACCGCAAGATGGGGCACATGTATCATGGAGTCTTGAGGACATTGTGGGAGATCACTACAAGTGTGCCAGATTTCAGTTCTAATCATCTAGATACATGCATAGGATGTGCTATGCACAAGTTTTCCAAATCCCCTTTTCCTAGTAGTGACAACAGATCGTCTGGGATACTTGATTTGATTCATACCAATGTGAGTGGTCAGATGTCTCATGTTTCATTGAGTGGATATGAGTACTATGTTTTATTCATTGATGAACACTCCAGGAGGACTTGGATTTATTTCTTGAAGACCAAGGGTGAGGTCTTTAAGTGGTTTCAGGAGTTCAGAGCTCTTGTGGAGACTCAGACAAGTCGGAAGATCAAGTCCGTCGGGTCGGAAAATGGAGGAGAGTACACCCTTGGCGATTTTTTTGATTATTGTGCGGAGGCAGGCATTAGGAGGGACTTCACAGTTCCTTACAACCCTCAGCAGAACGGGGTTGCGGAGAGGAAGAACAGATCCATCGTTGGGGCTGCCAAAGCCATGCTACATGATTAAGGGTAACCATTGTTTTTGTGGGCAAAGGCCTGCAACACTGTTGTGTATTTGCAGAATAGGAGTCCGCATCGTGCCTTGGGGCATGTGACTCTGGAGGAGGATTTTTCTAGGAAGAAGCCTACTATTGGTCATTTTCGTATCTTTGGGTGTATTTCATACTCCTACATACCCAAGAGAAGAGGACAAAGCTAGAGCCCACCGCAGAGAAGGGTATCTTTGTGGGCTATAGTGAGACCTTGAAAGCCTTTCAGATTTATATTCCTGCACAGAGGAGAGTTGTTGTCAGGCGGGAAGTGAATTTTGAGGAGGACATGGCTTTCAAGAAGTCACAGGAGTTAAAGTATCTGGATCAGCCAGACCCTCAGGAGCAGCTAAGTTAGTCATAGGGATCCAGTGGGTAGGGATCAAGAGTTACATCGATTACGGTATTAGGGTCATCAGTGAGCAGTGGCTCGCAGAGTCAGAGTGGTGGTGCTTTGGGCAACATGTAGAGCAGTCCGTAGAGTAGTTCGCTAGGTATTCCACTGATGGACAGTTCACACGGTACTTCAGCATCTACAGGTTCAGGTTCAGGAAAGAGGACAATAGAAAAATAGTTAGGATTTCAGGATCCTTATGAGGATGAGGAGTTTCATTCTTCGGTGGGAGAAGTGTGCTCAGGGAAGAGGAAGCCCGACTGGCTTTGGGATACCTTGAGAGAGGCCACATCTGTTACTGGGCCAAAGAGATCGGTCAGAGAGAGCAGACCACCTGAGAGGTTCTGTAGCTATATGGAAATGGTTTCCAACATCGTTGACTCTGAGCCTTCTAGCTATGAGGAGGCAGCTAGCCAGTAGGTCTGGAGAGAGGCCATGCAGGAGGAGTATTCTTCTATCATGAAGAATGATTTTTGGGAGGTGGTGCCAAGGCCTAAGGGAAAATCCATGGTTACTTTTAGATGGCTTTGCAAGGTAAAGCATGCTGCAGATGGCAGCATTGAGAAATTCAAGGCAAGGTTTGTGGCTAGAGGGTTCTCCAAGGTTGAGGGAGTAGATTATGAGGAGACCTTCACTCCCGTGGCTTGATATACTTCCATTCACTCCATTATATCGATAGCAGCAGAGATGGGCTGGAAGATCCACCAGATGGATGTGAAGACCGCATTTCTCAATGGCTTCATACAAGAGGGGGTGTACATTGAGCAGCCATAGGGATTTGAGGTGCATGGGAAGGAATCCCATGTATGCAGACTGAAGAAGGCCCTTCATGGCCTGAAGCAAGCTCCTAGAGCTTGGTACTCCAGGATTGATACGTACTTGCAGGAGATGGGTTTCACAAAGAGTGATGCAGATCTGAACCTATAATTTATTGTGATAGGTGAGGAGGCCCTCATTTTGGTGTTGTATATAGATGACTTGGTCATTACGGGTGCAAAGAGACTCATAGAGGGTTGCAAGAGATATCTTGCGCTGGAGTTTGAGATGAATGACATTGGCTTGATGCATTACTTTTTGGGTTTCGAGGTGTGGCACGAGAAGGGGAATTTATTCCTGGGATAGGGGAAGTATATTATGGACATCCTTAGCATATTCCAAATAGAGGATTGTAGACCCATGTCGACACCTATGATCACCAACTGGAAGAAGCTTCATGCTTCAGATTCTGAGTTGGTGGATCCCACATTGTATAGACAACTGATTGGTTCCTTGATGTATTTGGTTAACACTAGACCAAATATATGTTTTGCAATCAACACGATGAGCCAATTCATGTGTGAGCCCAGGAGGGTGCACTGGGTTGCTACAAAACACATTTTGTGGTACTTGCAGGGGATAGTGGAGTATGGTCTAGATTATAGGCAGGGAGATGGAGTGAGATTGGCAGGTTACACTAATTCTGATTGGGCAGGTTGTGCTTTTGATAGGAAGACCACTTCAGGGTGTTGTTTTGGGTTTGGTTCGGCAGTGGTGTTGTGGTTCAGCCGAAAGCAACAGTCAATAGCATTGAGTTCAACAGAAGCAGAGTACATGGTAGCCAGTCTAGCTAATTGTGAGGCCATATCGCTTCACAAGATGTTGTTTGGCTTATTTGGTTAGCCGTTGAGACCTTCAGTGTTTTACTGTGATAATCAGAGTTGCATTAAACTCATGGAGAATCCATTATTTCATGACAGGTCAAAGCATATCGGCATCAGATATCATTTCATCAAAGGCTATGTTCAGAAGGGAGCTGTGAAGCTCGAGTATATTCCCACAGACGAGTAGGTAGCAGATATATTTACCAAAGTCTTACCACGGGGCAAGCATGTCTACTTCAGGGACAAGATGGGTGTGGTGAGGAACACCTTCTTCGATAAGAGGGAGTTTTGAAATTTGGTTACTGGAGGACAGGTGGTTCCCTAAGGCTTTGATATTTGGCCTAGGGAAAAGTGTCCAAAAGAATTTAACTTTTTCTCCTAAAGTGACTTTATAAGTTATAAAGTCAAATCTAATTTAAAAGTGACTTTAAGTGATAAAGTTACTAATTCTAATTTTAAAGTGACTTTAGTAAAGTCAATGTGAAATTAGAAAGTGAAAAGTGACTTTGGAAATAAATGACTAAGAGGGTCTTTATTAAAGTGGAGTGAGTTAAAAATTAGAAAGTGAGATTTAGATGCACATTTAATCTCAGCCCTAGATCTAAAGCTATCTCAGCCATTGGATTTAGGGATTCCCCAAAAGTCACTTAGGGTTAGGTTAAAGGAGGAAAGGAGGGAAAATATCATTTAGTCTTTCATGAGCAGATTGAGAGAAGGAGAGAAAGAGAGCAAAGGATATTTCTGAGCAGAGAAGAAGGAGGAAGAACAACACCTTGGCACACATATCCTTTGCTCTCTTTCTCTCCTTCTTCGTAAAATCCGTACAACATGCAACAACATGAAGTTCAAGACAAGTGGCATGAATTTTGAGGAGGGAAAAGAAAAATTAATGAAGCGCATATTTCGAGGTCCATACTATAGTTAAGGAGGCATGGACATCGAGGTCAGTATAGTAGCAAAACGATGTTTTCTAAAATCCATACAACAGTACTTCAACATGCAAATCGAGGTTCGTACAATAGTCGTACAACACATTTTTCGAGGCAACAAGTGGCACAATTTTCGAGGAGGCCGTATAGTTTTTCCTACACTATTTTCGACGTTGTCTGTACAACATTTAATGCTGTACTTTTTTCTATAAATTTTTGTTTGTGTTTGGCACGAAAATCAAGGTGGAGTTTGTACACGGCTTTCGAGATAAGTAAAAATACTGGTTGCTGGACTTTTCTGTATTTTTCTATTTCTCTGTAAAAGCTATTTATCAGAAATAAAGGAGCTTTCAAACTGGTTTTTCCCAAGAGTTGTAGGGGGTTTTTCCAGGGTCATATTGACCAAAAATTAGTGTGTCAAATTTTTGTATGTGGCTGAAATTATTTATGTGTTTTTATTTCTGCAATTTTCAGCACTGTGAAATTTCTAGAATTGGTGTTTGCAGAAAATATTTATTTTTCTAGCTTGTTGAATGTATGGTTATGGGAATGGGCATTCAAATTTATGGGATAAATAAGGAGAAACTAAAAATCGGAGTGGGTTATTAAAATTTGTACAGGCATTGCAAGAGTCTTGAGATGACAACTGCACAATTCATAATACATTGTAGGAGGGATCATGAACTGTGCAATGGGAAATAGTAAACATCAAGATTGATGGTTTTTACAGTGTGCAGGTTAGAGAGGTAATGATTTCATCACTAAGACTTAGGAGCATGCAGAGTACTCATCACTTGTCTAGAATATTGAGTATGCTCATGAGTTGCGCAAGACATGAGGACAATGAGGAAATCCAAACTTTACTAAGTGTGATATCAATGATACAAGAGAGTAAGAACATGTAACATGCAATAAACATGATCACACATATATACAGTAGATACCATAAATGAACTTGAACAACAAAATAATAGCAAATAAACACACATCCAACAAATTGATAGACATATAAATGCCAACAAAATCACTAATTCATTTTATTAATCCACTGGAAAGAGTATAATAGCATGACGAATAGTGGAACCTGAGATTTCCAAGCAAGTGGAGAAAACCCAGAAAAATATTTTGACCCAAATGATGAATGGCCATGGCAATGATGTCAACATCTCGACGAGAATACTACTGCAACCCACTACTGCAAAAATTCTTTCCCCAAAACTCCAATGAAGCACTGTGATATTTCTGAGTGAAATCTCCTCAAGAGCGTTGGGTTTCCGTCCAACACCCACTAGCACACCCGAGCGTTTCCATCCTGGGATTTAGAAGTTGGTAATTAGGTTCTCCAAACCTCATCAATATAAAATAACAATAATCCCATATGTCCTCCAACGGTCTCCTCCTCTTCTTATAGATCTGATGGACCCCCTCTAGAACCTCCTATTTTATTATTATTTTAATAATTGTACTTTATTTTTGGACTTTGTAGGTAGGTCCTATGATTAATATACTTGCTTATATTTTATTTTTAGAGCATAAATAACCATATTTTCCAATTTTCGTAAATTAAATATCTTGCTAGAAATTTTCTAAGCATAGAACCTAGTGGGATTTGATCCCTTGATCTCACTAGATCAATTTCCAACTTTCTGGAAATTGCATCTTGTTGCTGGTAAAATGATTTGGAGTGATTATAAAGAATCTATTTAACACCTCCTAGCATCCGCATCCCTAGATCTTTGATCTAGAGTGCCAACACACTATTTAGGTGGACATTTCCAAGGGTATTTTCCACTTTCCTATGTTTTTTTTAATATTATATATTTCATAGTCACAAGACACCAACAAAAAAACACTATAACCCCTCTAACCAAAGTTTCAGTCACATAAATAACTTTATATCTAGTTAATATATTTTGAGTACCCTCATTTTGACTACTCATACTAATATATATTGTGCATTTGAATGTTACAACTTGTTGATTACAAGTATTTACTATAAATTTTTACACAATCAACTAATAGAACAAAAATAGTTAACTCCTCCACTTTGCTCACAAAACCAATTTAATGCATCAATCTTCATTTGATTGTGTAAGGTATTCAAAGAGAATCCTCCCATAGCCGTTAAGAAGGTAGTTGTGCTTAAAGAGTGGGGATTTGAGCCAAGGTGATAGTGGGCCTCAAGCTTTGGAGGGAGCCCACAAAAAATCCTCAAGATAAGCATCTCATTCCCTGTATTTGTCTTCATGTACTTATTTAAGATCCTTGATTATATTAAATACTAATCACTTGTCTACCTCTATTCCTCGTCTAAGAATCAATCTGATGAATGTTCAAGAATCATGGAGAAGGCTTCAAGGAGAAAACAATAAGGCTGCACAAGTCAAAAGGTTTGTCAAAGAATCAAAGGTATGCATTCAAATATATAGTCTTATTACTCTCTTTGAAATATCTATTTCATATGTTACTTACTGTTGATATGTCTAGCATTACTAAATCCTAAAACGATTCTTGTTTTGGATGACTCATCACTTGATGAATCTACCCACCTTATACACCTCAAATTTCTTGTATAGAACTTTAAAGAAGTTCTCTAGAAAACCCTAACCTAATGATATGATGTTAATATGTGAAATCCTAAACCCATTTAAGGATATTTATGGAGCAACTTCTATTCTGATTAATGTTTTAGTTTGGGATTTTGATAAGATAATGGAAGCTCTAAACTTGTTGGAGTCAATATGATGTTGTTCGAAATCTTGAACCTTTAAAGTCTGATATAATAAGGGTGTGCTTTGACTATGAACCAAAAACCTAGGTTTTGGTTAGGTCTATAGGCAAAATACTTGTTGTGGAAAGTCCTAGGAGTGAAACCCTAGGCATATGTTCTCTTGATTGAATCCATAGCCTAGTCTAGGTCAATGTGAGTCTAATATATAAATATTGACTAACATGTGATTTTATTATAATGGTGATCTCCTAGATATATGTTTTGATCCATTTTCTAATGGTCCTAAGAATCTAGGGTTTGGAAACAAACCCTAGTCAAGGTTTAAAATATCAGGGATGTTGATTGAAAAGTCTAAGGTCTATAAATGAATCCTAGTAATGATTAAATTCTCTAGTTGATTTGAATATGTTAGCCACCTATAATATTTGTTATAGAAAAAGGTGGCTAAGACTTTTTGAGCCTTCAAGGAACAAATTTTATTACTAAAAAGTGTTGCCTCTTGAAGACTCTTGAAGGCCTCCTGCCTCTGTCCTAAAAACTTCACTACTGTGCCTATTCCCTATTCTGAAATCCTGCTTATTCCCTAGGAAGAATACTGCTGCAAGCACCATTTCCCATTTCCCTTTCTTCCAAATTAACCTCATTTTCAACCCCTTCTTTTCCCATGAAAAAACCTTCATTTTCATGTTTTTCCCATTTCCCCTTCTTCAAAATCCCCTTCATAAGGTTCAAAGACTCCTTCTTTGTCTTATCGGAACCCCTCTAAACCTTGAAAACCAATGAAAACCCACATTTTGGACATATAGGGGTCCTAGCCCTTTTTTCCTTTGACCCACAGTCATATTATTCTCCACGCGCCCAAAGGCCCCGCAACCGGGTGCTTGATCATATTATATAAATATCCCGCCACCCCGAAAAATATTAAAACCTTATGTTATTCCCAAACTTTGGGTTTTTAATTATTTTCTAAAGTTTCCTGCCGATTCGAAACCCCAGTTAATCCCCACCGTCGATCTGATCTGCAGATCGACGGCGTGGAGTCCATCACCCTGGTGGTCCCCGCCATCCATTAACCGATTCCAAAAAACCGTGCGGTATTCATTGCACCGCCTTTGGGTGAGGGCGGTTTTTTCCCAATCGCAGTGATTCCATACACCAGTTGACGCGTGGCCTGGGCACTGTTCAAAAAACCGCTGTACATCACGCGTTAATGTTCGGAAGTGGACCCAGCGCGATATTGCTATTCGCCATCCGATCTGGGGTGGGCCATCCAACGGCTATCGCTCACTGAAGATGCCCGACAGATAACCAAGCTACGGCACGGTCGTTGAAGCATCTCCGCCATCGATCTGATCGGCAGATCAACGGTCCACATTTCATCGCCTAGATTCGATCGCCCAGTCAACCTTTTCATCTTTGATTTTCCGTTTCCGCTCCCGACCGTTGATCTCTACGCGATCGACGACTCTGATTTAAAAATTCTTCCTCCCTCTCTACGACTTCTCCTGATCAATCTCGACCATTGGATGATTCCATCCAATGGCCATGCTTCCTCCACATGCCCTCTGCAGCAATAAACCTATATAAGCAAGATTTTCTAATAGTTTTTGTATTATGCAAGGTCTCTATGGCTTTTTCGCCATAATTTAGGAAATTTCGAAGGCAGAGGGTGACGATCCTCTCGCCTCCAATTCAGCAAATAAAATCCTTTGCAGGGTTTAAACTTCATATTTCATCGATGTTTCATGAAGCATTGATGCCGTATAACCCTGCGCAGCCCTACACATTAGCAAAGAACACATTAAATCGGACACAGTCAGAGAGTATCAGTGCCAAAGATAAAATGTACCAGGACAGAAGATTAAAGACAGACTTTGCGGGGATCACGACTAAGAATGCTTATCAAAAGCCCAATCCCCGATTAAAAACACAGTTAAAGAAGAAAAACTAAAGTGTTTTAGCAACAGAAAGCCTCCACCACCACATCTGAGGCAAGTTGATTCCTCCCAGCTACCAAAATGCCACTTGTGCCTCAAAGTATTCAATCAGAGGCCGAAGTTATTGATTAAATGAAGATATTCGTCTCAACACAACCAGAAACTTACTTCTACAAGGAAACTTAATGCAAAGGATATATGCAGAGTAACCCCGACATCACACAGAACCTCCAAGGTCAACAAAACCTCCCACCGAGATTAATCTTTATGTAAAAACATTTAATACAGAGGACACCTATGTAAGTTTCTTATTGAGCCCCCCAAAGGCCAGAAACCATTTAAGTCTGTATTAATTGTAATTGGAGATCTTTTATCAGATCTCACCTCCTCATTCTTCTATATATACTTCTGCAGAAGATGAGTGAGGGGTTGGTTGCAGAACTTTGATATACACTTGAGCTTAAACTTATGATTGTAAATAGTGTTCACTGGCTCTTGGAGCTCTGCTTGTGATAGACAAGTTAGGTTGAGATGTGTAGATGATTGCTAAACTGAAGCACTGGACTTGAAGTTGTAACTAGTTTGGAGCATTAATACAAGCTGATTTATGGGATCCTGGTCTATGTTGACGGTGATGTTTTTCTCATTGTAACTTGTTATTTTGTTTTATGTTTTCATTTTGTTTCATCTTCTCTCATAAAGAACAACATGCATAGAGTAAGGACCTATTGTATATCAGTAACCTTCTCTGACTGAAAATCTTTATCTGAATGTTTTCTTCCAATCTGTGTTATTTAGGAATGATTTAATTCAGTTTAAGCATAGGAATGCTGGTGTTCCCTCGTCTTATTGTCTTAGCTAAATATTATTCTTGAATGTTATGTTTAGTATATGTTAAGTGAAGATGAACTGAGGAAGATATGGTTAGCCCTGGTCCCAGTTTTATCTCCACAACTGTCTGAATGTTTCCCTTGGAATGTGTTAAAAACTGGCTATTTTCGAAGTACTTACCAGATCTTAGGCTACCATGTGTTATCTTTGTGTTGGTCTTGAAATTAACCAAGTAAAGCAGAGCTAGGAGAGGATTAGTGGTGAGCCCGGCCCGCTAGTTTCTACTCCAACAGTTGCCTTCAAGTTTCTCTTTGTTTTAAATTGTTTTCTATTGAAAGTGTATCAAAGGCTGGCTAGTTTCAAAGTACTTACCAGATCCTAGTTTTCTTTTATGTTCTTCTTGAGTTTATGTCAAAGGCTGACTAGTTTAAAAGTACTTATCAGATCCTGGGCTGCTCTTTGTTCTGCATCTGTTTAATTTTCCTTCTTGTTGTATCATTTCATTCCATAAATCAATCTTCAAAGAGATCCTTAGACATAGATGACTTGCCCCATGGACCACTCTTGCCTCTTGCTGTTCTAATTAAACCCTATTATGACTCTATAGCCCAATGGACTAAAACCTACAATTATCTATCTTTTTGGCCGAAGCTTACTCTGATTGCTTGCAACTTCTCACCTTTGGAACTCTTTACATTTAGGACTTTCCACCTCAAACAGTAATCATGCTCAACCATCCAAAAAACAAAACAAATCCTTGGCCTTCATAACTAGCCTAATATCATTTCCCAAATTTCAAAGACAAATCCATCTTTGCACTTATTGGAGAGATCCCTCTCCGGATTCAGGAGGGCTAGATCCTAGAATCCCAAAGTTGGTTGAAATGATGTTTCTCCCTGAGGTTAGACTTTGCCAATCTTGCTGATTACAGGGAGCTAACGGAATCTATATGATGTGTTGAGAATTTATAGATAGTGAATCTAGGGTTTACATCGAATCCTAGTGGAAGTTACTTATGATGTGTTTATTGAACTCTAGGATCTATATTAAACCATAGTAGAAGCTCTTCATGATATGTTTTGATTTTAAACCTAGAGTTTGCAACTAACTCTAGTGAAGGATGATCATGACCGAGTTGTGATTGACTTTATTGTATGAAATATAGGATGTGTATGAATCCCTAGTGAAAATTATATCATGTGAATTTTAAAGGTTATTAGATATCTTGTATATCTATTGATAGTCCTACTGAAATTAGTTCAAGGGAAACATTGAAACCTCAAAGTTTGTTTATGCATTTGTAATTATTGATGATTTGGGTTTTGGTTTGCAGAGGTGAATCTCTCAAAGGACTTGATAGCATGTTGGTTACCAATTAGTTTTATTGGGAGAGAATGGTTTTTCTTCATTCACTAGATCAAGGTGTGTTGAGGCTTTGCGAGTGAAGTATTTCCTGAGGCTTTATGAGTGAAGCATTTCCTGGAAATTTTGTATTGAGGCTTTGTGAGTGAAGCATTACCTGAAAATGTTGTATTGAGGCTTTGTGAGTGAAGCATTGCTTGAAAATGTTGTGTTAAGGCTTTGTAAGTGAAGCATTGCCTAGAAAGACATCAAACCAACACTTTGTGTTGATGCATGGTTGGGAGGGTGGCATTGGGTGGATGTGCACCTAGTTCCTTGGGTTGATGGCTAGTAATTAAGCCTAATGGTACCTATAGAGGCTAAAATATTTAGTCCATCTTAGTCCCACTTGGATAGATTTCCTTGGTCAGGAATCTAGTCCATGGCATTGTGATGCCTAAAGTGAGGAGTTCCAAATGGATAGATTTTCCTGGTCATGAATCTAGTCCATGGCATTGTGGTGCCTAAAATTCTTCATAGTTTCATAGATTTTGATATCTTGCCGTTGTATATTATGAATACCTTCTTAGTTAAGACGAAGTGTTGAAGATTGTAACTAGGTTCGGTCTTCATAATTTATGTTTATTGTAATCATCAAAAGAATTGAAGAAAAATAATTTATATTATCATTTATTTTATTATTAAATGACTTATTAAAGCATGGGTTTCATTCTTGGGTCATGTTTAGTATAAATTCACAATTTTGGACTCCTAGGTTAGTCATTACAAATTTATATTGACCCTTATTGAGCTTTTGAATCATGGAATTAGGTTTTTTTTTTTAGTCGAAAGTGGTCTAGTAGCCCTCCACACCAAGTCGGCCTTAAGGAGATCAAGTCGGCCTCATGGGAAGGAATTCAAACTCATCAAAAGGCTATATATTCAAGGAGGATGAATTCATTTATCCACCAATTCACTGCAACTCTTAGCATCAAGGAAAAAAGTGCGAAAATGGAAAAGGAGGAAAAATAAGTACGAGTTGGGTCTATCTAAAAGAGAGAAAAAAATGAAATTTTCTAAAGGAGTCTCTCTGTTTCATGGTATCTCCTGGGAGATCGGAGTCGTTGAAGTTTGGAAGCTGATGTTGTAAAATTTGCAAAGTTGCTAGGTGACTGGATGTTGTTGTTGCTAGGTCGAAGATATGGAAGGTGACTTGGTGTGGAGGGAATGTTTGGTTCATGTCTAGGGTGAAGAGTCTAAAAGAATACTATTGAAAGGAACAATTATCTTAATTGGGTTTTCCCCTTGAGGGGGGTTTTTCCCTGGCTGATGGCCTACATCTGGTGTCCTTGATCTATGTGCATTTGCTTTGATATTTTCTTGATGAACTAATAAGAAGAGAGATAAGAAGAAAATAATAAGAACTAAATAATATCACAAGTAAATAATCAAGAACAAGAGGATCTTTCTGCCTTTTTTATTCTCTAACCCAAGAAACCTCTAAAAACCTATAAACATTCCCTAGGGGGCCCACTAAGAAAATGACCTTAGAAGAACATGGTGCAAAATTTAGATACCAATCCCTATAAAAAATAGAGTTAAGAGGAATCCAAACTCTATGAATGAGGGAGATCAATCTGAAAATGGAGTTAACACATAAATAATAAGTTCTAAACTTTTCCTAGATTATGGGCTTGGAGAACCGTTCATTTGCATTATATGATACACTAAATAGGAAGGGTGTAGAAGCTCTTTGTCCTATCCAAATCATTTTAAGGAAAAATTGGGCCTTAAACCTCAAAAACATAAAGAAAGGTGGGCCTAATGATCATGTCCAAGACATGCATCTTGAAAAGATATCCTAGAAATGATTCCAAAAACACTCTCACTCTAGAAAAGCAAGCCAAACATATCCCTTTTTAATCCAAGGAAAGAAATCATGTGTCATATAAAAATGAGGTAATGATAACTAAACCCCCCACATAAATGTTACTTTTGGTGATCTTAGTCCCTACCCATCTAAGATATAAATGGAAGTTGGAGAGAGAAAATTGTAGTGCTTTAAAGAACATAACCTTAGTTTTAATTTTTACCCTAGTTGAAAATCAACCATGGAATATCAATAGAACCAGATAAGGCATTGATATATCTCTATATCCCCTCAAATGAGGCCAAGGAAAACATATCATGAATGAAAGGAAGAAATAGATCATACATGATGAAGAAACAGTTGTGCCCCCCCCTAAATTATGCTCTGCTTGAAGAGCCACTAAGAGAGCACACCCCTACTTGAACACAATGGCACTCCTAATGAAGTTTAAGAGGTCATGGGTGGTGTACAAATGTTGTAAACTAACTCATAGTCTCATGATGCCACCTAAAAGGATATTTGAAATGTCAATTCATGGAGCCTCTAGAGCAAGGCCTCTTGTAGGAACAAGTCAAAATCATTTTGAATGTTCACAAAACAAGAAAATGCTTTCAAAGAGTGATTATGGGCCTCCTAAAAAATATCCCAAAGAGTGATGGTATGATCAATGATTTAATACTTTGAGCCAAAACCTATATGTCCTATAAACCTAAGACACCTCCTTCCAATATCATCAAATAGCCACAAAATCACTGTAGCATAAACCTTTGAGAAGGTGTGTTCAAGCAAAATAATTTGATAGTTGTTCAAAGCTAAACCAACCCATGATTTGAAAACTAGCCAAATGATATGGTGGAACCATGCCTTAGGGAAACCAAAGAAAACAACAAGGTTCAACATATTACCGTTGTGGAATTCAAGAGAGAAAATGCTATGATCGAGGAAATCCACATAAAGGCCCTCCTAAAAAATGACCATATTGGTTCTCATAACCCTAATAGCTATCACGATGTCATTATTGGAGAATGAATCATGTGAAGGGGATAAAAGAGATGTGGACTAAGGGTTGCCTAAGAACATAAAAATTGAATGTACGGAAACAAGAGTAAGGATTAAATTAATAGGGATAGTAGATGGTCTATGGAATAAGTACACAAGAAGAATTTGGGTGAATGACAAAGGGCTTTACACATTGAAATCTCCTTAAATAAGAGAAAAACATCTTTTATGACCAAGGAAATAAAAAAATATTTTCCAAAGATGGCGGTGTCAAGAAAATCAAATAACTTTTGGTTGGAGTGTGCACTCCTCATGAAACCAACAATCCATATGGTATAAGTTAGGTTTAGGGGCACATGAGAGATGTAGAATGGTATGGGTGTAAGGGTCAAGGACAACTTCCCAACTGTCCTTGAATAGAATCTCATAATTGATTAAGGTTCTCTCGAGTTACATCAAATGTGAAAGGGGAGGAATCAACTGATGAAGGAAAGAAGTTTAAGAATCAGCATATTACCTATCTAAGTGGATAATGTTGCATGGGGTGGCTAGGGAGGGCAATGTGAGTGATCATTTGTAAGGGATCATATACATGTTATATTTTTTGAAACCATAGTAACTAGACTTTGCATTCAAACAATCCCTAACTCACTAGATTGTTGAACCTTTAAAAAAAAATTGTTGTTATAATAATGCTAAATATGATAATACACACTATAGAAAATATATGACTATAACTCATAAATTTGTCCTAAATCACATCACTATTATTAAACATGAAAAAAAATTCAACATAATTGATAAATCACTACCATAAGTAAAACAAAAACTCAATATATGAAATGTCAAAACTTGTTATTTCTTTCTCATTAGTTTTGAATTGAAATTTTCAATAAGAAAAGTATGACAAATTAATCCATTGCTTGTGTTGAAATAAATCTAGACATATATGGAGATGATCCTCAAATCTAGATATATGGACACCAAAGCCTTAACTCGTAATGATTTGAGGCATCCAAGCATGCATCCTCATAGAGATATGCACCCTTATCTACATGTACGTGCTTAATTGAATTAAAACTTGAGCGACAAATCCAAAACTGCATAATACACTAAAATTATCCCATGCAATTGCATGAGCCCTCTTTTACTAAACTTAGAAATAACATCTAATCACTTAGGAATGAAATATAAGGATAATATCATCCTATCCTATCTATAGTTGGCACAAGCATGCAACTTCAATGATGGAAGCCCATATATAGTGATGTTTTGTCTAGCCTTGTTTAATTTCGTGCCCTCATCTACAAACCACCATACATAAAAAAAAATGTTTATTTTACAAATACGCTAAGTGTGTCATGTTGTTTTAGTTGTAATAGAAAAGCACCAGGTCAACCACAAGTGTGCACAATGTTGTGGATGATTATTTAAAGAATGCCCTAAAACACTCCCTCTTACCGAGGAAATCATTCTCCACCAATCCAAGTCTCTCCCAAACATCCCAAATTCCATTTTCTAGGGTCTTCGTCAAAATATCTATAACCTATCGATTTATCTAAGTATACTTTAGATAAACTAGTTCCTTTGTAACCTTTCCCTAAGAAAATGGTATGTATGTTAATGTGCTTGGAGTGGTCATGGAAGACCATATATTAGGTGTTCGATAAAAAATATATATCAGGCCTCATGTTAGCCAAACACCTCAGGGATCCATTAAATCTGACATACACAAAAAGATCTACCAAATTTGAATTTCCCACCATGCAACTTCATATTTGACATCATAACAGTGATCATGAGTTTATAATACATTATGTGGAATGGTTTCAAGACCTTGACTATGTATTTCCCAAATGAAAATTTCCCCTATACCCTACCACGCCCCTAGACCTAAGAAATGGTGCTTTAGTACAAACTCCAATGTCTTTCATGTCAAACTCTTGTGTTAACACAACATTGCACCTTACAATGAGCTTCTCTAAAATTCTAATAAGTATCAAATCATCTACGTATAGGAACAAAGCAAGAAAATCAAATCTATCAAATAAATAATAAAAAATGGAATATCTAGTAGTTTTGGTGAAGCCCGTAGCTATTAGCTACTCATCGAGGTTCCTTCTTAAGCCCATAAGGAATTTTTCTTCAATCTACACATATGAGTCTCATGCCAATCCACCTCAGACACTCTTTACCAATTCATGCAAACTTCTTCCTCAATCAGGCCATTAAGGAAGGTTGTCTAACACACATCTAATACAATTACCAACCAAAAATATATGCTAATGATAAAACCATCCTAATAGAAGTATACCTCGCAATTGGAGCAAAGGTCTTGTCATAGTCAAATTTATCTTTCTAAAAGAATCCTTTGGGATGAACTAAAGCCTTTTACTTCTTTATGTTGTCATCAACGACATGCTTCACCTTGTAAAGTCACATGGGATCAAACATTGATTTCCCCTTCGATCTAGGTACTATCTCCTACACATCATTCTTCATGATAGAGTTGTGCTACTCCATTATGGCATTCTACTATACTTGATCAGCTATTTCCTCCTCATAACTAGTAGGATATCTATTAATTCCAAAAGACATTAGTGCAACATAAATGAGGAATTTCTTAGGAGTGTGCCCTACCCACAAAGATGTCATTAGACACCAACATGCTTCACTACCTCCTACAGTGGTTGTGTAAAACACCCCATCCTCCTAGCAATAGTAGGTGGTAAAGCTATCTCTATACTTGTACTGGAACCTATTTGACTTAAGCCCAAAAAATTCCATGGATCATCACTTGGGGCAACAAGTGGTGTCTCCTCAACCAATACTGTGACTCCTAAGACCTAGAAGACCATGCATCCTCATCTACCTTCACATCCATGCTTACCAATAGTTCTTTGAGAAGGAACATAGATATTTTCAACCTTAGAAGACTCATTGTAGCCAACTAGAATATCATTCATACTAGAGGATTCAAACTTCATCCTATTCTCCTTTGGAATATGAATGAAAATCAAACTCCCAAACACATTGAAAATAGAAACATATAGTTTCTCCCCTATGAAGTCTTCGTTTAGAGTCTTGTCCTTCAAGATCCCATGAGAACATCTATGTAGTATGTAGAATTTAGTACACAATGCTTCTACCCAAAGGAACATGGGCGGATCCAAGTCATGAACCATAGAATTAGAAATCCGTACTATGAACTTGTTCTATCTCTTAACAACCTCATTTTGTTGTAAGTCATACGAAACTACCAATTCCCTCTTAATTCCCCCTTTTTTGAAAGAAGAATCAAATTTATTAGAGGTATAATCCCCTCTATTATTTGATCTCAATACCTCCATATTCAAACTTCTTTAGTTCTCGATAAGAGCTTTAAACTCTTGAAAATTTCTAAAGACTGCATCCTTGTCTTCATAGAATATATCTAGGTCTTTCTAACATAATAATTAATAAAAGTAGAATAATAAAGATTACATGTCACCAATGATAATGCCATGGGTTCATAAACATATAAATGAATCAGATCTAGACTCCATTGTCATTTGTGAAGCAACCTTCACATTCTTTTCAAGTGCACATCCCTTGATCACTCCTCTCTTCTCCACCTTGAAGTCAAATAATTCAATCACCATGTCGTTTAGAAGAAGGAACCATAGTTCAGATGACTAAATATTGTTTTCCAAAGCTCGAATAGATTGTTAAAAATGCTTAATAAAACTAGTTTCTCCATTAGATCTGTTAGAAGTCTATAAAATCTACACTCCCTGACTCATCTAGCCAACACTTGACCAAGATCATGGTTCCAACTTCTGAAGCTCACTACCCTGTCATCAAACTCAATCGAACACTTCAAATATTTTAGACAAGAAACCGAAAGGATATTTTTAATCATACCAATAACATATAGTACCTTATGTAGATCCAAAAGCTATCAAACTAACATGCACAAGAAGATAGACTCCAAACACACCACTAGTACTTACCATCATCACCAAGCTCCACGTACATGCTAATGTCATGTTCCTCCAAACTTGAAGAAGGTTGATTTGTTCAAAGTCATGTGTCTTAAGGCTCAACAAACAACATACCACCCAACACATAAAATTGTGTTGGTGGAAAAACATGACACCATGGAAAAGGATGTATTAAGCCTAGCAATTAGCTCATCCACTCTTAAAGCTTCGATGCTTCCTACAAATTGTTTTTGTTGTTGCTTAACCTTCCCCTTCTTAGGATACTAAGAAGTATAATGCTCATGCTTGTTGTAGTTGAAGCATTTGATGTGGATAAAATCCTTCCTCCACTAGTTAGAAGACCCTAAGTTTTATTTCTTCTTGTAACCCTTACCAAATACTTTCGTTCCTCTCTTCCTCACCTTCTAAAGTCTATAACATTTTCATAAACAATTGAGATAAATTGTAGCTCATCTCCTCTAGACCACTAAAACCATCTCACAAATGCTTGAAGTCATATAACTTCTATTAACCATAGATACTTTAGACAAAGTTGTGTCATAGTGAAATAAAGTTATTCAAAAAAATCCAAACTAACCGCAAATCTTCAATTGTGTCCCTAAATACAACAATATGATCTCTTAGCTCTACTATTTTACTATTTTTCATAAATAACTTCTTGTAACAAACTTTACAAACCCAATCAATTCAAAACCAAAATTCAAAAGACATTACAACTTTTCCAAGATAAAAAATCATCAAATTCAAAAGACATTATAACTTTTTCAAGATAAAAAAAATCATATCTTTATTAAAAAAAAATGAATACATTTTCTTGTGTTAATATCTGTTGTACTTGCATCTATGTGTCACGTAGAAAGCCTCAAAAACTGTAGAGGCATTATAACGATGACCTATATCTCAGGAGATTAAGATCCATGAGCACCAAATACTGCACATACGGGCGTACACATTGTACACTGTCCACATGCAATTGACTGCAGCACTTTTATAATGGCAATCTTATGGCATTTAACTTTAATGGTATTTCGCTGCAGTGGAGTCAAATCAGGTTAAACGATGGAGGTAAAATAATAAATGCATTGAATCCTTCTAGTTCAAATAGAAACATGGAACATCACCTTTCCCACTTTCTGCCGTTCTTGCTCTTTTACTTTTTGGAGCTCCTGTAAAGGTTTACAGACCGTTAGTTAAGAAAGTGAAATGTATGTGAATAAGCAAAAACATGCTACAAAAAAATAAAAAAATACAAATAGAAACAAGGAACATCACCTTTTGCAATTTCTGCCGTTCTTGCTCTTTTACTTGTTGGAGCTCCTGTAAAGGCTTAGAGACCGTTAGTTAAGAAAGTGAAATGTATGTGAATAAGCAAAAACATGCTTAAAAAAAAAAAAAAACAAATAGAAACAGGGAACATCACCTTTTGCAATTTCTGCCTTGCTTGCTCTTTTACTTGTTGGAGCTCCTGTAAAGGTTTAGAGACCGTTAGTTAAGAAAGTGAAATGTATGTGAATAAACAAAAACATTTAAATCAAAAAGCCCAACTCTCCCACAGCGAAGAAATGATATAATACCAACCATTATTAGGCGTTCGCACATTTGCTTACTATCACGGAGTTGTTGCTCTGATTTACAAAGATCTTTTTCCAACGTATAAATCCTTGTCCTGAGGTATGCTATCTCCCCCTGCACACATTATATATGAAACTGCCCAATTTGAATAAAAAGTTTACATGAAAAAATTCTGAAAAATAAGCGACAGCACAAATTTTCACAATCTCAAATCTCAAAACAAAAAATCAGTCGGGAAAAATCATGAGATTTGAAAAAAAAAATCAGCATATGGCAATTTTGAAAAACTCAACAGAAGTCAGGAAGAAATCTTAAAATGTCATTTTTGTTTTTGCTTTTCATTTGTCTTTGCAGCTGTCGGGAATGAAAGGAAATGCGTCTGCCATCATCAACAACCAAGGGCCAAATCATTTTTCTCATAGCCATCCAAATTTTTTCTATTGGACCACGAATCAAGGTCACTGCGGAAATAATTTCAACAATGTACTAAATTGCATTCCAAGACTTACTCTGCTTGTTTATATTGATTTTACCATTAGTGTCCTAGGTTTGTATCTTTGTCAATCTATAGCCAGTTTTTGATACCCCAGAAAGTGACAATTATGTGCACTCGATCTGTGGAGAATGGAAAAGGTTTCTTTCAAATGTTTTATGGTAGGATCTGGGCTATCATTTTTTTCAGTTTTTTTTTTTTGGAAAGGTATATGTAAATCGCTCAGAAATCATTGCTCTTTGATGTCTACTTTTCTTGGCAACCACACCGGCTCATCATCAAAGAACTACAGGTATTCGGAGAGTAAGAAAAATTGCATCGACCGGATCAAAGGATCCACTTGCTTTCACCTCCCTGGATGACCCATTGGATGAAGCCTATTCGATACATAGAGCGTTTTTTTCAACAAATCTCTTATGATCTTTTCTGGATTTACTCCACTTTTGATTTTTGGGAAAAGTGTGCACAAGTCCAGATGAATAGAAAGGACATGATCCAGTTATATGCATTTTATATATATATATAAAAGAAAGAAAGCATATATATATATATATATATATAAAAAAAAGAAGGAAAGAGTATTTTTCTTCAGAAAAAAATGTTGAAAATAATGGAGAAACTATATTAGAGAGAGTCGGTTCACCTAAACCTTAGATTAGAATTTTGTTCCTACTTTTTAGGTTTTGGTTCTAACTTCCCTATTTGCATGTAACTTATAAATTATTTGATTTCTGTAAATTTTTGTAGATGTTCTATGCTTGATGCAACTTTACTTTTATAACAGCAATCACATAAACAGTTAAGTAAAAATGCTAATAGAACATACCAGTGGATCTATAGAAGACAAACTAGAAACAAGGGAATGTGTTGGTGCGTTACGGCAGTCAGCAGGATGCTTCAACCAGCAAAGTCTTCTTGGTTGGGCAACCCAGAATGTGTCACAATAGTCCTCAAATCAGTCACCTAGTCAACTCAAAGTCAACCCCAGAAAAGTCAACGCAGTCCATAAAAAGTCAACGCAGGGCAGCGACAATAAAGTCAACGCAGCTCCAACTTCGGTCAACTTTTTGACCTCGATTTTTGTGCCAATGAGTACGGCCTTCAAAAATCAAACTCTCCACCAAATTTCAGCGAATTCGGACCATGCGTTGACCAAAGTCAACGTTGGTCAAACTTGCCCATAAACCCTAACTGCAGAAAATTTGCTGCAGTAAATTTCGTCTTTTTTGCTGTAGTAGATTTCGTCCTTCTTCTCACGTGGGAGATGAAACTGCTTCTCAGATGCTCGTATATAATCAGAGGACAAGATGTGTGATGTTGAGTAAGTGAAATGCTCTCCAACATTGACTGTATTTATATCCATCATTGGGGTGTGTGACACATCTGCTGGGGGTGTAAATCCTTAAGGCCGACCTGCATGTAAATTTATTATAAATAATAAATTCAAAATAAATGTTCTGCTCATCAGATTAAAATCAATTTTATATCGATTTTACACCTCTCTGAAAGAGGAATCCAATACAAATATTGGAATCTTCATCTGAGCATCACAAGATGGAGTTTGGACCTAGTTCTCCAAATTTAACACTCCCTCTCAACTAGGGAGAACTCCATCCACCGGTGCAATCAAACAAATGCGTCATTACGCCATAACTTGCTTTGTGCTGGCCTCTTTATTCCGAACATAAGTGGGTGATCTGCAAGACATCATCCCTCATTGCATAAATTGAAGCCCCAGTGCGAAACCTCATCGGACTCCACAAAGAGTCTCCAACCAAACTCGAAGTTGGTTCATTTGACCAGACAAGCGGAGGTCCGGGAACCTCACTAGACTTGATCAGGTCAAGTGAACAGACCATGTCATCCTAGATAGAGAGTACGGCAATCTCTGATGCGTCCATCAGTCTTTGCTACTAGTCTCTAGCTTTTCCCACCTCATTGGCCAAATGAGAGGTACTTCCCATGAGCCCTAAACTCAATGGGTAGGATGCATACGGAGCACAGATAATGAGATGTGAACCAACTCAATAATCACAATGGTGGGGTCCAAGCACACCAACAAGGTTTGGCAAGCCTAGCCTTGTGGTTGCTCATAGCTCCGAGAAGCAGTCCCCAAAGCCCCCTAGAGCTCCTCGAGCTCATCGTCCAACCGGACCCACATCACAGGGTCGTTCCACGATACCAAGTCTCTCACGGAAGGTTAGGAACTTGACCTTCCCCAAGGGCTTAGTGAGAATATCTGCGACCTACTCATCAGTTCCTATATGATCGAGCCTTACGACGCCTCGTTGTACCATATCCCGGATGAAATGATACCTGATATCAATATTCTTGGATCGATCGTGGAACACAAGATTCTCAGTCAAGCGAATCCGACTCTGGTTATCACAGAGTATCACGCTGGTATCTAACACATGTCCAAACAGCTCACTAAAGAGCTTTCGCAACCAAACTACTTCACAATAGGCCATACTTGCTGCAATGTATTCGGCCTCTGCGGTGCTTAAAGCCATCGACTTCTGCTTCCTACTTATCCATGAAATCAAAGCAGAACCAAGATTTAAGTAGCATCCCGATGTGCTCTTACGATCCACCACACTGCCAGCCCAATCGGCATCAGTATATCCAAGGAATGTCACGCTCTCGACAGTGTATCTCAGCCCATGGTTTATCGTGCCCCGAAGGTATCTCAGAAGATTCCTGGCACCAACCCAGTGAAAGTGATGAGGCTCAACCATCTGTTGACTCAAAGTGTTCACTGTAAAACATATATCTGGACGGGTGTTCACTAAGAACATCAGGGCCCCTACGAGTTGACGATACTCAGTAGGATTTGACAATACGAGCCCAGCAGCACTGCCACTCAACTTCTTGAAGTTGAATTCCATTGGTGCCGACACGGACTTGCAGTCCACCATACCAAATCTTTCCAGAAGTTTCACAATGTATTTTCCTTGAGAAAGGAAAATCTTGCCAGGTCTCTACCAGACCTCCAGGCCTAGGAAGTAGTGCATCAGTCCTAGGTCCTTCATCTCGAACTCAGTAGCGAGCTCCTTCTTGCATTGATGAATAAGAGGGTCAGCACCTATCAGGAAGAGGTCGTCCACATAAAGCACCAGAATGAGAGGCTTCCCCTGGACAACCTTGAAGTAAAGGTTCGGATCAGCATTACCTCGAGTGAAGCCCAGCTTCATCAAGTAGCTATCTATCCTCTCCTACCAAGCTCTGGGTGCTTGTTTCAACCCATAGAGGGCTTTCTTCAACCTGCAAACATGGGTGTCCCGATCCTGGACTTCAAATCCCAAAGGTTGTTCTACATACACCTCTTCCTTTATTGCACCGTGCAGAAAAGCGGTCTTGACATCGATCTGATGAAGACTCCATCCTTGCGTAGCAGCAAGGGCTATGATTGATCGAATGGTGGTATATCGTGCCACAAGTGCAAATATGTCATCATAGTCTATTCCTTCCTTTTGAGAGAAGCCACGAGCAACAAATCTTGCTTTGAACTTTTCAGCACTTCCATCAGATCCATGCTTGATCTTGTAGAGCCATTTTGCGGTGACAACTGAGTTTTCCTTCGGTTTTGGAACCACATCCCAGACATCATTATTCATTATGGATTCATATTCTTCGTGCATAGCATCCTTCCAGACTTGATGCTTTACGACTTCCTCAAAAGATCCAGGTTCAGATTGTACAATAGTACTCATGGCAGCTAGATACCCTTGGTATCTACACGGCTTCTTGCTTTCTCGGAATGTTCCCCTCGGGGAAGCATGTCCCTCAGCATCTTCGAGAGTGTCCCTGAGCCATGATGGTCTCTTTCTTAGTGAAGGAGATGGATCGATTGGGTCCATTGGTCCTTCAACATTAGGCATTGTCTCATCCTGCGGTTCTTCTTGATTTCCAGGCCTTGCTTCATGATTTTCCTCAGATCTTGGAAGATCTACTACTTTCTTTAGGGAAGCATCTTCATCAAAAGTGACATCATGGCATATCTCTACTTCCCTTTGACCAGGTACATAGACTCTATAGGCCTTAGAAGTTTCGCTGTAGCCCACAAATATTCCTTTCTTCCCAGAAGCATCCAGCTTACTTCTTTTTTCTTTTGGCACATGAAAATAAACAGGACATCCAAAAACTCTAAAATGTGAGACGTCAGGTTTCTTACCAGTGAAAACCTCTTCAGGTGTTTTGGAGTCCAGGGCGGAATGAGGGCATCGGTTTTGAATGTATACAGCAGTATTCACAGCTTCTCCCCACAGAAACTTCGGTAGACCCTGGTCACATAGCATGGCACGGGTAGCTTCCACAATGGTCCTGTTCTTTCGTTCAGCAACGCCATTCTGCTCAGGAGTATAGGCAGTAGTAGTCTCCCTCTTAATGCCAGCTTCTCTGCAAAAGTCCTTGAACTCATTTGACTCATATTTAGTGCCATTGTCGGTCCTCAAAATCTTGATCTTCTTCCCTGTCATATTTTCCACCAAGGCTTTGAAGGTACGGAACCACATGAAAGCCTCATCCTTCTTCTTCAAGAAGTATATCCAAGTTTTGCGGGAGAAGTCATCAGTGAATGTCATATAGTAAGAACATCCTTCCAGGGATGTCACGGGTAGCATACCAGATAGATCAGAATGGACCAGTTGCAAAATATCAGATGTCTTTGTGACACTTGAGGGGAAAGGTCCCCTTGTATGCTTTCCTTCGGCACAACCCTTACATACACCTTCATGATTATTTCCAAAATCGGGCATCCTTGTCACCACCTTCCTTGCTTCGGGAAGGGCCTTATAATGAAGGTGTCCAAACCTTCGGTGCCATAGTTCAGTTTGTCAGATAGTATCACATGTCATAGCTCCCAGTGGACTTCCTTCAACCTGGTAGAGTGTTCCAACTCTAAAACCAATCACGATAGCTTCCTTGAGATTCTTTTTCCACATGCGCACCTTTCCATCAATGAATGCCATATTGAAACCTTTGTCTTCAATCGCTGATATAGACACAAGGTTCTTCTTCAATTTTGGTACATAGAGTACATCCTGCAAATGTAGGACTTGTCCTTGAGACAAGTGGAGGGTCACAGTCCCTGTCCCTCTCACGGGATATGTGGCATTATCTCCAAGGATAATTTCCAGATTAGTATCTTTCTCAACCATGTCAGAGAGTGCTTCCTTGAACCCGGTGATGTGTCTTGAGGCACCACTATCTATTAACCAGACATCCATAGTGTCGGGCGGGGATGTAGCAGAGAGGGCAAATACAAGAATGTATTCATTTATTTTATCAACAACATTTGACTCCTCATACCTAGAGCTTCTAGAAATTTTGAAAGGTTGATTGTTTCCACCAGAGGGTGCCTTCCTCTTTCCTTTGGACCTATTGTTTCTTTGATTTCCATTCCTCCGGTTGTTGTTGTTGTCATCACTATCGAGAGAATCCTTCTTGAAAGGACATTCTCTAGCATGATGACCTGGCCTATGACAAGTGAAACACTTTCCCTTCTTTCCTTGGGCCCCCGCTCTTCCTTTTTTCTTTGAACCACTAGAGTTCTTCTTTCTAGAATGAGCAGCATAGGTAGCATTTCTGTCATTTTCGTATTCCTTCATTCTTGTCTCTTCTTGCATGCATCTTGACAGTAGCTCGTCAAAGTTAGGAATTGTATTATTATTGAGAATGGTAGTGTTGAATACTTGCCATTCATATGGGAACCCTCCAAGTGCGGTGAGTACTATCTCACGATCGGCTATTGTCTCCCCAATAGCCAGCAGATTGTTCCTGATCTCGGTCAATTTCAGAAAGTATGTTTGGACAGACTCATCCCTGCCTTTCTTCAGATTCTTCAATTGATTCTTGAAGAATAACACTTGGTTTGCATTGTTTACTTTGAAAATTTGTATCAGCTTATCATACATCTCCTTGGATGTGCCTAACTCAGATATGTAGGCAACCAGACTTTTATGTATGGATTCCCTGATCATTAGCTTTGCTTTGATCTCCCCCTTCTTATACTTGGTTTTAGCAGCAGCAGTAGTAGTGGATGGAGGTTCTTGTATCTTACCCAGTACATAGTCCATGAGATCATGGTCTTCTAATTTGAGATCTAATATCATCTTCCAAGCATGGAAGTCATCCCTTCCAGTCAGCTTGTCATCCTCCTTGAAGCCATAACTTGTGGAAGTCATTTTTCTCTTTTGGTGATTGCTATAAGTTAGGGCTTGTCTTCACCTCAGCTTTGTTGCCATGTAAATTTTTTTAGATGTTCTATGCTTGATGCAACTTTACTTTTATAACAGCAATCACATAAACAGTTAAGTAAAAATGTTGATAGAACATACCAGTGGATCTATAGAAGACAAACCAGAAACAGGAGAAAGTGTTGGTATGTTACGGCGGTCAGCAGGATGCTTCAACCAGCAAAGTCTTCTTGGTTGACCAACCTAAAATGTGTCACAACAATCCTCAAATCAGTCACCCAGACAACTCAAAGTCAACCCCAAAAAAGTCAACGCAGTCCAGAAAAAGTCAATGCAGGGCAACAACAATAAAGTCAATGTAGCTCCAACTTCAGTCAACCTTTTGACCTCAATTTTTGTGCCAATGAGTACGGCCTTCAAAAATCAAACTCTCCACCAAATTTCAGCGAATTTGGACCATGCGTTGACCAAAGTCAACGCTGGTCAAACTTGCCCAAAAACCCTAACCGCAGAAAATTTGCTGCAGTAAATTTCGTCCTTTTTGCTGCAGTAGATTTCGTCCTTCTTCTCACGTGGGAGATGAAACTGCTTCTCAGATGCTCGTATATAATCAGAGGAGAAGATGTGTGATGTTGAGTGAGTGAAATGCTCTCCAATGTTGATTGTATTTATATCCATCATTGAGGTGTGTGACACATCTGCTGGGGGTGTAAATCCTTAAGGCTGACCTGCACTTAAATTTATTATAAATAATAAATTCGAAATAAATGTTTTGCTCATCAGATTAAAATCAATTTTATATCGATTTTACACCTCTTTGAAAGAGGGATCCAATACAAATATTGGAATCTTCATCTGAGCATCACAAGATGGAGTTTGGACCTAATTGTCCAAATTTAACAATTTCTAATGAAAATTGAAAGCGATTTGCGCATGTAGTCCCTCCTGGTGTAGTCTCCCAGAGTAGAGCTAACCAATACAACTTTCAATAATTTGATTCAACCATATTTTATCATAGTATCAGAGCTTTAGGGTTGAATCAAAGCCAAAGTGCTTTGATCCTTGTGAGTAACCCAGGCAATAGAGGAGAAGCCCCTAATGACCTGCGGGTAAAACCGATCAGCGTGTTCGTCTAAGACACTTACGCGCCGATCAATGCGAACCTGTGCCCGAGAAAGGTGCCAATTTCTGAAGTCAGCGCGGAATGACATGAAGAAACCACACTGATCTGTGTTAACACTTACGGGGTCTCTGCCCAGCGCGACCAACGCGGGATCTGGATGTTTTTAGGGCGCCGATAGAGCCTGTGAAGTTCGTGTTGAAGGAGCCAATGTGCTTGGATTGAAGGACCCAGAGAGCTCGTGTTTTGGATTGCCGTTGAGCCAGAGAGCTCGTGTTGGAAGAACAATAGAGCTCGTGCTGTGGAGTGTCGTGGAGCCAGAGAGCTCGTGATGCGGATCGCTGATTGAAGCCAGAGTGCTTCTACCTGTGGAGCCAGAGAGCTCGTGCTTGCATATCCAGTTTGATCGTGTCAGAGGATTCGAGAGTCGTGGCATCAGAGGCAACAACAGTGGGAGGATCGTTGTAAGCGTGATCCATGATAGAGTGAGCCCGTGGTGCAGTGTGTAGAGCAGCCTGCCAGAGTGGTCGAAGAACATGTAGAGATCTCTTTTTTAATATTGTTGTTTTTTTGTGGATTTGGGGTAGATCCGTTTGTGGATCTAGTTTTCTGTCAATTGTTGGAGGTCCTTTTTTTTTATTTGTTAAGATAAATAATCTTATGGAGGTGTATTTGAACGAGAGCAACAAGCTCGATGGTTCCAATTCTTCTAATTGGAAATTCAAGTTACAAACTATGCTCGAAGGGCATAGTGCATGGGGGATCGCGACTGGAGATGAGGTGAAACCTACAATTGCAGCAGGCGCAACAACTACCACAGTACAAGAATGGGAGAAGAGGGATAACAAGGCGAGAACGATGTTGAAGATGGCAGTCAAAGAATGCATCATCCCTCACATCAGAGATCTATACGAAATCAGAAATACAAATTGTCTATTGTTCATGAAAAGCAAGATTCTCTCCATCAATATGGAGGAGAATGAGACAGTAGCAGCGTTCATCTCGCGCATCAAGGACCTAAAATACAAGCTTGGCGACATTGGAGAGGTTGTAAGTAATACTGATCTAGTAACTATTATTATGAATGGTATGATTGACGACTACCAGATGTTTATAACAAGCTTGAACGCTAGAGAAAAAGTCCCCAAATTCGAAAAATTGACAAGGATTCTCATGCAAGAGAAGGAAAGGCGGATGACATTGAAACCCCAGAATTCAGATCTAGCTCTCATGGCGAAGAAGAAACCATTCAAAGGGAAAATGAATGGTGGACAAAGAGGTGGAGGCACAACACAGAAAAGGCCAAATCCATCTCAAGGAATGTCACCAGACAAGAATGATCCAACATTAAAATGCTTTTATTGTGGAAAAATTGGCCATATGGCTAAGCACTGTTGTAAGAAGAAATATGATGAAGGTCATAAGAGATACAAGAGACATGCAGGTAATTATGCAGATGATGGCCATAACTAGGATCTAAGACTGTTTATGGCCAACTATGATGAGAAGGACAAAGCAGATATGTGGTATGTGGATTCAGGAGCGTCCACCCCCATGACATGCAACAGACAATGGATTGAGGACTTCAAAGAAACTAGCACTGGAGAAAAAATCTACCTTGGCGACGACATGGGGTACCCAATCAAAGGACATGGTAATGTTCCAGTAATTCTGCCTGATGGTAATATTAGGCACATTTAGAATGTGATGTATGTACCTGACATTAATAAGAATCTGATTTATATTTCAATGATAATAGATCAGAACCTTAAGGTAGAATTTTATAAATCATATTGTGTTGTTCAAGATTTGTTGGATTCTATGAAGACCATTATAATAGGGATTCGTGTGGGCGGCCTTTGCAAGCTGAATGTGAGAACTGCACCACATCAAGCCTTGAAATCGTCAAGTATGTCTGCGGAAGATCTATGGCATCAGAGATTTGGCCATATAAATTTTAAATATTTGTGGTTACTTCAGAAGAGAGGTACGGTCACTGACCTTCCTGATTTAAAGCATAGCATATTGATTGTGAAGCGTGTGCTCTTGGGAAGATGCACAGAGATGAATTTCCTGTTAATGTTAATAGAAAATAGAGAGATATACTTGAGTTAGTCCATACTGATTTATGTGGGCCAATGCAGTCAAGATATTTGGGAGGTGCATATTACTTATTATTGTTTGTCGGTGATTGTACTAGATTTATGTGGGTATATTTTCTTAGCAAAAAGAGTCATGTTTTGAATACTTCAAGCAATTCATAAGCATGATAGAGAAGCAGAGACGAAAATACATCAAGATTCTCCACTTAGACCAAGGGTGAGAGTACAGGAAGGCTGACTTCAATAAATATTTCAAAGAACATGGAATTCTGCAACAATTTACAGTACCCCACACTCCTCAGCAAAACGAGGTTGCAGAAAGGAGAAACAAAACCCTCGTGGAGTGTGCTCGTAGTATGTTGAAAGGTAAGAATCTTTCTAATGGATTTTGGGCTTAAGCTATAAATATGGTTGTTTATTTGAAAAACAGAAGTCCTACAAGAAGTTTGGAATTTAAAACTCCTTTTGAAGCCTTATTAGGTTTTAAGCCTTCAATTAAGCATTTGAGAGTTTTTAGTTCCAAATCATTTGCCCATGTACCAAAGGAAGACAGAAAGAAATTTGATGCAAAGGCCATCAAATGTACCTTTGTTGGGTATTGTACTGAATTTAAACCTTACAAATTATTTGATCCCCATACTCACAAAGTTTTTGCTGGTAGAGATGTAGTTTTTCATGAACAAGTTCATGATGGAAACAATATAAAAAGCAATGATGATTGGGGCATTCCATTGTTGGTGGAAGAAGGGAATGGTGAAATGAAGAAATCCATGAGCAGCAGTAGCAGCAACAACAACAACAAAAATGAAGCAGATGTTTCAGATGAAATCATTGAACCAAGTCCATCAAGAGATGATCAGAACATGTTGGATGTCACTCCAACACTCAGGAGATCAGGTAGGAAAACACAATTGCATGTAATATACAGAGAGAATGCTTTTATAGCTAGCACGTTAAATGTTGGCGAACCCTCTAGTTATAAAGAAACAAGTCAATATAATGAATGGAGGGAAGCCATGAAAGAGGAACATGAATCAATTCTGAAAAACAAAACTTGGAAGTTAGTTGAATTACCTGAGGGTAAACAAACCATAGGTTGCAAATGGCTATACAAGCCCAAATTTAAAGCAGATGGGAGCATAGATAAGTATAAAGCTAGGCTGGTTGCAAAGGGGTATTCACAAAAAGAAAGTATAGACTATGAGGAAACCTTCACCCTTGTAGCTAAACTTAATACAATCATAATGTTAATTGCCTTAGCTACTAAACATCACTGGAAGATGCACCAGCTAGATGTTAAATTTGTTTTCTTGAACGGGGAGTTGAAAGAGGAAGTTTATTTAGAGAAACTTGAAGGATTTGTCAAACTTCAGTGTGATGATTGTTCAAAGGAGGCAGATGCAACATTGTACATGTAGTTGGTCGGGAGTTTAATCTACCTGACCACTACTAGACCAAATTTGGCTTATGCAATCAGTGCATTGAGCCAATTTATGTCCAAGCCACTTGAGAGCCACTGGATTGCAATAAAAGGCGTCTTAAGGTAACTACAAGGGACCTTAGACTATGGCATTTTGTATACTGATTCTTGTGATGTGAAATTGACAGGTTTTTCAAACTCCCACTGGGTTGGAAACGTAGATGACAGGAGATTCATAGCAGACTATGAATTTAGCATTGGGTCTGAGGTTATTACATGGAGTAGTAAAAAGAAAAAAACAGTTTCCTTGTCTTCATCAGAAGCAAGGTACCAAGCGATGTGTGCAACGACTTGTGAAGCAATTTGGTTGAGGTGACTTCTCCAAGATGCAAGAGAAGAACAAAAAATTGCAACAGTTATTAGATGTGACAACCACAGCTCCATCAAACTTGCAAACAATCCGGTGTTTCATAAAAACACTAAGCACATTGGTGACTCAGTTGCACTCTGTGAGGGAGAAAGTTCAGTCAAAAGAAATCCATATTGAATATTGTAATACTTGTGATAATGCTGCAGATATTTTTACTAAGCCTCTTGGTAGAATTAAATTTGAGATGTTTATGGACATGTTAGGAATATTTGTGAACCCTTTCTCCATTAAGGGGGAGTGTTGAAGATAATGGAAAAACTATATTAGAGAGAGTAACCTTAGATTAAGAGTTTGTTCCTATTTTTTAGGTTTTGGTTCTAACTTCTCTATTTCCATGTAACCTATATATTGTTTGATTTCCAATGAGAATTGAGAATGACTTGGGCATGCAGTCAGTCCTTCGTGGTGTAAATAATTTGATTCTGCCATATTTTATCAAAAAAACATATATAAAATTTATTAATTTTATATGCAGAAAATGTTTAATAATGATTTGAGATTACATTGTATGAATCCATTGTATTTATAAAAATCAATTATACTTATAAGAATGAAGATCAATAATCACGTTATATATCTCTATCTGTTATAAAAATCAAGGTAAATAATCACGTTATATGAAATGGCATGGCCAAAAATTTAAACCCAAATGAAGAGAAAGAGAAAGGACCATGTGGCCTTGCTGGACTGTATATGCACGAAGTTAACGTGGAAAGAAGGCACATTACTAAACAAGGCAAAGCAATGCTGAAACGCTGAAAGAAATAAGGAATAAAATGGATAATAACATTTCAAAAGCACAAAGATCTGCAAAATAAATTTGTAACGAGAAGACAGAACCTCTTCCTGGTTAAAGTCTGTCCGCTTTCTCTTTAGCGGATTTGCGCCGACATGCTGAAAAAACCAAAAAAATGAATTAATACCAGCATGTATGCAGAAAATCAACAACCTATAATGATAATAAATCATATTGTTGGTGTAATTTTTTTTTTCACAGTAAAGAGAATGTATAACTTTGAAATATAGGCTATCACTATTATACCTGATACAATTATTTAAAATCTCAAACACTTACATCAGAATCAGAATATGTGGAAGAAAAATTGGAGGTCCCTATCGCCCCTGCCTTCACGGGAAAACTAGTGGACTGCATCGTTGAGAGTTTCTGTTCTGAGGCGCAGCTCAATGCCGAGGCCAAAACGCAAGAGTTTCTGTTGCGAGCAGCTCAATGCCGAGGCCAAAAAGCAAAGGGAACAAATGGGTTGCAATCTAGGAAATCAGTTTATATATATGTGTGTTTCAAATGCCTTCAATCGGAAGTCGGGGAATGGGAACGAGAGCGAAGGTCAAAAGGTGGCCAAGCAAACCGGAAAGAGTTGAAAACGTCAAACACACGATCGGTTTCTCATATTTCGAGATCACGTTGAAGAGTTCTTTTATAAATTTTGTTCTTATCTCAATTTTTAAGTGATTTCAATTAGGGATTTTATTTATAATTTTTTTTTTAACAAAAAATATCGTAATTTAGTTGTAAATTGAGTATATCAATAATTATTATTAGTTGTTCTCTATAAATGTGTATTTTTATAAACGTGTATTTTTAAGATCATTAATTTTTTAGAAAATTATATCATTTAAAATTATGTGGTTTATGGGAGGGTGATTTTTTGGTTTTGTTTCAGATTTTAGATTAACCAATCTAGTAAGATCTGGTAGGTTGAGGTTATCCAACATATATATTGATTGTAACTTGTTTTTCTTTTTTTAATTTAATGGAAAATAAGAAAAATTTACTAAACTTATATAGATTAATTATTGGTCATTATTTATGAATTTATATTAATTCATTATTATTATTTAGTGAAAATTATGTTATTTAAAATAATCTAAAATAATGTTATTTAAAATTATGTATGGTTTATGAGATGACAAATTTTCATGTTTGATTTTTGGTTGTTTACAACATATTTATTTATATTTAGAGAGATGAATTTTTAGTCAAGAATATGATGAATGCCCTGATCCATATCAATTCATATATATATATATATATATATATATATATATATATATATATATATTTTGTAGAGATGCTTAATGGTTAAAAGATAAGAAAGGAATATGATGAATGTGTTGATCCATATCAATTCATAAATATATATACTGCAAAGATGCCCAACGGTCAAAAGATAAAAAAGAAATATGATGAATGTGCTTAATATATATATATATATATATATATATATATATATATATATATTCATATATATTTATATATGACAGAAATGACCAATGGTCAAAAGACAAGAACGCTACAGACAATAATAAATAACATAAATGACCGTTAAGCTAATGTTAAAAATATTAATAAAATATAAAATACTAGATATTTCTAATTAAAAAATAAAACCCTATTAATTATTAAAATCAACATAATATTTATTTTATTTTATTTTTATTTTAATTATTATATATAAATTTGGAAAGACTACATCTTCATCATGTATCATGTGCCACTGTCTACCCAAAACCCAATAAAATTTTAAAAATATTTTATTTAATTGTAAAACACAATTAAATTTGTTTAAATTATTTTATTTATTAGATATTACTTAATATTTTATTTATTAAAATATTTTATTATTTAAATTTTAAATATGTTAAAATTTGAAATATGTGATCAATATTATGAATGTTGAGAGATCTTTTGGTAAAAATTACATTAAAAAGTTATTTTTAGTCATGTGAAATTATCTAGAATCATTAGTGTGGTTTATCTTCACTATAAGATGAAGAATCAAATCATAACATTAAATTAAATAAATGAAGAGAAATGTTCTCTACCCGTTAAAATATTATAATTAAATTTGAATAAAAAAATATCATTAATTAATAAACAATTTTTAATTAAAATAAAATAATAAATAGAAATTAATTGTAAATAAAAAATTAAATTAATTTTATTAATATTATTATTTTAATAAAAACAAATTTCAAGTAAAATCAAATTTAATTATTACATTATAAAATAAATATAATTCATTTTAAATTTAATTATTATAAAAAAAATATGTTAAAATAATAATTTTCAAGGATAAAAACTTTTTCATCACATGCATGCTTAGATCCCGAGTGTAACCTGCTTTCTCAATATAATTTTTTTAATTTAATGCAGCATTGAAATTGTGATTTTTCCATAAATGAATGGAACTAAGTTAAATAATAATTTTTAAATACGAAATCTTCTCCATCACATGCACGCTTAGATCTTGACTAGAGACACCTATTCCTCTTATCCCTTTCTTCGTTCGGTCATGGTCTTTGACTGGGATGAGAGTCCGTATATTATTAATTCTCGTTTCACGAGCCATCGATAAAGATCAAGCGTGTTGGAGAACAGGCGAGGTTTCCGGGTAGAGTTCGATTGGGTGGGTTAGTTGGCATCGTGAGTAATGATTTATTATTATTATTATTATTTAATATAACATTACTATTATTTAATAATATTGAAATTGTGATTTTGAATTAAATGAATCAGTGTAAAAGATGATTACTAAACATGAAATTGTGATTTTGAATTAAATGAATTAGTGTGAAAGATGATTACTAAACATAAAATGTGTAATATTTTTGTGATTTTTGAATTGAGTTGTGATTTTTTGAAAACAAATTTGGTAGATTTTTTCGATTTTTTTTTTTTTTAAGTTTTGTAGAAATTTATTGAAATCACATTTTTGATGGGTAACTTTGCACAATCCAAGTGTCTTAGGGTTTTTTAGGGTGTTAAATTTAAATATATATAGTAAAAAAACTAGTGTAAATAACAGAAATCAAAATTTCACCTCAAATTTTTCTACCCAATTAGACATTGGAAATTCCACACTAAAAACAACTTTAGAAATGATATTTAAAAAAAATTAAATGGTATTTATTAAAATTTCTAGATAAATTTTGATTTTGATTTAAATTTTTTTTTTTTTTAAATACAATATATTTATAAATGACCATTCTTAAAAGTATATCAGTTAATGGCCACTTTGGTTTTATATGTGATGATATGGTTTTAATTTAATATATTGTTTAAGTTTATTTAAATAAATATCATAAAATTAGAAATATTAAGATCTAGTTACTTTTAAATAAAGATTTTTAGGGTTTGGTTATAGATTATTATTTTATTTAATAAATTATTATTAAAATTAATTAATTTTTAATTATATTTGGATAGAAGTAAATATGTTATAAGAAATTGTATTATGTGGCTTTTTCTTGAAATTCACACAACAAATCACTTTATCATCAACCTCTTAATTTTCCATGCAAAAGTATTTCATATAAAAATTCTATTTCACTTACAGTTAATTCTAGATCATACACAAACTAAAACTCTTCCATTCATACCTAAACAATCTGTGAGACTCTCATTTCTCTTCAATCTCTCTCTATGGCCTTATTCTACATGGTTTGGCCATTAGTTCTCATTCACAGCTTACAATGATTAAATCAATAGTTACATGAAAATTAGATTTTACTAAATCCATAAATCACTCCTTCATTTACTCCCTAAAGATCTCATGATTTATTCAATAAAGCTCTCATGATTTATTCCATAAATCTCTCATGCTTTTGATTTTGCCTTATGGGAAACGTCTATCTTATCCATAGATTTTCTAAAAGTATTCTATAATAATTAAAAGAAACTAAGAATATTTACAATTAAGGAATTCAAATTCCTTTACAATATTGAAATCTATTTTGGAGATTTTCTTCGAAGCTTGATAGATTGGAAGTTCAAATGCTCCTACATCATACTCGCAAGGTAGAAAAAAAACATGACCTCCTAGTAATGTGTCATTAATGCTTGCTTCCTCCTGGATCCAAAACATCGTAGTGTAATGGATCACCTACTTATTCATGTTGTTTCTATGTTTTTGTTATCTCTAACTTCTTTAACCTTCCAAGTTTCCAAACTTTATGTTGCAGTTGTCCACTCTCTTTGTAGATGCACTCTTGTATAGTGATTTGACTCCTACAATTGGATGGTCTTCTTTCATGAATGTGCAATTTTTCATGCACTTTCATCATTAATATTCTAATCTTTCCAATTTCCATGTCCAAATTTTCCTCTTGCTAGTACATGTTAATATCACCACTCACTTGTAACTGAATCTTTGAATTTAAAATGACCTCAATGGTCATTTAATTGTTTTCATAACTTATTTTCTCACACTCTTCATCTTCATGCATCTTTTCCAAGATGTTTAAGAAACTTGAATGGCTTCTCCCTTGCCGCTCCACAACTAATAGATTATTGTCGTCTTCAAAATTATCAATTTTGACTTCATCTTTATTACTTTATTTAAAATTTCATTCTTATAAGAAAAACTTGTCCCAACTTCCATCATCTTATCTTCTTTTGTTTGCATCGATTTTTCTTTGTCACCATCTCACTTTACATCTATGGTTGTATTATTAGATTCTTTCAACCATCTTTCTAATAATTTGATTTCCTCCTCAAATTTCATATGCATTGAATCATAATGTTGCTTATAATCATCTACTTGATCCTTATTTTAGCTCTCTGCATAAGCCAAATTTCTTTTACTCACTGCACTAACAGGTTCTTGGAATTGTGCACCATCAACTTCATTTATCCATTGTGTATAATTTCCACTTTGACTACGCGCATGAAAACATGTTGTCTTATCTTCTTTCGTAAAATAATTTTTATTTTGTTCTTCTCTTATGCCTTTGGAAAGAATCTATCCACTTTGTATGAAAGTTTTAAACGACTGCCCAACTTCATTAACACCTGCAACCATACACAAATAATTAGTTTTAAAATCATAAGACTATATGGTCTCATTTGATGACTCAGTGACTAGTTCCTCATACTGCTTTGAACTTTCCAAATAATTCTGAATATATTTTGTAGATATCTTCTCATCGTCATTATCACCATCCTCAACAAGTAATGTTCCCTACTTTGGTTCACAAATGCACACATTCATCTTAGATTCCTTGAGTTCTTCACTCCTCCGTTGAATACTCAATCTATGTTTTAGCTTTACCTGCAACGTGTACCACTTCATCTTTTTCCTTAGGACCCAATCCACATCTCTAGTCTTCAACATCTTGTTGTACCAGTTCCATAAGAAAATTCAACCGTGCCTTCATCTTAGTTATCTCTTTCTAAAATTCCTCATCCCTCATATTCCTTATGGAAACTACTTTGAAATTTTCTTTTATCTCATTGTGACTTCTCACTGAACCCTTGACATGACTCTCAATATGTTGTTGGGAAAAATACTGGGGGGGGGGGGGGTGGGGGAATCAATATTTAACACTCACACATACTTTTACTTTTCTTTACTGAATTCTATACGCGACTTTACTTAAGCCAACCAACATATGTGCCCAACTTTCATTCAAGAAACTGCATATGACCAGTCAACTTATAATTCAAATAAATCTTTAGAATTTTACTTATACCAGTGCATTAATGATTCATCATACGTTTAGTAAGCAGTAAACATGTGCATTAAGAACATAATAAATCATCACACATAAGAAACACACATGAACACCAGGATTTAAGGTGGAAACCCAATGTCGGAGAAAACCACCGTTGCTGTCGTCTCTGTCTTCAATATTTATTATATAGAAAACTGCTTACAATCTTCTACTGGCACATACTTATACCAGCACGCAGGCACCCACCTGCGGAAGGCTGTAACCTTCACTCGTTCTCTAGCTGCTACTAGAAGGTACCTCCAAATCCCTAATCTCGTTTACCAGGCACCACTGGAAGGGATCTACAACCTCCTGATTTGATCACCAGCTCCTACTGGCTGGAAGATTTGACTTCCTCACTAAAGGCTCCAACCCTCTACACCACCGCGAACCATGTTTCATAAATTTTCACACTGGATCCAACATATTTAACACATCACAACTTGTAGATCAACTAAAGTAAACATCAACGCAATTCAAATAAAACAGTGAGATCACTGTAACCAAACCACCGAATTGAACCCAGACTACTACATCAACACACTGAATCAACTGCAAACCTAATTATTCCTAAGATAAGATGTATATGCCACTTTACTTACGACAACCCACGTCTATACGCTCTTTTCTGTGGATAAACCTTCGTATAGATCTCAAAATATCAAATTTAGAATTCTGACTTAGACTCACAATTGATCATAGATATTCTGACATATTTTGTGAGTTGTACAGAGCCCTCATACAGTTAGAAACATCAATCATTTTTCAATCAACCAATCACTAATATTTAATCACAATCAACTAGAAGCATAATCAATACTCAAACAACCCATATCTATGTGAAGACATCATTGACAAAACAACATAAACACAACAAAATTGGTTAGAAATTTTCTTCAACATTCTTCAGCAAAACCAGGGCTTGCATACGCGCCTTCCAAAAGACATATACGTGAGTGTGCACACTTATTCCAAATCCAATTGTGTATCTATCTCAATATATGACTCAATATATACACGCCTCTATTGAACATTACCCATGTGTATATGCGCCTTCCTTGAGCCGAACCCGCTTATAGATCTGTAAATAATCCAGGACTATGCAACACTTCATAAATGAAAACTTACTCAAATCATACCCTTCACTACAACAAACATGCGCCATACCTCAAATCCAAACAACTCATAAACGGATCATGTAAATACATAGTCATTTCAGGTCTAGAGATCTTGATCCATCATTGTATTTATGAGTGCATCATTATATCAGATCTATCTATTGACTATATCCCATTCCATGCTGATATACTTCAGGTTGAATTATTCATTCAATTCACATACTAATGCACACTTACCACTATGATATTCACCTCCTTATATATTTTGAGCCTTAACCAATACCATGAGCCAAAACCACACAAAGTCGATGGTATTCTTGGACGAGATCAAATATCCGTTACTACACTCAATATTGTGGGCTAATACCATGGTAAAGACCCATGGTATTATAAAATTAGTGTGCTAGCACATACACAACTTTGCTTCTTCTTGCCCGCATGTATACACGACTTTTCTTTACTAACTCGTGTATAGTTCTTCAATTTTTTAACTTTATCCATCATCTGATTCTAATAAGAAAAACCTATGTCCCAAAATTCTGTCATTTTGTTCCATAATTTTTTCACCTCTGAGATTATCCCAATACCATACACTTGGTCTTTTACAAGTGGGTTTCCATCAAGGACAACAGATGCATCATAATTATAACAATCCCCCCTTTGGAATTGATGGCAACCATGTTGGTATTTGATCACCATAACTTGTAGATACATCAATCATAAGCATTATTCAAACACCAAGTTACTCTCCCCCTTTGACATCAAGGGAAAAGGTCAAACCAATGTTGAAACAAAGTTTTTCTTTCCTTGAAGATACAAGAGCTCTGTAGATTTGATCTACACTATACTAACCATGATCCGCCTAAGCACATGATGAATCTTCAGATATATTTTCAACGAAGTACATGACTCTTTAACTCAATAGAGTATGATCATTCCTATCACCAAGGACTCATATCAATCACCCAACCAAGTGGGGTTACATATTTGACTCAACTACCCAACCAAGTGGGTTCACATATTTAAAAAATCCCATACATGACTGAATATGAAAATATTTACATCATAGGTCTCAACATGACCTTTACATCAAATTACAAATATGAAATTTATAACCAAGATGAAAGGACCTCAATAGAGAGAGATCATCGTTCATAATTCAGCAACCATTATAAACATAATGCCAACAATGCATTATACTTAGTAAGGCTAATGCTCCCCTTGAACCTGTGCTACCTATTCAAAAACAAGTCTAACCACAATAACTCATTTATCAAAGAATATTCATAAATCAGAATATCATAACTTAATACCATATCAGCAGATTGTAACCATCAACATTAGGCCAAGAAAATTAAATCATAATTGTCAGCAGGATGTCACAATATGTTCTTGAGTTCATCTCGCTGATTTCATGTCAGAGAGATTCATACATGACTGTCTGAAAATAAACTCGCATATATACATGACTGTGCTTCAAGAAAACTACGTAATGAAATCATGAGTTAAATTGGGTGTACATTGAATGAAAGAGCGGGAAAATTCACATGTAATCTTGATCATCAAAGCATAAACACAAACAAAGAGGATAGGAAACGTTTGCACCTGAATCTCAAGAATGAGATAGATACTTAACAAGAGCTTTGGCTATGAAGGATCTTATTTAGTCTGAGGTTGGTTTGTTCCATTTAAAGTAGTTTGATGTTTAGTTTTCTAATCTAGTTTGGCTTTCTCATGATGTTCATAATGCTTGTACCTTCATTCTGTCAAGTCGACTAAATATGGGACAAAGAAATATGTGTGATTAAGCTAAAATGCTCTCCTTCTCTCTCAAATGAATATATTTGATGTGAGATAGAGGAAAATATTAAATGTAAGATATATATAAACCTTGAGTGGTCCTAAGAACAGTGTGTAGAAACAAAATTTATCCAACAGTTACTGTTGTTTTAGTAGATAGTCCAATTTGAAACTAGTTTTTCCATTCAATAGATAAATAAAGAATTTTAGTAAAATTACAAACAGAGCGCTACAGCAATTTTCCAACATTCAGATTATTATTCCCTCTCATGTTCAACCAATTTTTACATTCAATTGTTGTATAAAGAACTGCAGTAAAAGTAGAAACATATCACTATATCAGTTTGCCAATATTCAAATTATCATTCCCCATGTTGTGAAAAGAGAATGGAACATAAGGCTTCTTTTAGTTATTGAAAAAACTTCTCGATATTCATACATATTCAATATTAGGCAGACCTCTTGCTTAAAATTATGGGTCGTTTCAGATAATAAATATAGCTAATGTTACTAGTTACAACCACCTTGAATGCAAGCAGATTCTCTCCTTTGGAGGACTAGATTGCATCATCATATTGAGCAATAGAATTCTGGCTTCCTTTCTCAGATATATGATCCAAACCTTGATATTTTATCTAGAATTAAATTATTATGCCCCATACATAAATTTTGATCTAAAAAATAATTAATATAACTTAGAAATACAAGGTGGAGGATAAATTTGTAGTAATCCATAGTTGATACAAACAATATTTTTAATGATAATGCATTGAAGGTTGTGGGTTGAAACCATGAAATGATGCAGATGACCTAAATAAAGAGCATTAAAGATGCATAAAATGTCATTGTTGAGAGAGATAATCCAAATCTCCAAGACTTGTGATCTCCAAAGGTAGCCTGAAATGATGCATAAGAACTAAATTAAGAGCATTAAAGATCCAACAAATGTCATAGTTGAGAGAAATAATCCAAATCCCCAAGCCTTTTATATCCTAGAGGTCCCTGCTGCACTCTACATATTGAGCAATAAAATATAGCATCAGATAGAAGATAAACATTGTATAAGAGTTACTAAATCCTTGAAATATATAAGGGATTTCTGTTTTATATTTAAGGATAATGTTATATAGAAAAAAAACTGAATTCCTCCCATCTAAGATGACATGATATAGCTTGATTTCAAATTTAGTTGAAATAAGACCCTTGTAGCATGAGATTGGAGCAATTTTAGATAGAAAAGCGCTAGCCCAAAACTAATAAATTAATAACAATAATTTATTACCATTTATTTACTTGGATAGATAGGTGGTAATATGCTGTTGGCATTTGCCCCAACTTGTGAGAGGGGCTTAGGAATGCTGCTGATAAAAGGGATGTTGGTTGGAGATGAAAAAGGAGAGTGAACTGGTAATGATGGATAAGGTCTTTTCGAAATTGGAACATATGATGTAGTGAGGACTAGAACTTCAGTTGCTAATATTGGAAGAGAATTTATTCATCTGTTTTATAGGATTGCAACAACAAGTACTCAGAGTTAATTCCATGCTTGGATCAGAATCTTATTTACCAATTAAATCTTAAAATCAAATTGGGTCTTATGCATAAATGTCATTAATAGACTATCATTGAAGTATGCATGCAGAGTTAATTTGGTGCAGTGTGTGTTCCTTTGCAACAGATTCCGAAGCAACATTTAATCTATGGTAGAGGGGATACTATGAGTAGTCCACGCGATGGTGTGTGGTGCTAAGAGCATGCTATTATCATATGGGAGCTCTATGAAGGTGTATTTTCCATAATTTGTTGTTGTTGGTGAACGTCTAGCTTTAGACAAAGACAAATTAGCACAACTATTGGTGTTAATACTATGTGACTCTTATGAGCATGCTGTAATGTACATAACTGTATGAAATAAAACAAAGTATTTCAGTTTCAGTGACATTGACTGTAAGCTCATTACAAAATTTTTATAGCCAAGAGCTTTCCAACTTTAATATAAGTAAGTAATATTGAACTAAATTGGAATGTATACATTACACAAGAAATCAAAGTTACCTTTGTGACTAAGCTTTGAGATTTTCAAAAACTGTTAGTTCATCCGCTTCTATATTTTTGCTTTCTCTTTTCACCTTAAGAGGAACAACCAACCTTAATTGATGGGAGGATAAAATTCCAACCTACAATAATAAAGAGACAAAAACACCACTTGTTGACTATACTCACGATAGAGGGTAAGGTATAATTATAACATGAAAACTTGAATCTTGTACTAAAACATTAACTTCAAATTCCTTGACTACTTCCAAGCATTAATTGTAATGAATTCCTGAAAATTGTCCTATGTTTTGTAATCCATTACTTCTTACAACTTCCGTTCATAGAAGAATCAAAGAATTGAATTGTTTTGGCTACATTTTCATTGAAAATTTTGTATGAGGCTATGCCACCATTTTTGTCCACATTACATAAATATCTATCTCAAACGTAGCAGTCTCTTGAGTGCATTCTGCCACATAGTGACAATGAAGAAGAAGCCATTAAGCCATTCATCACGGGGAAAATTCAAGAACATAGTAGTATCTATAACCAAAGATTCAGATTACCTCATGGCTTAGACACATGCCATCCATGAACGCAACAACTATTTTTTTTCATGTTTTTTTATTCTTTAATTACTTTATATATATAAATAAAATAATAATTCTATCGTCACGAAAAAAAATTAAACATCTGGATGAAATGTGGGCTTGGATGCAAGCTACGTTCCCTTGTCTAGAAATCCACCTTTCAAACGAGTGGGTAAAACTATTAAAATCACTTCTCTAAAGCATGGAAAAATCGAAACCACTTTAAAAAAAAATGATAGAGATATTAGAAGCATTGTTATAAACCTAATAACTAGAACATGAGCACATCAATAAGAATAAGAATAAGTAGTATAACACCCAAACATAAACTTCCCGAATTGTTTCGGTGTGAATATATTATATTTTCCCGAAGAATTCATTGGACGGATGTTATGTAGGAAAATCCCCTCAGCGGAAAAAGGTGATCCCTCTAGACCTAGGGTAGGTCTAGAAACAAGGGAACATGCTCGTTCCTAAATTCCTAGTTTGTAAATGAAATGTGGACTGGAACATATATCCTACATCAATCCAATGCTCTTGTCATGGAACGTTACAACGATCCTTCGATGTTTTTCCTTCAAGCCTTGTGCTCTGTTGGTGATGATGTTCACACACCTGCACAAAGATAAAACAAACACTGACATCATACAAGCATATATATTCATCTACAACTATCCAACTAGTCAAGGAGAGTTAGAAACTTTGAATATAAGTGTAAATAAAGATGGAACTAGAAATCAGTCATGTAATATTGATATATGAAAAGGGAGTTTACAACCTGCGCCTTGATGTTGTAGACTTCCTTCGACGAGTTCAGTCGAGCACGTCTCCAAGAATTCGTTCGTTGGTTCGGCTCAAAGAGGAGATGGGCCTAAAATCTCTCACACAAATATGGACTATTCTCTGCTATTTTCTACACAACAACTATAACTATTATAACTACCAAGATATTTGAATCAATGTGGGGAATAGGAATTTATAAGAGTGGAGGAAGAGCTTTGGGATCCACATATGGTGGAGGAGAGGTCTATCCCTTTGGGAAGTTGCATTTTTGTAGGAACTAATAGGCCAAAGGGAGAAACTCGACCTCATCCAGTCGAACAAACATCCATGACTCCACCCACGAAGCTGTTAGATCATGGAAGTTTCATTTCTATATTAAAAAACCTTCCAAAATTAGCTCGGTGTGGGGTCCCTTCAGAGACAGAGTGACCGCGACGCTAGGCTCAGTGTAAATCTGACGATGGGCGCGAGGACATAACTACTCACCAGTGCCGACCCAAAAGTAAATGTTTTAAAGGGTCTACTTGAGGAATGGTCAATAGGGATTGTGTTCCTGGCATGCTAAGGGATGCAATGGAATTCATTATGATGTGTGATAGTACATAGGGGTCACTATGATGGTTCTCCAATATTAGGAATAGGGTTTGCAGGGATGGTGACAAAATACTGTGTAACATATGCCTCGTAAAGCATGAAGTTCGAGAGAGAGGGAGGGGTGAAATACTTTACGAGAACATGCCCAAACCAAAACTCCGCCGTCGGAGGACCTACAAGATCAAGTACGACTGATATCTCTGATACATGAATACAAGGTATCAGTGCAACCATACATAATAGAGAACATGTAATAAGATCCATGGTATGGATGCAACCATCCAGTGAGAAGGATCATCAAATAGACTTAGGTATGGTCGTAGCCATCCAATTAGAAGAGTCATGCATACAACCATGATAAACCAACTCATCCTGTAGCCTAGATTTTATTAGACAAAACCCAAGGTCTTGTGCCCTGTCTCGACCCGAACAAGTACAAATTCATGCATGTGAATCAATGAGCTGAAGTCGAACATGCAAGAAAGTCACCTAATTACCAACCAATGATGGAAGTTGTTAACATGTGTGAGAGAAACCAACAATAATTGTAGGAATTTATAGGGTAAGTTCCTTAGATAAAAAACCAAAGGTCATCACTCACAAATAGATCATAAATCAATACACTAGTATTTGATGTGGTTAAAATCCTCAAAGAGGGAAACAATCCATGGCCTAAGCCAATGCAGCCACTTCATGCAATTTATTAATATAAAGAAAGAAAATTTACATAAGCTTCTCTCATAAACGGTTACCAAAAAAATGACGCTCCATGCTCTTTAAATAGAGTTCATGGACCAATCGGGTGTTAAGCCAAGGATCAAGTTTCAGTAATACCGAGGAGAGAGTGAACCGTCAGATCACTACATATCGTGACCGTTGGATTATAAGTTACAAATGTACATAGTAAAAAATCACACTTTACCTAACACTATGCTAGACCAAGTTATACTTAACTATTTCGTATGTGTCGGAATATCCTAACATCCTCCCTTAAGAATAAATTGGGATAGGATTGGAGGATTTACAAAGGTGACACAAAAGTAGACTAATTCCTATGTGTCGAAATATCCTAACATGCTCCCTTAAGAATAACTTGGGATAGGATTGAAGGATTTACAAAGGTGACACAATAGGAGAAGAAAGGAGGCATTAGAGCCTATCCCCCTTAATGATAACATTCCTGAACTCCAAGCATAGATCGAAGTTTGGTAAATTTTTCTTCTGTGAGAGATTTTGTAAAGATATTGACAACTTGATCATTGGTTGAACAATACCGCACTTCAAGAACACGATCATGAATGATATTTCTGATGAAGTGTATGTGGAGCTCAATGTGTTCCATACGTTGATGCTGAAATGGATCTTTACATAGCTGAATGACACTCTGATTATCACAACAAAGTGTAGTTGGATGCTGTTGATGAAGACCAAATTCAGATAGGATTTGACAAGGCCACATGGCTTCCTTGCTCGCTTCACCTGCACCGCGATACTTTTCTTAGCTGAAGAAAGAGAGATGGCACTTTGTTTCTTACAAGACCATGTAATAAGTCCTAAACCAAGAGTGAATACATATCATGTAGTATACTTTTGATCATCAGGGTCACCAGCCCAATCAAAATCAGTGAAACCAATCAATAATGGAGACGATCCCGCACTGTAATGGATCCCGAACTGAAATGTACCTCAAATATATTGAAGTATTCTTTTAGGTGATTTCCAGTGAATTTCATGAGGTTGGTGCATAAACTGAGCAACAAGACCAACGACAAAGGAAAGGTCAGGATAGGTATGGGTTAGATACAAAATTTTACCAAGAAGTTGACGGTATAAGGTAGAATCAAATTCAGGGGTAGTACAAGCGACTGAAATATTGACTCCAGAATGAAAGGGAGAAGGGGCCGGATTACAGTCTTCCATGTGAGGGTAATGTAGAATATCACAGGCATACTTGGACTGAGAAAGAGTAATGCCTTCTTTGGATTGAAAGACTTGAACACCAAGGAAATAAATGCAAGTGTCCTAAGTCTGTCATTTCAAACTTCTTTTTGAGGCTAGAATTCACATGGTTTATATGGTTGGGATCACTACTAGTAAGGATAAGATCATCAAAATAAAGAACAAGGATGATTGTTACACATCATTTTCTAACCGTCCCTGCAATCCCCATCCCGCACATTGGAGGACCATTTCTGTGACGTATATGTAGTGTCACGACTTGCAAAAAGTGTTGTTGCATTCCTAGAACAAACCATCGAAAAAACATGTTTTTGGGTCGGTGTTAGCAGGCAATTATGGCCTTGCGCTAATAGAGAAATTAGCACTAGGCCCCACGCCCAGTGACGCTCTGTATCAGTGGACTGCCAACACTGATTTTTTTTTGGAAATTTTTTTAAATATAGAAGCGAAGTTTCCATATGCCAACCACTTCGTGAGCAGAGTCAGCATGATTTGTTCAACTGAATAACGTCAAGCATCTTCCTTTGGTTTCTTATTACCTACTTTTGAGCAACCTCCCAATGGATAAGGTCTCCCTTCCACCATTTGAGGGATCCCAACCTCCTCCTCCTCTCCTATAAGTACATATCTCTCACATAGATGTAGATAGTTGAACATTTTGTATAATATATGAAACAGTCCGAATAATCTGGTGTGAGATAGAGCATAGAGAGACCCCTTGTTGAGAGAGAATCTAGACTGATTTCCTCGCCAAGTCCAATTCCCCGACGAATGCTCGAGACACGTTTTGACTGGACCCGCTGAAGGAGGTTGCGACATCAAGGCTCATTTGGTTGTAATCTCTTTCTTTCTCTTAATTAATACATGCCTGATGTTTTGGTTCTCGTCTTGCATTTGATATGATTAGTCTTATGCAATACGTTTAATTCTCCTTGACCAATTAGATAGTTATGAATGCAAGTATTGTTTCGTATGCTGCTATCGTTCTCTGCTCCTTGTGCAGGCACCTGAGTACCACTACTAAAGGACCGCGAAGTGTTGGGATAAAGATCAGGAGACTGCTACCATAGCTACAACAACTGCGTTGGAACAAAGGTAGGACATCTATCTTGACTCAATTTAATTCATTAACTAGGAATCAACGCATTAGCATGTCCTCTTGCTGCTAGACCCACCCTAGGGCTAGAGGAATCGCCTCTGTCCGTAGAGGGGATTTACCTACATAACAAGTTGGCGACTCCACTGGGGATCAGTGTGTGTTTGTTGTCTCGTTGTTTGTCAAGCATTTGTCTTGTCGAGTCAACTTTGGTCGTTTCATCATTTTTCCACTTTGCTTGACTTTTTTGACTATTTTCAACCATCCTATTCAGTTCCAAAGTGTCAAGTTTGACCTCTGCTCAGTGGTTTTATTTTTTCCCATGGTTTTCTAGCTCAATGCAGATTTTCCTTGAAAAGTCACGCCGATTTGTGTATGCTTCTTTTGTCACAGGTGCACCAAACCATGTTTAGCGTGGATTACAGCTAAACAGTTGTGCTGAATCCTGTAGGATTTGATTTGACCTCTTTTCTGAGTTTTTGTTAGTGTTTCTTGGCTCTGGATTGGTTTTTTACCTTGAAATTAGTCTATTGAGATTGTTTTGACTCTGTAGATTTGTTCTTCTTACCTGTTTGTCCATCATATTATTAGTGGAGTTTGTAGCCCTAGGGTTTCTAGGTGCCTTGTGCTGTTTGTTCGGCCCTCTCCTCATTGAGCCTTCTGAGTTAAGTTCGAGTCACTTTTGATATTTTTCATTTCAATTCATTGACTGATTGTGTTAGTCTTTCTCTCGATTCTTCGTGTCTATGGCTTTTTGAATGATCACTTTTTTTTTCATTTGACTCTCCATTTCTCACTTCGAGCATATATTACATTGCTTGTTGGATCGTTTTCGAAAGCCCTTTGTTTGCTTAGAAGGGTGAATCCTTGTTTTGAGTGTGGTTTATGTTTGTATTGCATTGGTCTCTTTGTTTAAGATCATTACATTGATAGTACTCAAAACTAGTGTTCATTTTTATTTTTAGTGTAACAGTGCATTGTGTGCCTCATTCATCTAAAAAGACAAAAAGTTGCATTCTTTTGCTTAAATTGAAAATGAAAATGTTCTTTTGCATTACTAGCTCTTAGGTAACTAGGAAAGAGTTTTCATTTTCTCATTTGGTTGTATTAGATGCATTAGTGAAATTATTCTTATGATTCGATTGATTGCTACTTTGTCATAGATTCCTATCGTTCTCTTAGCTAGCATTCATTGAATGAAAATGATGTTCTTTTGCATATAGTGTGAATTTAGGAATTCGATATGACATTCGGTAAGGCATTGAAATCACAACATTCATTCAAGATCAACCTTAAAATGAATTCAATCAACCTAAGGAAGCATTGAAACCTAACGCACATATTTTAGAGGTCTCAGCTAGTGACGTGTTCCAGCGTCGTTAAACCTAGTAGTTGTCATTTTCCACCTGGCATTAGACAATGATAGTATGGACTTGTGCTCCCCATACCGTCGTGTATATAAAGGGAGACCCTCCTAGGTTGCAATCCTTTATCCATAGGAAGCCGATTTTGCTGCCCTGTAACCGTGATACACTGAACACATCATTCAGGGAGACTACCTGCACATACGTCAAGTCCTTGGTCATTTATCTTTCGTTTGATCACCAAGGTGTATATGGCAGTTCATGGAAACTTGGTACACCCTCTTGCTTAGATTACCTGAGTAGTCATTTTTGTCTTTTCGTGAATCTATAAAAGTGAAAAGATCATTGAGCACTTGTCCTTTCATGCTCGTTAAATTTGAAAGTGACTAGAGTCATCTTTTGCCTGTTTCTCGACTCTTAAAACATGAAACAACAAAGTTCCGTTTCAATGTCATAAAATTAACTGCCTACGATCACATGCCCGTTAAACATTTTTTCTTGGCTTGTTTTAGTAGTTCCTTAGTGTTTTATCTTGAAGCCTCGGATAGGATATCTCGTTTCTTTTCTATTTTGAAACATTGTCACAGTGGCATAACCACCAGTTTCGTCATCCTCTTCACTACCTCCTTATAGTGGTGATCCGTCCCTTGAAGTTTATTTAGAAGCATCTCAACCCACTAGGTCTACTGATTTCTGGCAGTCTCTTCTTCCGAGTATCTTACCTCTCGCTACCCGATCTCCTCTTGACGAGCCATTTGATATCAATTGGCAACCTCAAGACGCTTGGTCTGGTTTTGGGAACGAGGAAGACTTCCCTCCTCTTACTTCGGAATCACCTTTACTAGATACTTCCTTACTCAACACTATTCGTCGTATTTTTCACAATCAACTGGCTTCATCTGACATGGATTCTTCGATTCTAGTTAGTAGTGAAGAGCTCTATGTTTCTATAGGAGAATATCAACTCCCTTTGGAGAAATTCCCTTATGTCTCCGATCAAACTTCCTCACAACCAGTGTCTCTCCCACGTGGTTATCGTACTTTGGGTCAGATCATTTCTGGCATTCAATTATTGTATCAAAATCCGATATGGACCAATACGTCAACTCCCTCTACGAGTTTAGTTGTCTCGGTATCGAGGGAATCACCCTCGACTCCTGCGACATCGACGATTGTAACTTCCGTTCCTGTCCGGCCCATTGTTTGTGTGGCATAATCTGCATTGGTTGTCAGTACGACTCAGCCATCATCAGGGCTTGTTGTTGTTCAAAATTATATCTTTATCAATCCCACGATGCTTGTTAGGCCCGCCGTGAGTGGATCATAGCCCCGCACTATGGAAATCCCATCTACTTGTACTGCGCCTATGGTTTCTACTTCTATTCCTAGCGGTTATACATTTGATGAGTATCTGTTGGCTATTCAACAACAGTATGCTCCCTCTTTGGGTATTCAACAACAAAATTCCACACCTCAGGGTTCTCAACAGCCGCAAGTTTCTGGTAACCCTCCACATCATTTTGACGCTTACGGTAATCTCGTCTATTTGCCTCTGATTGATCCTAATCAACCTGTTTTCTAGCTGGGACAACCCTTGGGCCTACAAGGAAAACCCTTTCAGGGACAACCTTCGGTCCAACAGGGACAACCCTCTGGTCGACAGGGACAATCCTTACAGGGACAACCTTCGGCCCAACAAGGACAACCCTACGGTCCTTCAGGTTGAATTCAATTTCAATAGGGAGCATCTTATGTTCCTAGGGGGAAAATCCATCCGCCATAGGGACAACCTTTTGTGCAACAACATCAACCTTACGTTTAGCAAGGCCGAACTTTTTTACAACAAGGACAACTCTACGGTTCTGCACTAGGTCAACCTGGTTTTCAGGGGTAACCTGGCTCATCCAGACCATCGGGCCAACCCATTCCACAAGGTCAACTCAGTGGCTCTCAGTATCCAGGCCAACCTGCCCCACAGGGACAACCTATCCAACCTCAGTATCCATGCCAACCTATCCTGCAAGGACAACCTACCCAACCTGAGTATCTAGGCCAACCTACCTAGCAGGGACAGCTTGTCCAACCTCAGTATCCAGGTCAACCTGCTCCGCAGGGACAACCTACTCAGCCTCAAGGCGCTACTTTCCCTCCTCAAGGTCAATCTCAGGTGGTATATAGTGCGCCCCAAGGTTTCACTTATTATCCTCAAGGTCAATCCCAGATGGTGTATAATCCACATCAAGGAAATGCTTACATTCTGCAGCAAAATCCATATGTTTCTCAGCAAGGACCTCAATGGTATGCTCAAAATCAATATCCCGGTCCTCAACCCATGTATGGGAAGAAATATCCAGCTTATAACCCCTATGGACAAAATCCTCCAGGACAGAACATATGGGGGAAAAATTTCTCTCAACCTGGGTGGAATGTTAATACTGGTCTTTATCAATGACCTGTAATGACTTTTAATCCTCAATTTCCTTTTCTCGCTATGTTGGAACTTCCTGATGTGTCAAAGTTGATGAATGATCTGATCCTTCATAACCTGTATTGGCCTCCAGTTCCAACCAAAATTCCTGAAAATTGTCCCAAGTTTGAGGGTAAGTCCGGAGAAGACCCCCAAGTCCATGTTATGACACACCACCTTTGGTCTTCCTCTAAATTTTGGGTTGACGATTCTATTTGAATCCATCTTTTCCAATAGACTCTTATTGGTGCAGCTGCGAAGCGGTACATCGAGTTATCTCGTGGTGTCTTCCAAGATTTCAATTCTTTGGACATGGTGTTTCTCACACACTTTCAGTTACTGGTTCGGTATGAAACCAGGACACACCTCCTCACATCCTTGAATCAAGATCGAGCTACTCATATCTCAGATCATATTCATGAATGGAGGCATCGTCGTCATCTGATCAAGTTTGACATTCCTAACCAGCTTCTAACTGATTGGTTTACTACCTCCTTCATTGCTTCTATTGCTAAGGACATTGCTATGGGGGCATGATTCACTTAGGAACAAGCCATTGCTCATGCCCAATACCTTGATCATGTGTACTCTCAGTCTAGCACGTTGTACGAGCTCTTTCCTGATGCTCCTAGACCTGGAACTTCCAAAGCACCGACGACGCCATCTATCGACGGTATCATCGGTTTCGTGTCTCAGACTTCTTGGAAGTCTCCTCCTCCGAATCGTGGGAAGGAAAAATCTACTCCTTCCAGCAATACTGCTTATCAACCCATCCTAAATTCTGGTAAAAATGTGGAAGTGAATGTCGTTCAGGCCAATCCGGCGGATAAAACTTCCAAGGGTAAAAAGAAGGGTAAAGGTAAGGCCAAAGCCAATACCCCGAAATAGGATTCTCAAAAATCTTGTGCTGATGATGGTTCACAACATAAACTAAAGTATCCTTTCTTGATTTGTGATGAAGAGAACTACACTAAGGACTGTCCTCAACGGGCCGAAGTGAGTCGATTGCACAAAGGCACCCAAGGAACTCTGACTGTCCTCAAAGAACCGTTTTCATCACCACAGACTCAGTTGGTAGAGAAACCTCAGTCCTCTACCCCATTTGGCTCTTAGGTTTTCATGATGAACAGTCCTAAATCCATTTCTATTGCTACTCGATCGAAATATTATACCGAACTGCGTCAGGCAGTGGGGAAAGAGATCGCTGATGGTCCTCCTCCTCCTCCTACTTCTGGCCCTCTTCAGATTGAAAGGCCCTGTATTGAGCCCGTTGTACGACCACCTTCCAAAGGTGTACTCCATAAGTCTTCTTAAAATCCTAATGCTCGTGCCACTCAACATTACAATATTTTTGAGGATTTGGCTCAGGTGCCATCTGCTTTTCCTGCATTAGAAGTACTTTAGAGTTGTCCGTATCAATGGAAGGCTTTGTTATCTACCATCGGTGGGGTTGATCCTGCTGATTCAAGCCTTGTAACTTTCGACTTAGAGAATTTCGTCCCACGTCTCGCTGATTTCATGTCAGAGAGATTCATACACGACTGTCTGAAAATGAACTCGCATATATACATGACTATGCTTCAAGCAAACCATGTAATGAAATCATGAGTTAAATTGGGTGTACATTGAATGAAAGAGCGGGAAAATTCACATGTAATCTTGATCATCAAAGCATAAAAACAAACAAAGAGGATGGGAAAAGTTTTCACCTGAATCTCAAGAATGAGATTGATACTTCAACAAGAGCTTTGGCTATGAAGGATCTCATTTAGTCTGAGGTTGGTTTGTTCCCTTTAAAGTAGTTTGATGTTTAGTTTTCTAATCTAGTTTGGCTTTCTCATGATGTTCATAATGCTTGGACCTTCATTCTATCAAGTCGACTAAATATGGGACAAAGAAAGATGGGTGATTAAGCTAAAATGCTCTCCTTCTCTCTCAAATGAATATATTTGATGTGATATAGAGGAAAATATTAAATGTAAGATATATATAAACCTTGAGTGGTCCTAAATAACAATGTGTAGACACTAAATTTATCCAACAGTTACTGTTGTTTTAGTAGATAGTCCAATTTGAAACTAGATTTTCCATTCAATAGCTAAATAAAGAATTTCAGTAAAATTACAAATAGACTGCTACAACAATTTTCCAACATTCAGATTATTATTCCCTCTCATGTGCAACCAATTTTTCCATTCAATTGTTGTATAAAGAACTGCAGTAAAAGTAGAAACATATCACTATATCAGTTTGCCAATATTCAGATTATCATTCCCTGTGTTGTGAAAAGAGAATGGAACATAAGGCTTCTTTTAGTTATTGAAAAAAATTCTCGATATTCATACATGTTCAATATTAGGCAAACCTCTTGCTTAAAATTATGGGTCATTTCAGATAATAAATATAGCTAATGTTACTAGTTACAACCACCTTGAATGCAAGCAGATTCTCTCCTTTGGAGGACCAGATTGCATCAGCATATTGAGCAATATAATTCTGGCTTCCTTTCTCAGATATATGATCCACACCTTGATATTTTATTTAGAATTAAATTATTATGCCCCATACATAAATTTTGATCTAAAAAATAATTAAGATAACTTAGAAAAACAAGGTGGAGGATAAATTTGTAGTAATCCGTAGTTGATACAGACAATATTTCTTAATGATAATGAATTGAAGGTTGTGGTTTGAAACCATGAAATGATGCATATGACCTAAATAAAGAGCATTAAAGATGCATAAAATGTCATTGTTGAGAGAGAGAATCCAAATCTCCAAGACTTGTGATCTCTAGAGGTAGCCTGAAATGATGCATAAGAACTAAACTAAGAGCATTAAAGATCCAAAAGATGTCATAGCTGAGAGAAATAATCAAAATCCCCAAGCCTTTTATATCCTAGAGGTCCCTACTTCACTCTACATATTGAGCAATAAAATATAGCATCAGATAGAAGATAAACATTGTATAAGAGTTACTAAATCCTTGAAATATATAAGGGATTTCTGTTTTACATTTAAGGATAATGTTATATAGAAAACAAATTGAATTCCTCCCTTCTAAGATGACATGATATAGCTTGATTTCAAATTTAGTTGAAATAAGACCTTTGTAGCATGAGATTGGAGCAATTTTAGATAGAAAAGCGCTAGCCCAAAACTAATAAATTAATAACAATACTTTCTTACCATTTATTTACTTGGAAAGACAGGTGGTAATATGTTATTGGCATCTACCCCAACTTGTGAGAGGGGCTTAGGAATGCTACTCATAAAAGGGATGCTGGTTGGAGATGAAAAAGGAGAGTGAACTGGTAATGATGGATAAGGTCTTTTCGAAATTGGTACATATGATGTAGTGAGGACTAGAACTTCAGTTGCTAATATTGGAAGAGAATTTATTCATCTGTTTTATAGGAGTGCAACAGCAAGTACTCAGAGTTAATTACATGCTTGGATCAGAATCTTATTTACCAATTAAATCTTAAACTCAAATTGGGTCTTATGCATAAATGTCATTAATAGACTATCATTGAAGTATACATGCAGAGTTAATTTGGTGCAGTGTGTGTTCCTTTGCAACAGATTCCGAAGCAACATTTAATCTATGGTAGAGGGGATACAATGAGTAGTCCACACGATGGTGTGTGGTGCTACGAGCATGCTATTATCATATGGGAGCTCTATGAAGGTGCATTTTCCATAATTTGTTGTTGTTGGTGAACGTCTAGCTTTAGAAAAAGACAAATTAGCACAACTATTGGTGTTAATACTATGTGACTCTTATGAGCATGCTGTAATGTACATAACTATATGAAATAAAACAAAGTATTTTAGTTTCAGTGACATTGATTGTAAGCTCATTACAAAATTTTTATAGCCAAGAGCTTTCCAACTTTAATATAAGTAAGTAATATTGAACTAAATTGGAATGTATACATTACACAAGAAATCAAAGTTACCTTTGTGACTGAGCTTTGAGATTTTCAAAAACTGCTAGTTCATCCGCTTCTATATTTTTTCTTTCTCTTTTTACCTTAAGAGGAACAACCAACCTTAATTGATGGGAGGATAAAATTCCAACCTAAAATAATAAAAAGACAAAAACACCACTTGTTGACTATACTCACGATAGAGGGTAAGGTATAATTATAACAGGAAAACTTGAATCTTGTACTAAAACCTTAACTTCAAATTCCTTGACTACTTCCAAGAATTAATTGTAATGACTTCCTGAAAATTGTCCTCTGTTTTGTAATCCATTACTTCTTACAACTTCCGTTCATAGAAGAATCAAAGAATTGAATCGTTTTGGCTAAATTTTCACTGAAACGTTTGTATGAGGCTATGCCACCATTTTTGTCCACATTACATAAATATCTATTTCGTAGCAGTCTCTTGAGTGCATTCTGCCACATAGTGACAATGAAGAAGAAGCCATTAAGCCATTCATCACGGGGAAACTTCAAGAATATAGCAGTATCTCTAACCAAAGACATACTTCAATGTTTTTCAGATTACCTCGTGGCTTAGACACATGCCATCCATGAATGCAACAACTATTTTTTTCATGTTTTTTTATTCTTTAATTACTTTATATATATAAATAAAATAATAATTCTATCATCACGAAAAAAAAATTAAAAATTTGGATGAAATGTGGGCTTGGATGCAAGCCACGTTCTCTTGTTTGGAAATCCACCTTTCAAATGAGTGGGTAAAACTATTAAAATCACTTCTCTAAAACATGGAAACATCGAAACCACTTTAAAAAAAATGATAGAGATATTAGAAGCATTGTTATAAACCTAATAACTAGAACATGAGCACATCAATAAGAATAAGAATAAGTAGTATAACACCCAAACATAGACCTCCCGAATTGTTTCGGTGTGAATATATTATATTTTCCCGAATAATTCACTGGACGGTTGTTGTGTAGGAAAAACCCCTCTGCGGACAAAGGTGATCCCTCTAGCCCTAGGGTAGGTCTAGAAACAAGGGAACATGCTCGTTCCTAAATTCCTAGTTTGTAAATGAAATGTGGACTAGAACAGATATCCTACATCAATCCAATGCTCTTGTCATGGAACATTACAACGATCCTTCGATCTTTGTCCTTCAAGCCTTGCGCTCCGTTGGTGATGATGTTCACACACCTGCACAAAGATAAAACAAACACTGACATCATACAAGCATATATATTCATCTACAACTATCCAACTAGTCAAGGAGAGTTAGAAACTTCAAATATAAGCGTAAAAAAAGATGGAACTAGAAATCAGTCATGTAATATTGATATATGAAAAGGGAGTTTACAACCTGCACCTTGACGTTGTAGACTTCCTTCAATGGGTTCAGTCAGGCACGTCTCTAAGAATTCGTTCGTTGATTCGGCTCAAAGTGGAGATGGGCCTAAACTCTCTCTCACAACTATGGACTATTCTCTGTTATCTTCTACACAACAACTATAACTATTATGACTACTAAGATAGTTGAATCAATGTGGGGAATAGGAATTTATAGGAGTGGAGGAAGAGTTTTGGGATCCACATATGGTGGAGGAGAGGTTTATCCCTTTGGGAAGTTGCACTTTTTTAGGAACTAATAGGCCAAAGGGAGAAACTTGACCTCATCCAGTCGAACAAACATCCATGACTCCACCCACGAAGCTGTTAGATCATGGAAGTTTCGTTTCTATATTAAAAAACCTTGCAAAATTAGCTCGGTGTGGGGGCCCTTCAGAGACAGAGTGACCACGATGCTAGGCTCAGTGTAAATCTGACCATGGGCGTGAGGACATAACTACTCACCAGAATTGACCCAAAAGTAAATGTTTTAGAGGGTCTACTTGAGGAATGGTCAATAGGGATTGTGTTCCTGGCATGCTAAGGGATGCAATGGAATTCATTATGATGTGTGATAGTACACAAGGGTCACTATGATGGTCCTCCAATATTAGGAATAGGGATTGCAGGGATGGTGAAAAAATACTATGTAACATATGCCCCCTAAAGCCAAGTCCAATTCCCCGACGAATGCTTGAGACGCATTTTGATTGGACCCTCTAAAGGAGGTTGCGATGTCAAGGCTCATTTGGTTGTAATCTCTTTCTTTCTCTTAATTAATACATGCCTGATGTGTTGGTTCCCATATTGCATTTGATATGATTAGTCTTGTGAAATACGTTTAATTCTCCTTGACCAATTACATAGTTATGAATGAAAGTATTGTTTCATATTCTACTATCGTTCTTTGATCCTTGTGCAGGCACCTGAGTACCACTACTGAAGGACCGCGATGTGTCGGGACAAAGATCATGAGACTGCTACCATAGCTACGACAACTGCGTTGGAACAAAGGTAGGGCATCTATCCCGACTCAATTTCATTCATTAACTAGGAATCGACGCATTAGCATGTCCTCTTGCTGCTAGACCCACCGTAGGGCTAGAGGGATCGCCTCTATCCGTAGAGGGGATTTACCTTGGCGACTCCGCTGGGGATCAGTGTGTGTTTTTCGTCTAGTTGTTTGTCGAGCATTTGGCTAGTCGAGCCGACTTTGGTCATTTTATCATTTTTCCGCTTTGCTTGATTTTTCTGACTATTTTCAACCATCCTATTCAGTTCCAAAGTGTCAAGTTTGACCTCTGCTCAGTGGTTTTATTTTTTCCCATGGTTTTCTAGCTCAACATGGATTTTCCTTGAACAGTCGCGGCGATTGGCGCATGCTTATTTTTTCACAGGTGCACCAACCCCTGTTTAGCGTGGATTATAGCTAAACAGTTGCGCTAAATCCTGTAGAATTTGATTCAACCTCTTTTCTAAGTTTTTGTTAGTGTTTCTTGGCTCTAGATTGGTTTTTTACCTTGAAATTAGTCTATTGAGATTGTTTTGACTCTTTAGTTTTGTTCTTCTCACCTGTTTTTCCATCATCTTATTAGTGGAGTTTGTAGCCCTAGGGTTTCTAGGTGCCTTGTGCTGTTTGTTCGACCCTCTCCTCATTGAGCCTTCTGAGTTAAGTTCGAGTCACTTTTGATATTTGTCATTTTAATTCATTGAATAGTTGTGTTAGTATTTCTCTCGATTCTTCGTGTCTATGGCTTGTTTAATGATCACTTTTGTTTTCATTTGACTCTCCATTTCTCACTTCGAGCATAGATTACATTTCTCATTGGATCGTTTTCGAAAGCCCTTTGTTTGCTTGGAAGAGTGCATCCTTGTTTTGAGTGTGGTTTATGTTTGTATTGCATTGGTCTCTTTTTTTTAGATCATTACATTCGTAGTACTCAAAACTAGTGTTCATTTTTCTTTTTAGTGTAACAGTGCATTGTGTGCCTCATTCATCTAAAAAGACAAAAAATTGCATTCTTTCACTTAAATTGAAAATGAAAATGTTCTTTTGCATTACTAGCTCTTAGGTAACTAGGAAAGAGTTTTCGTTTTCTCATTTGGTTTTACTAGATGCATTAGTGAAATTCTTCTTATGATTCGATTGATTGCTACTTTGTCATAGATTCTTATCGTTCTCCTAGCTAGCATTCATTGAATGAAAATGATGTTCTTTTGCATATAGTGTGCATTTAGGAATTCAATATGACATTCGGTAAGGCCTTGAAATCACAACATTCATTCTAGATCAACCTTAAAATGAATTCAATCAACCTAAGGAAGCATTGAAACCTAACACACATATTTTATAGGTCTCATATAGTGATGTGTTCCAGCGTCGTTAAACCTAGTAGCTGTCATTTGCCACCTGGCATTAGACAGCACTAGTACATACTTGTGCTCCCCGTACCATCGCGTATATAAAGGGAGACCCTCCTAGGTTGCAATCCTTTATCCATAGGAAGCCGATTCTATTGCCCTGTAACCGTGATACACTGAACACTTCATTTAGGGAGACTACTTGCACATACATCAAGTCCTTGGTCATTTCTTTTTCATTTGATCACCAAGGTGTATATGGCAGTTCACAGAAACTTGGTACACCCTCTTGCTTAGATTACCTGAGTAGTCATTTTTGTATTTTCGTGACTCTATAAAAGTGAAAATATCATCGAGCACTTGTCCTTTCATGCTCATTAAATTTGAAAGTGACTAGAGTCATCTTTTGCCTGTTTCTCAACTCTTAAAACATGAAACAACAAAGTTTCGTTTCAATGTCATAAAATTAACTGCCTACGATCACATTCCCGTTAAATATCTTTTCTTGGCTTGTTTTAGTAGTTCCTTATTGTTTGGTCTTGAAGCCTCGAATAGGCTATCTCGTTTCTTTTCTATTTTGAAACATTGTCACAGTGGTGGAACCACCAGTTTCGTCATCCTCTTCACTACCTCCTTATAGTGGTGATCCTTCCCTTGAAGTTTCTTTAGAAGCATCTCAACCCACCAGGTCTACTGATTTCTGGAAGTCTCTTCTTCAGAGTATCTTACCTCTCGCTACCCAATCTCTTCTTGACGAGCCATTTGATATCAATTGGCAACCTCAAGACGCTTGGTCTGGTTTTGGGAACGAGGAAGACTTCCCTCCTATTACTTCGGAATCACCTTTACTAGCTACTGCCTTACTCAGCACTATTCTTCATCCTTTTCACAATCAACTGGCTTCATCTGACATGGATTCTTCGATTCTCGTTAGTAGTGAAGAGCTCTATGTTTCTATAGGAGAATATCAACACCCTCTCAAGAAATTTCCTTATGTCTCCGATCAAACTTCCTCACAACCAATGTCTCTCCCACGTGGTTATCGTACTTTGGGTCAGATCATTTTTGGCATTCAATCGTTGTATCAAAATCCGATATGGACTGATACGTCAACTCCCTCTACGAGTTTAATTGTCTCGGTATTGGGGGAATCACCCTCGACTCCTACGACATCGACGATTGTAACTTCCGTTCCTGTCCAGCCCATTGTTTGTGTGGCTTCATCTGCACTGGTTGTCAGTATGACTCAGCCATCGTCAGGGTCTATTGTTGTTCGCAAGTCTATCTTTATCAATCCCACGATGTCTATTAGGCCCGCCATGAGTGGATCACAGCCCTGCACTATGGAAATCCCATCTACTTGTATTGTGCCTATGGTTTCTACTTCTATTCCTAGCAGTTATACATTCGATGAGTATCTGTTGGCTATTCAACAATAATATGCTCCCTCTTTGGGTCTTCAACAGCAGAATTACACACCTTAGGGTTCTCAATAGCCGAAAGTTTCTAGTAACCCTCCACATCATTTCGATGCATATGGTAATCCCGTCTATTTGCCTCTGATTGATCCTAATCAACCTGTTTTCCAGCCGAGACAACCCTCGGGCCTACAAGGACAACCCTTTCAGGGACAAAATTCGATCCAACAGGGACAACCCTCTGGTCCATAGGGACAACCTTATGGTCCACAAGGACAACCCTTATAGGGACAACCTGTTAGGGTCCCGTGATTTGGTAGATTGGAAAGACAAATGACAGGGTAACATCAAACCAAATTTGGAGCCCTAGGACCTAGCCTTCCTGGACTCAGAGAGGGCTCTCTCTATTTGTGCAAAGGATGTAAACTTGTTTGCTTTCTATGTATTTTATTTTAGGCTAGTTGTTAAGTTTGTTTTAGGTTTTTGAGGGAGAACTGATCAAAGGATAAATAGATAAAAATATTGTCATATCAACTGGGCTATGGGGTCGATAATGTCAAGATTTCCTCAAAGGGTGGACAAGGTATATTGTTGGGCTGATTTGGTCGAGATAAATGGATTCTTTTAGGTGAAGTGAAATGAGATGGACACTAAGTTTGTGAGAGACAAAGAGGGTTTAAGCATAAATAGTTTTACAACAAACATCCATGTGGTAGGGCTAACCATTAATCACTATAAATGAAACTCAAACTGATAGATGCATAAAATAAAAATTCAGGTGATACATAGAAGTATAAGACCCTATAACTTTGGGAAAATCACCTTCAGACTTTTGGAAAACAAATAAGACAAACAAATAACTCAATCTATGAAGAGGGAACTCCTAAACATCATATTTTGAGCTATCGGGAACTTTGAAATAATGTTTCAGAGCATAGGCGAAGGGCAAGATCGAAACAAGACCTCTTTGGTTTAACTGGGACAATCAAATATTCAGAGAAAGGTTTCAGTGATGGGGTTTTTGGTTAGCTATGAGTAAGCAAGGCATACCGTGAATCATACTAGATAACATACATAATAACCATTAATGGAACTGATAACAAGTTCTTAGGGTATCAAAGAGCAGTTAAGAATTCTTTGACATAATCAAGAAAGAAGAAAAATATAGAAGCTGTAATGAATCAGGAAACTTGAGGTGCCTCCATGGGCATGTCTCAAATATATTCTTTACTAACCTACAACAAGAAAGAAGCATGAAAACATGTATGATAAACTAAGGAAACATAACAGATAAGGAAAACTATACCATTCACCAAGCCATGGAATCCTACAAACAGTCCTCTTCCACCATCCAAAACAAACAAGAAATCATCCACTTCATGAGACAAAGTATTTCTTCAAAGTTTTTAATACCATGTATTGCTCTATAACATCAAGTTCAGCCTTTAAAACCTCCAAAAATTTACAATGAGTCTTCATAAGTTATATAGGAAATGAATAGATAATATCACAAGAGCATCTAGAATCTCATTAGTCTAATACAAATATTTGATTTTGTCCTTGAGGCTTTGCAAAGCCCAAGGCACAAAATATCTTCAAAAATATCTATAAAATGATAAAAAAGGAAATAAAATTGACTTTACATGACTGACAAGTGCTAAAAAAGGCTTAACGCACATTTGGATGAGCATCTTCAGAAATCTGCCTTTTTGCCAAAATGCTACAGGAGCGTAGCAGTAGAACATTTCCTATTTTGCAGACAACTTTTGAGGGACCTCCCAATGTCAAAACGAGGCTCCTGATAGCTTGTTGGAAATCCTAGGATGTCTAGTTTCTAGAACTACTTGATTTTTTCGAAACTGATCCCTGGAAGTATGTCAAAAGGTGGGATGAGTGAAAAAAACCCAGGAGGGTCTCATCTACTGATATGTGAGGCAGAAAGGTGAATTTTAACTGATTTTTGCCTCTTTGGAGGATCAAAACACCTCCTTTGGATCTGAAAATTTGTGAGTAGCTGCCCCCAAATTTAGTCCATCCAAAAAACTAACTTTCATGAGCTGAGGATGCTCCTAGCACTCATGGCAGCGCCTAGAAAAATGTGCAATTAGGGCCAAAAAACACAAAAAACAAAATCATGTAAAAATTTTCTCAATTTTGGAGAGAAAGCCCCTTATGGGTTCTTAGAGCATGCAAGGAAGCTGAGGCCAGGATTTCAAGCCTAGATATGTCTTTCTCCGTTTTTTCTACCAAGCGCCTCTTTCGGGCAGCTTTGAGCCTTTCTTGAGCAAGTTTGAGCTTTCTTCGGGAAAATTGGTTTAACTTCTTGAAGTGCACGGTCATCTTCCTTCATAGATCCAAGTTTCTGTTTGCTTTCTCTAATTTATCCTCCAAATTTTTGTTGGCTCTTTCAAGCCATGTTTCTTTATCATTTTCTATTTCTTGGGCGAGCAATTGAGTGAGAGGATAAGATCAAACAAGGGTTGCTTCTTCTTCCTTCTTTTTCTCCAAAGCTTTCCTAAGACCCATAGTCCTAGGCCTTTTTCTTATTGGCTGCTTTTCTTCTTCAGTATCATCAAATTTTCCCATCAACACTTCAAGCTTAACTTGTGCTTTGTAGGCTTCCCTTTGGTATTTGAAAGCCCGGACCTCATAAACTGTCATTTGACCACTCATTTGTTTTTTTTGCATCTGCAGAACATGTATGAGGTCCTTTGACCTTTCTAGATCGACTTCTAAGTCATGAATTTGGGCTTCTCTGTTTTGCAAAAGAGCCTCAAGAATTCTAGCTTCATCATCCCCAGCATCATTGTCTATCTGTATGATGTCAAACTCCCTTTCCTTTTCATGACTACTCTCCTGCTGTTCCTCTTTTTCTTTACCCTTGCCTTGGGTAGACTTCTTGGTCCTTTTCCTCTTTGGAAATTCAACAATACTCTTTTTAGGCAGTTTGCCTCTACTTCTTAGTGCTCTTTTGACATTGCTAGTCACTATTGGAGTGATCTTATTCTTTGCAGATCTAGTGTTTCTAGGCTTCACCACTTTTGGAGGAAGAGTAATGGCCCCTTGCCTAGGAGAGGCAGTTAGCACATGCTCTTGGCTATGTTGAGGAGAAGAGAGAAGAGGTTTTTGCACTTGTTCAACTTGATTTTTTACATTGCTGCCTTCATCAACATCTGCTCCAGCTTCACCTTTGTCACTGTTTTCTTCATTGTTTTGAGTTTGTTTAGGGCTGAAAAATTCATCATATTTTTCTGTTGCTTGACCATCTTTACTATCTGCCTGTAGACTGTCTTGTTTACCCTCATCTTTGTCTTGAATTTGCTGAGGTCTGCCTTCGCTATGACTGTTTTCTTTATCATTTTGCATGTTGTCACCTCTCTCACTGTTTTCTCTAGACTCTGTGTGTGGGCTGCCACCATGGTCACTTTGCCTTTCATCACTAATTTGAACCTCTTCACCTTGCTCTCTATCACCACTAGCTAGCTGCCCTTCATCATCAAAACTTTGCACCTCTTTTTCACTGCTCTGTTTCTCTCTTCTTCACTCTCAATCATAGGGGATTTTTTCCTTTTAGGAGTAGATTGACTAGAAGAGGGAGAGACATGGTGAGTGGAGGGTGAAGAGGATATGTGAGATGGGCCATGAGATGAAGAGGCAATGGAAAAATCTAGATGAGAAATGAAAGTCTCCCAGGACACTCCTTTCTTTCAAAATGGTGAAGGATGATGATTTTGATGAGGGAATGATGGAAAAGACTAGCTTTTTGCTGAGCAGGAGGTCTCTTTTGAACAAGGGAGGACATCTTTTCTATGCTTTTGCAGAGGAAGAAAGGTAGGTTCAGCAACTGAGTTCTTGTGAAATGCATGAGAAGCCTGATGTGATAGGAATAAATCTAGGAAAACCTGCATTCACATGTGAAATACTTCATGATGACTCTCACGAGGGGGGCATAGCTACTCAATAAGTGAGAAAAAGGAAATATAGCTTGGCAAGCATCCTGATGGTCTGGTTTTAAGAAAGGTTTATAGTGATTCCGTTCTAGGTATGCTTGTTTGAACCACTTTTCTCCTATATAGGGGATCTTAGTTGCTTTGGAGACAGCCCTAGGAGTGAGTTTAAAGTCCATACCTGCTAAGTGGACATGCTTTCCTTACAGCCTCAGGGTGAATAATTGTGTTAATGGAGGGATTGGTGACCTCCTGGACTTTTTGGCAAAAATCGAGGCTGCCCACCTCATGGAAGTTAAAAAGAATTGAAGGGGATTCATTTACTTCTTGAGTTGTCAAAGGCTCAAACCTTTTGTGAAGTCCACCCTTGCTAACTTTCTTTGGAGGCATTTTTCTTTTGATACCCTTTACTGACTGACCAAAACAAATGTTCAAATGATCACTGAAATTGGTCCTCAATCAAAACCATGTTTTCCTCTTTGTGATAATGAGTTTTGTTTTTAGTTGGTAAACAAGTTTTTGTTAAGTGGAAACAAATTCCCTTTCCTTTTGATACTAAAATTTTTTTCTCCTTGAAGAGTGTGTTTGCCTTTAGCTGCTCTCAACAAGAAACCCCTTGACAATAAACATTCCTCCTTTATCACTGTTTCTCTATATCTTGATAAACATGGCAGTTTTAAGAGTAAACATGTTTTCTTTAAGCACTGGCAGACAACTTTTTGATTTTGAGAGGAGGTTTGTTCTCCCTTTAACACACAATTTTTCTTCTTCTATTACTTTTTCTCTGTGATTTTTAAACAAACAGAGTACCCTTGAAAATGGCTATGTTTCCTCTTTTGAAAATCACTGTTTAAGGGACCCCCTTTTAAACTGACAAACATACCTTATTTAATCACTGTCCCTTGTTTTGTTTAGCAAACATGGTGGTTTCTAGAGAAACTGTGTTTTTTGCCTTTCTTAGACTGCTTTTTTTTCTGAGCCAAATTGAATCTTAAAACCCCTCAAACTCAAGAACTTAGGTGATAAAAATGGTAAATACCTCTTGGAAAATGCGTTGGCTGCTTTTGGAGACAATTTCACTGTTAAAAAAATTGATTTGAGGTGAAAAGGAGGCAGTTTGAGCGGTGCTACGCTCTTGTGCATAGGCGCGTAGCATTGATCGCTGCGTTTGAACTATCGGGTCGGGCCCTGGGCGCCCGTTGAACGCCGGTGTTGTCAAGTCGATTGACACACACACAGGCGCATCACAGAAATCTACAGGCGTGTCGTGCCGTGTGAAAAATCCTTTTGTGAATGACTACAGGCGCGTCGTGTCCTGAAAAACTATGCAACTGCTCGCTCAGGTTTTGAAAGAACGTTTTTTTTCTTTTGTTCTTTTGCAAAGTAGAAATGATATTTGACTTTGAGGGCTTTTATAGCTCCTTTTGAAAATGTTTTGAACGCCTTTTCCCTTTTTTTTGGGTGATTTTTCACTTTTTCTAACTGGTTTATTCTTTTGGCAGGTGTCTCTTAAATAAAACTTGGACATATCCTCATAGGTGATTCTCCTTTTTTGGTGATGCGAAATAAGTCTCTTTCATATGCATTCTCTCTGTTATTTTAGAAAATACTATCAAGGGTAACTGTGGCCTTGTCACTTGTCATTTTTGAATCACCTCATTAGGCCTCTCTTTCATGAGGAAGGAGGTTTAAAAACACCAGTGTTATTTTCCCATTCATATCAAAGGTTTTCTCCAAACTGTGACATTGTATATTATGTGAAAGAAGCTCATAGAAACACCACTAATGCAGCCTCGCAAAACCATAATGCAAATCCACTTTTTTATGAAGTGATGAGGGTCTTTAGAAAAACTGTGTTGGTCTCTGTTTGTTTACAAAGATGTCACCATAAAAACACTACTGCAACCATCTTGAGACCACTATGCCAATCCACTGTTTTATGAAGTGATGAGGGTCTTTAGAAAAACTGTGTTGGTCTCTGTTTGTTTACAAAGATGTCACCATAAAAACACTACTACAGCCATCTTGAAACCACTATGCCAATCCACTATTTGTGAAGTAAGGAGATCCTTTAAACCATGTGTTTTCTCCTTTTGCTTGTTTACCAAAAAGATCAACTTAAAACATAAAGAGCTTATCTTTATCATACAATGTGCCTTTTTTACCTTTCGAAGGTGGCCTTTCAAACTTGAAACTTGAATTTATCCTCTGATTTAAAACACCTAAAAATGCAGATTGCTTGTATCCACCAAGAATTGGTCTCTTATATCTCTGCTTTACCTTTTGAATACACTTTAAACAGAACTTGGTCTACCTCCTTGGCCATTTAGATGAAGCTGCTTTAATCAAAATTATAACCTTTGATTTATCCTTTGAAGGAGGCTTTCATAAACATGAGAAAAGAGGCCTTTTAGCACCATCATGTCACTCTTTGGCCTTTGATGTGGAAGAGGCCTTTGACCTATAAACTCTCATTTGTTTCACCACTATTATTCAACTAGGCTTTCTAAAAGAAAACATTCTCAAACATAATTTTAAACCCTGCTATGCATTCTCTGTTCATCTTTGGAGGAGGTGGTGCAAAACAACCTTTGAAGTTACTTGAAACATTGTTGACCCTCTGCTTGTTTTTGAAGGAGGTCACAACAACGTTTTTCTAACCCTCTTCTTTTTTAAGGAGGTTATCGTTAAACACAAAATCTTCAACTATTTCAACACTGTACCTTGCTCTGTATGTTTGCTTGAAGAATATCAATAGGAAACCGAGTGAATTTTGACATTTATCATTGGTAAAATCACTTGAACCTAATGTCCTCTTGCTTTATCAGGCATTTTCTGAGATGTACATCCCTTTTGTAAAATATCACTGTGAAATCTAGACCAGAAGCAATGTGATTGGTATATGGAGAGTGTTCACTACTAGACATTATTGAACTAGCTTTTCCCTTGACTGTGTTTTTAGAGGTATATTGAAACTGCCTTTGACTAATGTTCACATCCCAGGTTCAAGGTAACATAAGAAGTAGATGTATTCTTATGCCCTACATGATGATGCCCTTTGGAAAGATTATGCAGCACTGCTTTTTGGAGGAGATTATGGAGCACTGTTGATCATCATCACTCAGTCTTTTGTGTTCATTTGATTTGAGGAATGATCTTTGCTCTTCAGGCAGCCTTTGGATTTAAACCATTTACACTTGCTGCTCTTTACTTTACAACTTTCCATCTAATTATTGAAGGCATAATATTTTAGTATGAGAAACTTGTTCAGTTCATCTTTTGCTTCCATTTGCACACTGATCATCATTCAATTACACCCATGCAAAGATGTAAAAACATATGCTTTTGAACCTTGGAGAGATCCTTTGGTGTTTCATGGAGATTTCGCCTGATCTAAGCATATTTCTTCAGACAGTGAACATCCTTATCTTTTCCTGATTTGGAACTTTGTTGAACTTCTTCTTACATGAGACAAAGTGACCTCTTAGTGGTGTGCAACCTATGGATAAATCAAGGCTTGTTTTACAAAATAGGGAAAGATTCATGGATGACTGGTACTAGACACAGGCTTTTTGGCTTAGGATATCTTAGCCAAGGAAAAACTCCCGAAACACCACTATCTAACTTAGAGACAATAGTCACAGATTCTGAGTGTTTTCTTAGGCATGATCAGAATGTCATATGACAAGATGATCAGGGATAGAGGAGCAGACACTTTTTCAACTTTCGGATAGTGAATGGCATCAGAAACAAGGGAAAATGATAGCAGAGAAGCGAAGTTATGACAGCTATAGACAGGGAGACTTTGCTGAAGCGAGATATGACTTGAAAACTGAAGATTGTTCTCGTCATAGACTAACAGGGAGGGGTAAGAGGACAAAAAATTGTTTGGGGTGTTTTCTAGATGACAAATTGACATATTGAGATTAGCTTCTAGAAAACTCAGCTAAGGAAACTAGTCATCAAAAACAGGTAATAAATACTGATGACTAACAATGGCTCCATTTGGGGAGGGCAGCTCCTTTTCAGGAGGTGTCCAGAATTTCAAATCTCTGGCTTGTGAAGACTAGTGCCTTATTCATTGGCGCAAATTTCTCTCTTTCTTGATGCTATTTCTTAAAATTGACAGCATGATTAGCATCAAAGTCATCTCTACCTACCCAGCTATATTTCCTAACATTTTTTATTCTTTAGGTGCATTTGGACTAGAAACCTTTCGACATGATATTTTTTAGAAAAGAAAACTATCTAACTCTACACTTATGTCTTCCGGGAGTTCAGATTAAACTGATGAACTCCTTTGTTTCTCTACCTATGCAAGATCGACTGTCAAGATTAGGCTGTTTGACAGGATTTCATTCACTAAAATAAAACATGAAATTGAAAAATGATCAAATCAGGATTAAACGGTCTGATTTGTCATGTATTTGTGGCATAAAGACAAGCTACACACAAATATTATTTTGCATGAAATGAGATTTAGAAAAACTAGGGCTAGGATACATAGTTTGTTTTTTCATCCCTGTTTTCCTCTTTGGTTCTATTTTGAGCTTGTGGAACCAATATATTTTCCTAATCTACTTTCTTTTACAAGTCAAGCTTACACATTTTGACTATCACTTCTTTCACTAACTTATCAGAAATCAATTTAAAACATGTTCAATTATGATTAGGCTATATAACTGAACAAGATATCTTTTTGAGCACTACTAGTGTCATTTAGACTTGCACACTTTCAACATGACTATTTTTTGAACATGGGGATTTTCTGCTATCTTCTAAAACTGCACTCTTTTCAACTTTTCTACTATTTTTGTATTTTTGTTTTTGATTTATTTCTTCAAACAGTGATATGTACAATGAGTGAAAATGTTTTTGAAACTAGAAATCTTGAAAATGGTGGAACTTGAGCATTTTGTCTTCAAAGGGATCTCCCAATGCTCTTGGGCCGGTCAGCTCTTGAAAAGAAAAGTTTGGAAAATTTTCCCTTTCAAGCACAACATAAGGGTTCTTGCAAGAGTCTTTGAAAAATTCTATGTCCGCTTGCTGCTCTTCTCTATACCTTTGATTTCCACTCCTTCCTTTGTTGTACATCTTCTTTAGGTAATATAGATACTCTTTGTCATTTTTAAAATGAATGATGACATCGTCAAGGCACATCATAATGAAGAAATTTAGAACTGGAAACATGGCCTTGAGGAACATGTCTTTGGTGTCTCATGGTTTTGCAATTCTAGGTTGGAATTTGGAACTGCTTCCAGTGTATTTGAAAAAATCTTTAAGCTGTTTTCTTTGAAGAGGAATTAACTGATGATATCCTGAAACATAACTTTGCAAAGAAATATTGTTAGAAAATCCTAGCTTCTGTATGGTATGATCTATTTTGGGAAGGATATAAGTGTTGTTCCGGGGAGGTTTATCTGTGTTCCTGAAATCTACACATATACTATGTCCACTGGCTTTGTCTTTAATTGTTAATGTTTGACCAAGATTTTTGCATTTCTTTTTGTAAGTGTTAATTCTTGAAATGATAGCATTGTCACAGTGTTTTAAACTATTTTCTAGACATGTACTAGTATCTTGAACAATTTTTCATACTCTAGCAGTTCTTAATCTCTGGTGAAATGATAGAATTTTAGCTAGTTCAATTAACTCAGGTGTCTTAGGACTGCTTTCATCATATTCCTCTTCATTGAATTCATTAGGCATTTTTCCTGGATTCATTAAAGTGGTTGCAAAAGTTAAAGATTTACTTGGAGAGGTAAGGTTTTGGGATGGTGAATCATTTAAGTATGGTAAGAACATAAGACTTTGCTGTTCCTGATTTCCAAAAAGATTTGTACTATGTAAGCCTTCCAGTGCTTCTGTTTTGAAAAAAATTTCTGATTCTACTTTTGATGTTTGTCCTTGGCTTGAGCAACTTGCTTGATGGTGTAGAATGTGTTATGTTTTCTGTTTTATCTATATTTCTAGAAAATCAAACTCCCACTCTTCAAGACATAATTTTTCAGGGTCATAATAGTTTTGAGTATCCAGCTCATCATAGAGAATCTGGGGCGGCTGATGCAGTGTGTCTAGATTTGTTTCAATTTCTCCTACCTGTTTATCAATGTCTTCATCAATGTGTAAAATGAAGGAATTTAGATCTGAATGTATGGAATACATAGGGATGTTATCTTTCCTTTCTTGGCTATTGACCATATATTTCATGTGTGATTTCCGATACAATATTCTTGTTTGATTAAACACGGGAATGGTGGCGTAAGACATATCTAGTTGAATATTTCCTTGAAGCTTGGCCCCCCAAGATCTGGATAAAAGAATTCCATACTTGGGAGGGATGTCTGCTACCACTATGTCCATGACTAGGTGTTTTGCAGGTACTTGGGCCAAACTGAAACAAAGATCTTTTATCAGGCCTAGACACTTGACTCTGCTTGATTCAAATGAATATAAGTCTTTATAAGGTTTCGTTATTTCTAGGTCTAATCTTTCCATTACTACTTTTGGCATGAGATTGTGAGAGGCCCCAGAATCTAGCATGGCATTATGTAGGATTTGGTCATGTATATTCAGACTAATGTAAAAAGGAATAGTGGTTCCCTCTTGATATTTTCCTTCTATTTTTGGTCCAAACAACACCTCAGGGGTATCATCAGCTAGGTGTAAAGTATCTGCATCATTTCCTATGTTTAGGACCTTTAGCCCTTGATATTTGTATGAGCTTTGGGCAATAAGTTTAGTGAGAGGCATGGTGATATTAATTTTGGAAATTTCTCCTTCAAAACTGAAGGGTGCTTGTAGTTTAGATATATTTGCTTCATTTTTTTCAGCGATGATTTTCTCTATATTTTTAATTTGCTGATTTTGATTTGGGGTTTTGTTCAATACAGTTGTTTCAGGAATCTTAGTAGAGGTACTAGGATAGTTTGGATCAAGGCTTGCCTGACTAGATTTGTCTTTGTTTTGGTTAGTTTTCTTAGCCATGATGTTGTTCCTATCTGCTGTTCTTTTAAGAATGATATCAGGGGTTTTGGTAACAGCAGTGTTTGAGCTACCTTTCTTAGAGTTGTCTTGGTTTTTTTTACTCCTAAGATCATATTTCTTGTGGAATTCCATCATAGCGTTTTGTAATCCTACCTCGGGATCTTCGGGGTCCTCATAATTTGCTTCATTTTGATTTGAGGAGAAGAAAACTTGTTCTTCTTATGTGAGTAAAACCTCACCCTTGCTATCAGAACCTATCAAGTTTAAGTGATTTTCATCAAGTGGTTCCATATCTCTTTCTACCTCATCAACATAGTTTTCATTGAAAGGTGGCCTGATCTGTTGGTCATTTTCCCTTGGTTTGTTCTGAGGTGGGTCTCTTCTAAAATTTTGGTTCCGGTTTCTGTTTTGAGGGTTTGGCTGGTTGTCCTTAAGAGGTGCTTTCTCATTCAAATTTATTATTTCCCACATTTTTTCCATGGATCTAACCAGGTTGTCTATTCTGGGATCTGAGGAGGAAATTGAAGGCATGACCTCATCATGGTATGTGACTTTCTTTTCTGATCTTATCCTAGCTCTTTTCTCAGCTAGGTTGGCTTCGGCACTAATAGCTACTTTTTTCATTTATTCTAAAGTTGTTGGGTCTCTTTCTCTTAGTTGGTATGTCATATCTAGATCGAAACCTTCGAGAAATTTTGCTAATGATGAGGCAAGTGGAGGTTTCATGTGAGGCGGGAGGGCGTTATAGACACTGTTGAATCTAGTGCAATAGTCCTGAACACTTTCCCCCATATTCCTTTTAAGGTTGTTATATTCGGAAAGGATTTGGATGGGGTTTTCCTGATTTCCCACCTGTTTATGAAAGTTTGGTAAAGTGTTGGGAGATCATGTATACTGCTAGGAGCTAAGCTTTTAAACCATTTCTTGGGTTCTCCGCCTAGGCTTTGGGCGAACATTCTCATCTTTATGGTTTCATCTTCTAATTCCATGTAGTCAAAAGCATCATTGATCCTATCTACATGCTGTTAAGTAGTAGTAGCCTCAATTCTAGTGAAGTGTGGGATTCAGGATTGGTAATAATTTTGCAAAGGTACCAAAGGCAGAGGTAACACTAAGGGTGCATACCAAGTTTCCATGATGGGAGCTGATGGTAGATTTACAGTATGAGGGTTTGTAGTATGGGATGAGGTGATTTGCATAGTGGTGGTCTGAATGGGTGTGGTAGAGGTACTTGGACTTGTGGACTGATTCTGAGTAGATTTGGGGTGATAAGAGCCAAAGTGGTGGAGAAGCTAAAAATTAGGAGGTGTAGTGGGTGAGGCTTCTCTACTAGGACTCTGTTGCAAATCTATGGGCTCAAGATCGTCAAGGTTGATTTTACTTTGCGACTCGCTTCTAAAAAGGAATTTTGCTGAACTCAAGTCAAACTGGGAATCTTGCAAGGATGTAAGATGTTCAGGTACAGAGCTTGCTTTGTGGATGGTTCTATCAGTAGCTAAGTTACTAGTTTCATAAGTTTGCCACAAAATCTTTTCTGGGTCATCAACTATGATAGGGGGATTTGGGTCCGGGTGAGATCTGGTATTAATTCTTCGTGAAGCCAAATTTCAAAGTCAAAGTTTAGAGAGGGTGATAGTTGTGATTGTTTTTGGATGATTGTCGTCTCTAGGGGTATCGCTAATGTGAGTAATGGTGAAAATAAAATGAAGGCTAGTGGAGTCACCAGGTGGATTTTCTTTGAGATTTATGGTCCACCACCAATACTTGACAAAAATATTTTTTAAGAAAACTCTTTTCTAGAAAATTTTCTATGTGGAAACTTGCAAAAACGACTTAGAACTCAGGGCAACCGTTTGCTAGATTGTTGAGAAAGCTATAGTTCTATTAGCAAGTTTTTCTGTTGATTTCCTATGTTTAGATGAAGATTTCTGAATCTCTAAGTTGTACTTAGATTGTCACTGATTTCAAAGGTTGCATCATGAGTTTTGTGTTTTTGGAAAGGCAAGTCAACAGGATAGTATGATTTATGAACTTTTTGGTTTTTATGGAGCATTAGGCCTATTGGAGGCTAGTGGAGTCGCCAGGTGGATGTTTTGTTGTTTTTAAGAGATATGTATTTATGTTCCACTGACAATAACTGAGAAAAAGCCAATATAGGGATGTTTTTTGGGGTTTTCTGAGTTTTTTATATGCAGCCTAGTTTGTGAGAGTGTTCTAAACCTTATTCATCACTTAGCTAAGGTGGTGAAGCAAAAAGAGTTTACTCTAAATGATTTATAGGCTATTTGTCTAAGTTTAATTTTGAAGGACTAATGAGTCTACAAGAGTTTGCTAGACTGTCATGTACTCAGTATGTCCCACCGTGATCGCCATTATGTTAGTATGGCGATGAGGTGGCTAATTCACTAGATATTCTTGAAGACAAGGGATTTCTAGAGTCCCAAGGTGTACTTAGATTGTCACTAACTCAAAAATGTCCCACCGTGATCGCCATTAAGCGTAAGTGGTGGGGTAAGTCGACAAGATAATCTTTTTAAGGGATGCTGAAAATTTTAGGGAGGTCTAAGTTTGTTTATTCACTCAGAGTCCCACCGTGATCGCCATTATGTTAGGGTCCTGCGATTTGGCAGATTGGCAAGCCAAATGATAGGGTAACATCAAACCAACTTTGGAGCCCTAGGACCTAGTCTTCCTGGACTCAGAGAAGGCTCTCTCTATTTGTGAAAAGGATGTAAACTTGTTTGCTTTCTATGTATTTGTTTTTAGGCTAGTTGTTAAGTTTGTTTTGGTTTGTTTTAGGTTTTTGAGGGAGAACTGATCAAAGGATAAATAGATAAAAATATTGTCATATCAACTAGGCTATGGGGTCGATAAGGTCGAGACTGCCTCAAAGGGTGGACAAGGTATATTGCAGGTCCGATTTGATCGAGATAAATGGATTCTTTTAGGTGAAGTGAAATGAGATGGACACTAAGTTTGTGAGAGACAAAGAGGTTTTAAGCATAAATCATTTTACAGCAAACATCCATGTGGTAGGGCTAGCCATTAATCACTATGAATGAAACTCAAACCGATAGATGCATAAAATAAACATTCAAGCGATACATAGAAGAATAAGACCCTCTAACTTTGGGAAAATCACCTTCAGACTTTTGGGAAAACAAATAAGACAAAAAAATAAATCAATCTATGGAGAGAGAACTCCTAAACATCATATTTGAGCTATCGGGAACTTTGAAATAAGATTGCAGAGCATAGGCAAAGGGCAAGATCGAAACAAGACCTCTTTGGTTTAACTAGGACAATTAAATATTCAGAGAAAGGTTTTAGTGATGGGGTTTTTGGTTAGCTATGAGTAAGCAGGGCATACCATGAATCATACTAGATAGCATACATAATAACCATTAATGGAACTGATAACAAGTTCTTAGGGTATCAAAGAGCAGTTAAGAATTCTTTGACATAACCAAGAAAGAAGAAAAACATAGAAGCTGTAATGAATAAGGAAACTTGAGGTGCCTCCATGGGCATGTCTCAAATCTATTCTTTACTGAACTACAACAAGCAAGAAGCATGAAAACATGTATGATAAACTAAAGAAACATAACAGATAAGGAAAACTATACCATTCATCAAACCATGGAATCCTACAAACAATCCTCTTCCACCATCCAAGACAAACAAGAAATCATCCACTTCATGAGACAAAGTATTTCTTCAAAGCTTGTAATACCATGTATTGCTCTATAACATCAAGTTCAGCCTTTAGAACCTCCAACAATTTACAATGAGTCTTCATAAGTTATATAGGAAATGATTAGATAAGCTCACAAGAGCATCTAGAAGCTCATTGGTCTAATACAAATATCTGATTTTGTCCTCGAGGCTTTGCAAAGCCCAAGGCACAAAATATCTTAAAAAATATCTATAAAATGTTAAAAAAGGAAATAAAATTGACTTTACATGACTAAAAAGTGCTAAAAAATGCTTAACGCACATTTGGATGAGCATCTTCAGAAATCTGCCTTTTTGCCAAAATGCTACAGGAGCGTAGCAGTAGAAAATTTCCTGTTTTGCAGACAACTTTTGAGGGACCTCCCGATGTCAAAACGAGGCCTGTGATAGCTCGTTGGAAAGCCCTGGATGTCTAATTTCTAGAACTACTTTATTTTTACCAAACTGATCCATGTAAGTATGTCAAAAGGTGGACTGAGTGAAAAAACATAGGGGGGTCTCATCTGCTGATATGTGAGGCAGAAAGGTGAATTTTGACTGATTTTTGCCTCTTTGGGGGATAAAAACACCTCCGTTGGATCTGAAAATTTGTGAGTAGTTACCCCCAAATTTATTCCATCCAAAAAAATGACTTTCATGAGCTGAGGATGCTCCTAGCACTCATGGCAGCGCCTAGAAAAATGTGCAATTAGGGCCAAAAAACACAAAAAACAAAATCAAGTAAAAATTTGCTCAATTTTGGTGAGCAAGCCCCTTATGGGTTCTTAGAAGCATGAAAGGAAGCTGAGGCCAAGATTTCAAGCCTAGATATGTCTTTCTCCATTTTTTCTACCGGGCGCCTCTTTCGGGCAGCTTTGAGCCTTTCTTGAGCAAGTTTGAGCTTTCTTTGGGCAAATTGGTTTAACTTCTTGAAGTGCCCGGTCATATTCCTTTGCAGATCCAAGTTTCTGTTTGATTTCTCTAATTTATCCTCCAAATTTTTGTTGGCTCTTTCAAGCCATGATTATTTATCATTTTCTATTTCTTGGGTGAGCAATTGAGTGAGAGGATAAGATCGAACAAGGGCTGCTTCTTCTTCCTTATTTATCTCCAAAGTTTTCCTAAGACCCATAGTCCTAGGCCTTTTTCTTATTGGCTGCTCTTCTTCTTCAGTATCATCAAATTCGCCCATCAACTCTTCAAGCTTGACTTGTGCTTTGTAGGCTTCCCTTTTGTATTTGAAAGCCCAGACCTCATAAACTGCCATTTGACCACTCATTTGTTTGTTTTTCATTTGTAGAACATGTATGAGGTCCTTTGACCTTTCTAGATCAGCTTCTAAGTTATGAATTTTGGCTTCTTTGTTTTGCAAAAGAGCCTAAAAAATTCTAGCTTCATCATCCCCAACATCATTGTCTATCTGTATGATGTCAAACTCCCTTTCCTTTTCATGACTACTCTCATGTTGTTCCTCTTTTTCTTTACCCTTGCCTTGGGTAGACTTCTTGGTCCTTTTCCTCTTTAGCAATTCAACAATACTCTTTTTAGGCAATTTTCCTCTACTTCTTAGTGCTCTTGTGACATTTCTATTCACTGCTGGAGTGATCTTATTCTTTGTAGATCTAGTGTTTCTTTGGAGGCATTTTTCTTTTGATACCCTTTACTGACTTACCAAAACAAATGTTCAAATGATCACTGAAATAGGTCCTCAATCAAAACAATGTTTTCCTCTTTGTGATACTGAGTTTTGTTTTTAGTTGGTAAACAAGTTTTTGTTAAGTGGAAACAAATTCCCTTTCCTTTTAATACTAAAACTCTTTTCTCCTTGAAGACTATGTTTTCCTTTAGCTACTCTCAATAAGAAACCCCTTGACAATAAACATTTCTCCTTTATCACTGTTTCTCTGTATCTTGATAAACATGGCAGTTTTAAGAGTAAACGTGCACTGGCAGACAACTTTGTGATTTTGAGAGGAGGTTTGTTCTCCCTTTAACACACAATTGTTCTTCTTCTATTACTTTTTCTCTGTGATTTTTAAACAAACAGAGTACCCTTGAAAATGGCTATGTTTCCTCTTTTGAAAATCACTATTTAAGGGATCCCCTTTTAAACTGAAAAACATACCTTCTTTAATCACTGTCCCTTGTTTTGTTTAGCAAACATGGTGGTTTCTAGAGAAACTGTGTTTTTTGCCTTTCTTAAACTGTTTTTTTTCTTAGCCAATTTGACTCTTAAAACCCCTCAAACTCAAGAACTTAGGTGATAAAAATGGTAAATACCTCTTGGAAAATGCATTGGTTGCTTTTGGATACAATTAAACCATGCACAAATTCGATTTGAGGTGAAAAGGAGGCAGTTTGAGCGGCGCTACACTCCTGTGCACAGGCGCGTAGCGTTGATCGTTGTGTTTGAACTGTCTGGTCAGGCCTTGGGCGCCCATTGAACGCCGGTGTTGTCGGTTTGGTTGACAGACACACAGGCGTGTCGCGGAAATATATAGGTACGTCGCGCCGTGTGAAAACTCCTTTTGTGAATGTCGACAGGAGCATCGCATCTTGCCACAGGCGCATCGCGTCCTGAAAAACTCTTCAATTGCTCGCTCAGGTTTTGAAAGAAAGTTTTTTTATTTTGTTTTTTTGCAAAGGAGAAATGACCTTTGACTTTGAGGGCTTTTATAGCTCCTTTTGAAAACGTTTAGAATGCCTTTTCCCTTTTTTTTGGTGATTTTTCCCTTTTCTAACCGGTTTATTCCTTTGGAAGGTGTCTCTTAAATAAAACTTGGAAATATCCTCATAGGTGATTCTCCTTTGTTGGTGATGCGAAAGAAGCATCTTTCATATGCATTCTCTCTGTTATTTTAGAAAAGACTATCAAGGGTAACTGTGGCCTTGTCACTTGTCATTTTTGAATCACCTCATTAGGCCTCTCTTTCATGAGGAAGGAGGTTTAAAAACACCAGTGTTCTTTGCCCATTCTTATCAAAGGTTTTCTCCAAAATGTGACATTGTATATTATGTGAAAGAAGCTCACAGAAACACCACTAATGCAGCCTCTCAAAACCATAATGCAAATCCACTTTTTTATGAAGTGATAAGGGTCTTTAGAAAAACTATGTTGGTCTCTATTTGTTTACAAAGATGTCACCATAAAAGCACTACTGCAGCCATCTTGAAACCACTATGCCAATACACTGTTTTATGAAGTTATGAGGGTCTTTAGAAAAAATGTGTTGGTCTCTGTTTGTTTACAAATATGTCACCATAAAAAAACTACTGCAGCCATCTTGAAACCACTATGCCAATCCACTGTTTGTGAAGTAAGGAGATCCTTTAAACCATGTGTTTTCTCCTTTTTCTTGTTTACCAAAAAGATCAACTTAAAACATAAAGAGCTTATCTTTATCATACAGTGTGCCTTTTTGACCTTTCGAAGGTGGCCTTTCAAACTTGAAACTTGAATTTATCCTCTGATTTAAAACATCTAAAATTGTAGATTGCTTATATCCACCAAGAATCAGTCTCCTACATCTCTATTTTACCTTTTGAATACACTTTAAACAGAACTTGGTCTACCTCCTTGGCCATTTAGATGAAGCTGCTTTAATCAAAATTATAACCTTTGATTTATCCTTTGAAGGAGGCTTTCATAAACATGAGAACATAGGCCTTTTAGCACCATCATGTCACTCTATGGCCTTTGATGTGAAAGAGGCCTTTGACCTATAAACTCTCATTTGTTTCACCACTATTCTTTAACTAGGCTTTCCAAAAGAAAACATTCTCAAACATAATTTTAAACCCTGCTATGCATTCTTTGTTCATCTTTGGAGGAGGTAGTGCAAAACAACCTCTGAAGTTACTTGAAACATTGTTGACCCTCTGCTTGTTTGTGAAGGAGGTCACATCAACGTTTTTCTAACCCTCTGCTTTTTGAAGGAGGTTATCATTAAACACAGAATCTTCAGCTATTTCAACACTGTACCTTGCTCTGTATGTTTGCTTGAAGAATATCAATAGGAAACCGAGTGAATTTTGACATTTACCATTGTTAAAATCACTTGAACCTGATTTACTCTTGCTTTATGAGGCATTGTCTGAGATGTATATCCCTTTTGTAAAATATCACTGTGAAGTTATGACAGCTATAGACAAGGATACTTTGTTGAAACGAGATATGACTTGAAAACTGAAGATTGTTCTCATCATAGACTGACAGGGAGGGTTACGAGGACAAGTTTTATAGATGACAAATTGACATATTGAGATTAGCTTCTATAAAACTCAACAAAGGAAACTAGTCATCAACAATAGGTAAAAAATACTGATGACTAACACAACCTTTGGCCTAACAAGGACAAACCTACGGTCCTTCAGGTTGAATTCAATTTAAACAGGGAGAATCTTATGTTCCCGAGGGGCAAATCCATCCACCACAGGGACAACCTTTTGTGCAACAACATCAACCTTACATTCAGCAAGGCCGAAGTTTGGTACAACAAGGACAACCCTACAGTCCTGCACTAGGTCAACCTAGTTTTCAGGGGTAACCTGGCCCATCCAAACCATTGGGCCAACCCATTCCACAAGGTCAACCCGGTGGCTCTTAGTATCCAGGCTAACCTGCCCCACAGGGACAACTTGTCCAACCTCAATATCCAGGCCAACCTGTCCTGCAGGGACAACCTACCCAACCTGAGTATCCAGGCCAACCTGCCTAGCAGGGACAACTTGTCCAACCTCAGTATCCAGGTCAACCTGCTCCGCAGGGACAACCTACTCAGCCTCAAGGCGCTACTTACCCTCCTCAAGGTCAATCCTAGGTGGTATATAATGCGCCCCAAGGTTTCACTTATTATCCTCAAGGTCAATCCTAGATGGTGTATAATCCACCTCAAGGAAATGCCTACATTCCGCAACAAAATCCATATGTTGCTCAGCAAGGAACTCAGTGGTATGCTAAAAATCAATATCCCGGTCCTCAACCCATGATTCATGAATGGGCAGAGATATCTGGCTTATAACCCCTATGGAAAAAATCCTCCGGGACAAAACATATGGGGGCATAATTTCTCTCACCCTGGGTGGAATGTTAATACTGGTCTTTATCAATGACCTGTAATGCCTTTTAATCCTAATTTTCCTTTTCTCGCTACATTGGAACTGCCTGATGTGTCAAAGTTGATGAATGATCTGATCCTTCATAACCCGTATTGGCCTCCAGTTCCAACCAAAATTCCTGACGATTGTCCCAAGTTTGAAGGTAAGTCCAGAGAAGACCCCCAAGTGCATGTTATGACACACCACCTTTGGTGTTCCTCTAACTTTTGGGTTGACGATTCTATCTGAATCCGTCTTTTCCAATGGACTTTTACTAGTGCAGCTGCGAAGTGGTACATCGAGTTATCTTGTGGTGTCTTCCAAGATTTTAATTCTTTGGCCATGGAATTTCTCATGCACTTTCAGTTACTGGTTCGGTATGAAACTGGGACAAACCTCCTCACATCCTTGAAGCAAGATCAAGCTACTCATATCTCAGATCATATTCATGAATGGAGGCATTGTCATCATCTGATCAAGTTTGACATTCCTGACCAGCTTCTAACTGATTGGTTTACTACCTCCTTCATTGCTTTGATTGCTAAGGACATTGCTATGGGGACATGCGTCACTTAGGAACAAGCCATTTCTCGTGCCCAGTACCTTGATCTTGTGTACTCCTAGTCTAGCACGTTGTACAAACTCTTTCCTGATGCTCCTAGACCTGGAACTTCCAAAGCACCGACGATGCCATCTGTCAACGATATCATTGGTTTCGTGTCTCAAACTTCTCGGAAGTCTCCTCCTCCGAATCCTGGGAAGCAAAAATCTACTCCTGGCGATATTGCTTCTCAACTGATCCCGAATTATGGTAAAACTGTGGAAGTGAATGTCGTTTAGGACAATCCGGTGGATAAAACTTCCAAGGGTAAAAAGAAGGGTAAAGGTAAGGCCAAATCCAATACCCGAAATAGGTTTCACAAAAATCTCGTGCTGATGATGGCTCACAACGTAAACCGAAGTATCCTTTCTTGATTTGTGACGAAGAGAACTGTGCCAAGGACTGTCCTTGATGGGCCGAAGTGAGTCGATTTCTCATTGGCACCCAAGGAACTCCGACTGTCCTCAAAGAACCATTTCCATCACAGCAGACTCAGTTGGTAGAGAAACCTTAGTCCTCTACCCCATTTGGCTCTTAGGTTTTCATGATGAACGGTCCTACATCCATTTCTATTGCTACTCGATCAAAAGATTATACCAAACCATATCAGGCAGTGGGGAAAGAGATCGTTGATGTTCCTCCTCCTCCTCCTGCTTCTGGCCCTCTTCATATTGAAAGGCCCTATACTGAGCCTGTTGTACAACCACCTTCCAAAGGTGTATTCTGTAAGTCTTCTTACAATCCTAACACCCATGCTGCTCAACGTTACAGTATTGTTGAGGATTTAGCTCAGGCGCCATCTGCTTTATCTGCATTAGAAGTACTTCAGAGTTGTCCATCTTAATGGAAGGCTTTGTTATCCACCATCGGTGGGGTTGATCCTGCTAATTTGAGCCTTATAACTTTTGACTTAGAGAATTTCATCCCACGTCTCGCTGATTTCATGTCTGAGAGATTCATACATGACTGTCTGAAAATAAACTCGCATATATACATGTATATGCTTCAAGAAAACTACGTAATGAAATCATGAGTTAAATTAGGTGTACATTGAATGAAAGAGCGAGAAAATTCACATGTAATATTGATCATCAAAGCATAAACACAAATAAAGAGGATGGGAAAATTTTGCACCTGAATCTCAAGAATGACATTGATACTTCAACAAGAGCTTTGGATTTGAAGGATCTCATTTAGTCCGAGGTTGGTTTGTTCCCTTTAAAGTAGTTTGATGTTTAGTTTTCTAATCTATTTTGGCTTTCTCATGATGTTCATAATGCTTGGACCTTCATTCTGTCAAGTCGACTAAGTATGGGACAAAGCAATATGTGTGACTAAGCTAAAATGCTCTCCTTCTCTCTCAAATGAATATATTTGATGTGAGATAGAGGAAAATATTAAACGTAAGATATATATATAAACCTTGAGTGGTCCTAAAGAACAGTGTGTAGACACAAAATTTATCCAACAATTACTGTTGTTTTAGTAGATAGTCCAATTTGAAACTAGTTTTTCCATTCAATAGCTAAATAACGAATTTTAGTAAAATTACAAATAGAGCGCTACAATAGTTTTCCAACATTCATATTATTATTCCCTCTCATGTGCAACCAAATTTTCCATTCAATTGTTGTATAAAGAACTGCAGTAAAAGTAGAAACATATCACTATATCAGTTTTCCAATATTCAGATTATCATTCCCCATGTTGTGAAAAGAGAATGGAACATAAGGCTTCTTTTAGTTATTGAAAAAACTTCTCGATATTCATACTTATTCAATATTAGGCAGACCTCTTGCTTAAAATTATGGGTCGTTTCAGATAGTAAATATAGTTAATGTTACTAGTTACAACCACCTTGAATGCAAGCAGATTCTCTCCTTTGGAGGACCAAATTGCATCAACATATGAGAAATAGAATTCTGGCTTCCTTTCTCAAATATATGATCCACAACTTGATATTTTATCTAGAATTAAATTATTATGCCCCATACATAAATTTTGATCTAAAAAATAATTAAGATAACTAAGAAATACAAGGTGGAGGATAAATTTGTAGTAATCCATAGTTGATACAGACAAATTTCTCAATGATAATGCATTGAAGGTTGTGGGTTGAAACCATGAAATGATGCATATGACCTAAATAAATAGCATTATAGATGCATAAAATTTCATTTTTGAGAGAGATAATCCAAATCTCCAAGACTTGTGATCTCCAGAGGTAGCCTGAAATGATGCATAAGAACTAAACTAAGAGCATTAAAGATCCAACAGATGTCATAGTTGAGAGAAATAATCCAAATCCCCAAGCCTTTTATATCCTAGAGGTCCCTACTGCACTCTACATATTGAGCAATAAAATATAGCATCAGATAGAAGATAAACATTGTATAAGAGTTACTAAATCCTTGAAATATATAAGGGATTTCTGTTTTATATTTAAGGATAATGTTATATAGAAAACAAACTGAATTCCTCCCTTCTAAGATGACATGATATAGCATGATTTCAAATTTAGTTGAAATAAGACCCTTGTAGCATGAGATTGGAGCAATTTTAGATAGAAAAGCACTAGCCCAAAACTAATAAATTAATAACAATACTTTATTACCATTTATTTACTTGGACAGACAGGTGGTAATATGCTGTTGGCATCTGCCCCAACTTATGAGAGGCGCTTAGGAATGCTGCTGATAAAAGGGATGATGGTTGGAGATGAAAAAGGAGAGTGAACTGGTAATGATGGATAGGGTATTTTCGAAATTGGTACATATGATGTAGTGAGGACTAGAACTTCAGTTGCTAATATTGGAAGAGAATTTATTCATCTGTTTTATAGGAGTGCAACAACATGTACTCAAAGTTAATGCCATGCTTGGATCAAAATCTTATTTACCAATTAAATCTTAAACTCAAATTGGGTCTTATGCATAAATGTTTTTAATAGACTATCATTGAAGTATACATGCAGAGTTAATTTGGTGCAGTGTGTGTTCCTTTGCAACAGATTCCGAAGCAACATTTAATCTATGGTAGAGGGGATACTATGAGTAGTCCACATGATGGTGTGTGGTGATACGAGCATGCTATTATCATATGAGAGCTCTATGAAGGTGTATTTTCCATAATTTGTTGTTGTTGGTGAATGTCTAGCTTTAGACAAAGACAAATTAGCACAACTATTGGTGTTAATACTATGTGACTCTTATGAGCATGCTGTAATATAAATAACTATATGAAATAAAACAAAGTATTTCAGTTTCAGTGACATTGACTTTAAGCTCATTACAAAATTTTTATAGCAAAGAGATTTCCAATTTTAATATAAGTAAGTAATATTGAACTAAATGGGAATGTATACATTACACAAGAAATCAAAGTTACCTTTGTGACTGAGCTTTGAGATTTTCAAAAATTGCTAGTTCATCCGCTTCTATATTTTTGCTTTCTCTTTTCACCTTAAGAAGAACAACCAACCTTAATTGATGGGAGGATAAAATTCCAACCTACAATAATAAAGAGACAAAAACACCACTTGTTGACTATACTCACGATAGAGGGTAAGGTATAATTATAACAAGAAAACTTGAATCTTGTACTAAAACCTTAACTTCAAATTCCTTGACCTCTTCCAAGCATTAATTGTAATGACTTCCTTAAAATTGTCCTATGTTGTAATCCATTACTTCTTACAACTTCCCTTCATAGAAGAATCAAAGAATTGAATCGTTTTGGCTACATTTTCATTGAAAATTTTGTATGAGACTATGCCACCATTTTTGTCCACATTACATAAATATCTATCTCAAATGTAGTAGTCTCTTGAGTGCATTCTGCCACATAGTGACAATGAAGAAGAAGCCATTAAGCCATTCATCACGGGGAAACTTCAAGAACATAGCAGTATCTCTAACCAAAGACATACTTCAATGTTTTTTAGATTACCTCGTGGCTTAGACACATGCCATCCATGAATGCAACAAATGTATTTTTTCATGCTTTTTTATTCTTTAATTACTTTATATATATAAATAAAATAATAATTCTATCGTCACGAAAAAAAATTAAACATTTGGATGAAATGTGTGCTTGTATGCAAGCCACGTTCCCTTGTATGGAAATCCACCTTTCAAATGAGTGGGTAAAACTATTAAAATCACTGCTCTAAAGCATGGAAACATCAAAACCACTTCAAAAAAAATGATAGAGATATTAGAAGCATTGTTATAAAGCTAATAACTAGAACATGAGCACATCAATAAGAATAAGAATAAGTAGTATAACACCCAAACATAAACCTCCAATTTTTTCGGTGTGAATATATTATATTTTCCCTAAGAATTCACTGGATGGATGTTGTGTAGGGAAATCCCCTCTGTGGACAAAGGTGATCCCTCTAGCCCTAGGGTAGGTCTAGAAACAAGGGAACATTCTCGTTCCTAAATTCCTAGTTTGTAAATGAAATGTGGATTGGAACAGATATCCTACATCAATCTAATGCTCTTGTCGTGGAACGTTACAACGATCCTTCGATATTTTTCCTTCAAGCCTTGCGCTCCGTTGGTGACGATGTTCACACACCTGCACAAAGATAAAACAAACACTGACATCATAAAAGCATATATATTCATCTACAACTATCCAACTAGTCAAGGAGAGTTAGAAACTTCGAATATAAGTGTAAACAAAGATGGAACTAGAAATCAGTCATGTATTATTGATATATGAAAAGGGACTTTACAACCTGCACCTTGATGTTGTAGACTTCCTTTGATGGGTTCATTCGGGCACGTCTCTAAGAATTCGTTCATTAATTCGGCTCAAAGAGGAGATGAGCCTAAACTCTCTCTCACAACTATGGACTATTCTCTGCTATATTCTACACAACAGTTATAACTATTATGACTAATAAGATAGTTGAATCAATGTGGGGAATAGGAATTTATAGGAGTGGAGTAAGAGCTTTGGGATCCACATATGGTGGAGGAGAAGTCTATCCCTTTGGGAAGTTGCATTTTTGTAGGAAATAATAGGCCAAAGGGAGAAACTTGACCTCATCCAGTCGAACAAACATCCATGACTCCACCCACGAAGTTGTTAGAGCATGGAAGTTTCATTTCTATATTAAAAAACCTTCCAAAAGTAGCTCGGTGAGGGGGCCCTTCAGAGACTGAGCGACCATGACACTAGGCTCAGTGTAAATCAGACCATGGGTGTGAGGACATAACTACTCACCAGAGCCGACCCAAAAGTAAATGTTTTAAAGGGTCTACTTGAGGAATGGTCAATAGGGATTGTGTTCTTGGCATGCTTAGGGATGTAATGGAATTCATTATGATGTGTGATAGTACACAGGGGTCACTATGATGGTCCTCCAATATTAGGAATAGGGATTGCAAGGATGGTGACAAAATATTGTGTAACATATGCCCCCTAAAGCATGAAGTTCGAGAGAGAGAGAGGGGTGAAATGGTTTACGATAACATGCCCAAACCAAAACGCCGCCATCAGAGGACCTACAAGATCAACTATGAATGATATCTCTGATACATGAATACAAGGTATGGGTGCAACCATCCATAATAGAGAAAGTGTAATAAGAACTATGGTATGCATGTAACCATCCAGTGAGAAGGATCATCAAATAGACTCAAGTTTGGTCGTAGCCATCCAATTAGAAGAGTCATGCATATAGCCATGATAAACTAACTCGTTCTGCAACCTGGATTTTATTAGACAAAACAAAGGGTCTTGTGCCCTGTCTCAACCCGAACAAGTACAAATTCAGGCATGTGAATCAATGAGATGAATTCGAACATGCAAGAAAGTCACCTGATTACCAACCAATGATGGAAGTTGTTAACAGGTGCAAGAGAAACCACCAATAATTGTAGAAATTTATAGGGTAAGTTCCTTAGATAAAAAACCAAAGGTCACCGCTCAAAAATAGATCACAAATCAGTACACCAGTATTTTACGTGGTTAAAATCCTCAAAGAGGGAAACAATCCACGGCCTAAGCCAACGTAGCCACTTCAGGCAATTTATTAATATAAAGAAAGAAAATTTACATAAGCTTCTCTCATAAACTGTCACCAAAAAATGACCCTCCATGCTCTTTAAATAGAGTTCATGGACCAATCAGGTGTTAAGCCAAGGATCAAGTGTCGATAATACCGAGGAGAGAGTGAACCGTCAGATCACTACATATCGTGACCGTCGGATTATAAGTTACAAATGTACATAGTAAAGAAACACACTTTACCTAACACTATGCTAGACCAAGTTATACTTAACTATTTCCTATGTGTTAGAATATCCTAACATCCTCCCTTAAGAAAAATTGGGATAGGATTGAAGGATTTACAAAGGTGACGCAAAAGTAGACTAATTCCTATGTGTCAAAATATCCTAACATCCCCCCTTAAGAACAAATTGGGATAGGATTGAAGGATTTACAAAGGTGACACAATAGGAGAAGGAAGGAGGCATTAGAGCCTATCCCCCCTTAATGATAACATTCCTGAACTCCAAGCATAGATTGAAGTTTGGTAAATTTTGCTTCTGTGAGAGCTTTTGTAAAGATATCGACAACTTGATCATTGGTTGAACAATACTGCACTTAAAGAACACAATCATGAATGATATTTCTGATGAAGTGTATGTGGAGCTCAATGTGTTTCATACGCTGATGCTGAAATGGATCTTTACATAGCTGAATGACACTCTAATTATCACACCAAAGTGTAGTTGGATGCTGTTTATGAAGACCAAATTCAGACAAGATCTGACGAAGCCACATGGCTTCCTTGCTGGCTTCACCTACACCACGATACTTTTCTTAGCTGAAGAAAGAGAGATGTCACTTTGTTTCTTACAATACCATGTAATAAGTCCTGAACCAAGAGTGAATACATATCATGTAGTATACTTTTGATCATCAGGGTCACCAGCCCAATCAGAATCAGTGAAACCAATCAATAATGGAGATGCTCCTGCACTGTAATGGATCCCGAACTGAAATGTACCTCAAATATATTGAAGTATTCTTTTAGATGCTTTCCAGTGACTTTCATTAGGTTGGTGCATAAAATGAGAAACAAGACCAAAGACAAAGGAAAGGTTAGGACGGAATGGGTTAGATACATAATTTTACCACCAAGTTGACGGTATAAGGTAGCATCAACTTCAGGGGTAGTACAAGTGACTGAAATCTTGACTCCAGAATGAAAGGGAGAAGAGGCTGGCTTACAGTCTTCCATGTGAGAGTAGTGTAGAATATCAAAGGCATACTTGGATTTAGAAAGGGTAATACCTTATTTTGATTGCAAGACTTGAAGACCAAGGAAATAATGCAAGTGTCCTAAGTCTGTCATTTCAAACTTCTTTTTGAGGCCAGACTTCCCATGGTTTATATGGTTGGGATCACTACTAGTAAGGATAAGATCATCAACATAAAGAACAAGGATGATTGTTACACATCGTTTTCTAACCATCCCTGCAATCCCTATCCTGCACATTGGAGGACCATTTCTATGACGTATATGTAGTGTCATGCCTTGCAAAAAGTGTCATTGCATCACTTTCCATGAGAAGAAAATTTTCTCTGGTGACTATTCCTGGAACAAACCATCAAAAATACATGTTTTGGGGTTGGAGCTAGCAGGAAATTATGGCCTCGCGCCAATAGATAAATTAGCACTGGGCCCCGCGCCCAGTTATGCTCTGTATTAGTGGACTGCCTGCACTGAGTTTTTTTTGGAAAGTTTTTTAAATATAGAAGCGAAGTTTCCATATGCCAACCACTTCATGAGCGAAGTCAGCATGAGTTGTTTGACTGAATAAGATCAAACATCTTCCTTTGGTTTCTTGTTACCTACTTTTGAGCAACCTCCCAATGGATAAAGCCTCCCTTCCACCATTTGAGGGATCCCAACCTCCTCCTCCTCTCCTATAAGTACATCTCTCTCACATAGATGTAGCTAGTTGAACATTTTGTATAATATCTAAAATAGTCTGAATAATCTGGTGTGAGATAGAGCAGAGAGAGACCCCTTGTCGAGAGGGAATCTAGGTTGATTGCCTTGCCAAGTCGAATTCCCCGAAGAATGCTCGAGATACATTTTGACTGGACCCGCTGAAGGAGGCTGCGACGTCAAGGCTAATTTGGTTGTAATATATTTCTTTCTCTTAATTAATACATGCCTGATGTTTTGGTTCCTGTCTTGCATTTGATATGATTATTATTGTGCAATATGTTTAATTCTCCTTAACCAATTAGATAGTTATGAATGCATGTATTGTTTCATATGTTGCTATCACTCTCTGATCCTTTTGTAGGCACCTAAGTACCACTACTGAAGGACCGCGACGTGTCGGTACAAAGATCAGGAGACTGCTACCATATCTACGACAACTGCGTTGGAACAAAGGTAGGACATCTATCTCGACTTAGTTTCATTCATTAACTAGGAATCGACGCATTAGCATGTCCTCTTACTGCTAGACCCACCCTAGGGCTAGAGGGATCGCCTCTATCCGTAGAGGGGATTTACCTACACAACAAGTTGGCGACTCCGTTGGGGATCAAAGTGTGTTTTTTGTCTCGTTGTTTGTCGAGCGTTTGGCTTGTCGTGTCGACTTTGGTCGTTTCATATTTTTTCCACTTTTCTTGACTTGTATAACTGTTTTCAACCATCCTATTCAGTTCCAAAGTGTCATGTTTGACCTCTACTCAGTGGTTTTATTTTTTCCCATGGTTTTCTAGCTCAATGTGGATTTTCCTTGAAGAGTCGCACCGATTGGCGCATGCTTCTTTTGTCACAGGTGCGCCAACCCCTGTTTAGCATGGATTACAGCTAAACAGTTGCGCTGAATCCTGTAGGATTTGATTTGATCTCTTTTCTGAGTTTTTGTTAGTGTTTCTTGGCTCTAGATTGGTTTTTTACCTTGAAATTAGTCTATTGAGATTGTTTTGACTCTTTAGTTTTGTTCTTCTCACCTGTTTTTCCTTCATCTTATTAGTGGAGTTTGTAGCCCTAGGGTTTCTAGGTGCCTTGTGTTGTTTTTTCGGCCCTCTCCTCATTGAGTCTTCTGAGTTAAGTTCGAGTCACTTTTGATATTTGTCATTTAAATTCATTGACTGATTGTGTTAGTCTTTCTCTCGATTCTTCGTGTCTATGGCTTGTTGAATGATCACTTTTGTTTTCATTTGACTCTCCATTTCTCACTTTGAGCATAGATTACATTACTCGTTGGATCGTTTTCGAAAGCCCTTTGTTTGCTTGGAAGAGTGCATCCTTGTTTTGAGTGTGGTTTATGTTTTTATTGCATTGGTCTCTTTGTTTTAGATCATTACATTCGTAGTACTCAAAACTAGTGTTCATTTTTATTTTTAGTGTAACAGTGCATTGTGTGCCTCATTCATCTAAAAAGACAAAAAGTTTCATTATTTCGCTTAAATTGAAAATGAAAATGTTCTTTTGCATTACTAGCTCTTAGGTAACTAGGAAAGAGTTTCCATTTTCTCATTTGGTTGTATTAGATGCATTAGTGAAATTCTTTTTATGATTCGATTGATTTCTACTTTGTCATAGATTCCTATTGTTCTCTTAGCTAGCATTCATTGAATGAAAATGATGTTCTTTTGCATATAGTGTGCATTTATGAATTCGATATGAGATTCGGTAAGGCCTTGAAATCGCAACATTCATTCAAGATCAACCTTAAAATGAATTCAATCAACCTAAGGAAGCATTGAAACCTAACACACATATTTTAGAGTTCTCAGCTAGTGACGTGTTCCAGCGTTGTTAAACCTAGTAGCTTTCATTTGCCACCTGGCATTAGACAACGCTAGTACAGACTTGTGGTCCCCGTACCGTCGTGTATATAAAGGGAGACCCTCCTAGGTTGCAATCCTTTATCCATAGGAAGCCGATTCTATTGCCCTGTAACGGTGATACACTGAACACGTCATTCAGGGAGACTACCTGCACATACGTCAAGTCCTTGGTCATTTCTCTTTCATTTGATCACCAAGGTGTATATGGAAGTTCACGGAAACTTGGTACACCCTATTTCTTAGAATACTTGAGTAGTCATTTTTGTCTTTTCGTGACTCTATAAAAGTGAAAAGATCATCGAGCACTTGTCCTTTCATTCTCGTTAAATTTGAAAGTGAATAGAGTCATATTTTGCCTGTTTCTCGACTCTTAAAACATGAAACAAAAAAGTTTTGTTTCAATGTCATAAAATTAAATACCTACGATCACATGCCCATTAAATATTTTTGCTTGGCTTGTTTTAGTAGTTCCTTAGTGTTTGGTCTTGAAGCCTTGGATAGGTTATCTTGTTTCTTTTCTATTTTGAAACATTGTCACAGTGGAAGAACCGCCAGTTTTGTCATCCTCTTCAGTACCTCCTTATAGTGGTGATCCTTCCCTTGAAGTTTCTTCAGAAGCATCTCAACCCACTAGGTCTACTGATTTCTGGCAGTCTCTTCTTTGGAGTATCTTACCTCTCGCTACCCAATCTCCTCTTGACGAGCCATTTGATATCAATTGGCAACCTCAGGATGCCTGGTCTAGTTTTGGGAGCGAGGAAGACTTCCCTCCTCTTAGTTCGAAATCACCTTTACCAGCTACTACCTTACTCATCACTATTCATCATCCTTTTCATGATTAACTGGCTTCATCTGACATGGATTCTTCGATTCTCGTTAGTAGTGAAGAGCTCTATGTTTCTATTGGAGAATATCAACTCCCTCTGGAGAACTTTCCTTATGTCTCCGATCAAACTTCCTCACAAACAGTGTCTCTCCCACGTGGTTATCATACTTTGGTCAGATCATTTATGGCGTTCAATCGTTGTATCAGATCCCGAAATGGACTGATACATCAACTCCCTCTACGAGTTCAGTTGTCTCGGTATCAGGGGAATCACCCTCAACTCCTGCGACATCGACAATTGTAACTTCCGTTCCTGTCCGGCCCATTGTTTGTGTGGCTTCATCTACACTGGTTGTCAGTACGACTCAACCATCGTCAGGGTTTGTTGTTGTTCGCAAGTCTATCTTTATCAATCCCACGATGCCTGTTAGGCCCGCTGTGAGTGGATCACATCCCCGCACTGTGGAAATCCCATCTACTTGTACTGCGCTTATGGTTTCTACTTCTATTCCTAGCGGTTATACATTTGATGAGTATCTGTTGGATATTCAACAACAGTATGCTCCCTCTTTGGGTCTTCAGCAGCAGAATTCCACACCTCAGGGTTCTCAAAAGCCGCAAGTTTCTGGTAACCCTCCACATCATTTCGACGCGTATGGTAATCTGGTCTATTTGCCTCTAATTGATCCCAATCAACCTGTTTTCTAGGCGGGACAACCCTCGAGCCTACAAGGAAAACCCTTTGAGGGACAACCTTCGGTCCAACAGGCACAACCCTCTGGTCCACAGGGACAACCTTACGGTCCGCAAGGATAACCCTTACAGGGACAACCTTCGGCCCAACAAGGAAAACCCTATGTTCCTGTAGGTTGAATTCAATTTCAACATGGAGCATCTTATGTTCTCGGGGGGCAAATCCATTCGCCACAGGGACAACCTTTTGTGAACCAACATCAAACTTACGTTTAGCAAGGCTGAACTTTTGTACAACAAGGACAACCTAGTTTTCAAGGGTAACCTGGCCCATCCAAACCAGCAGGCCAACCCATTCCACAAGGTCAACCTGGTGGCTCTCAATATCCAGGCCAACCTGCCCCATAGGGATAGCCTGTCCAACCTCAGTATCCAGGCCAACCTGTCCTGTAGGGACAGCCTACCCAACCTGAGTACCTAGGCCAACCTGCCTAGCAGGGACAGCTTGTCCAACCTCCGTATCTAGGTCAACCTACTTCGCAGGGACAACCTACTCAGCCTCAAGGTGCTACTTACCCTCCTCAAGGTCAATCACAGGCGGTATATAGTGCACCCCAAGGTTTCACTTATTATCCTCGAGGTCAATCCCAGATGGTGTATAATCCACCTCAAGGCAATGCTTACATTCCACAGCAAAATCCATATGTTGCTCAGCAAGGACCTCAGTGGTGTGCTCAAAATCAATATCCCGATCCTCAACCCATGTATGGGCAGAAATATCTAGCTTATAACCCCTATGGACAAAATCCTCTGGGACAAAACATATGGGGGAAAAATTTCTCTCAACCTGGGTGGAATGTTAAGACTGGTCTTTATCAACGTGTTAGGTCCCTATATTACTAGTATAAACCCTTATTATTGTTAGTGTAACCCCCTTATTATTATTATTGTACCCTTGTAACCCCCATATTGTTATTATTGTGCCCTTAATTTATTATTGTTAGGTCGGCTATGATTACATTGTGGCTCCACTAGGATTACATTGTGGCCCCATGGACTCCTATATATAGAAAGTAGCTTTTGTAATTTGAATCATCCAAGAATTGTTCATTCATGTAATGTATTGGAGGTTTCCCCCTCGAAGTGGCTTATTTATAAGGCATTGATATCTCTTTTCTTCTCTTTTTGGAGTTGGTTTCACAACATTTGGTATCAGAGCTTTGAGATTCTAGGGTTTTGCTGCTCCAAACAGGTCATCGTTGCATTTTCGCTATAACATTTTTTCTACGAAGGTTCAGAATCGGAATTTTTTAAAGTGTGAAGGAAAAATCCTGAGGAAAATCGTTGCAAATTTTTAGATCTTGGTTCACAATATTTTCGGAGATATGATCTGTGGAAGTTAGGGCTTTTTTAGGCTTTTGAATTTCATCTCAAAGAGGTGATCGTGGGAAAATATTCATATCTCTCTCTCTGACCATCGGATGGGAATGCTGTAAAAATTGACCACAAGTAAACAGACTGTAGTTTTCGTTCTATCAATTTCAGAGCCAATGGAGGAAAGAGTGACACGTGGCAAGTCGTACAAGTTTTCTCTACTGAACCAGTCCAAAATTGGGTCATTGTGGGAGATTGGAAATAACTTTGTCTTGAAGAATCCAAATCATATCAGACCTATGGCATTGGAAAGATGCTTCCAAGGGCTACTATAGGGCTGAATTTTAGATATTGAGGATCTGCAATTATAGAGATAATTCAATTTCAATATCGAGCTCCTCAAAAGCAAGTAAAAGGTGTTTATTTTTTTTTTTCCGAATTGCATAAGTCTTGTTTGAAGAATCAAGTTGAATTGATTCCAAGGGCATATTGTAGAATAGATATCAGTATTGGATTCTAAAATGGCCCATAAAAATAATTCAACACCCATTAAGCCTTTGGAAAGCTCTACTATGACTCATGAAGACAAAGAATGGCAACATGACATATCAAAATTACAAGAGCAAGTGCAACAAATTTCGCTCTCGCAAAGAGCAACAAAAAATGACATGGAAGTTTTGAAGAAAGGCGTGGAAACTAAGATGGATGATTTGAAGAAAGGCATGGAATCTAAGATGTATGGTTTGAAGAATGGCATAGAATCTAAGATAGATGGCATAGAGGTTGGCATAGAATCTAATATGGATGACATGGAAGCTAAGATCGATGAGAAAATGGAAAACATGAAGAATGTTCTAAAAGCAGACATCGAAGGTTTGACAAAGTTGATACAAGAAATGTTTCCTAATGGTGAAAATATGGTAGAGGAAACTCATGATGAGAACAAAATAAATGTTAATCGTGATTTCATAAAATCTAATGTTGGCGGGAAGAACCACCATATTCCAAAAATGGATATGAGGAAGTTTGATGGAAAGGATTTTGTAACATGGATACTACAGATGGAACAATATTTTGATATCCATAATGTGCAAAACACACAAAAAGGTACGCATTGCAGCTTTACATTTAGAACAAAATACATTTGTATGGTATCGATGGCTTTACTCCCGTAAAAGAATTGTCACTTGGTCAATTTTTACGGAGGAAATGATAGCACATTATGAGGATACAAAGAGCAACACCTTCTTTAGCCAATTAATAAATCTAAAAAAAAGGGTTTAATGGGAGAGCACATTGAGGACTTCCAAAAATTGAATATAAGGGTAACTGATATTCTAGAGGAAAACAGGATTGATCTCTTCATAGGTACTTTCAAGGATAACTTCCAACATGAAGTTCGCGTTTTGGAACCTGATTAATTGGAGAAAGCATTCAGGTTGGAAAGAAAAATTGAATGTAAAATTATGGCGACAAGGAAGCCTACCACTCACTTCTATAAAGAGGGAAGTGTTGCTACTCCTATATTTCCACAACCTACAAGGTTGACACCACAAAAATTGGAAGAAAAAAGAGTAAAAGGGCTTTGCTACAGTTGTGATAGAAAATACACTAAAGGTCATAAGTGTGCTAAGAAGAAATTATTTTACATAGATTGTGAAGAGGAAGAAGAAAATGAACAAGAAGAGGATATACACCAGAAACCAACCCAAGAAGAGGAAGAAATGAGTCTGACCATATCATGTAATGCATTGGCAGGAATTACCACTCCTCAAACTCTTAATATAGAAGGACATATCAAGAAGAAAAAGGTAATAGTGTTGATTGATTCAGGTAGTACCCATAATTTTGTTCATTGTAAGGTAGCCAAGGAATTGAATTGTTTCCTATACCCAGTACCAGAATGTCAAGTGATGGTTGCAAATGGAGGAACTATAAATTTCTCTAGAAAATTCCATAATATCAAGCTAACCATGGGGGAATATGTATTGAAAAGTCCAATGCTTTCCATTCCTATGGGAGGTGCTGATGTTGTACTAGGAGTACAATGGTTACAATCTTTGGGGACGGTAGCTTATAATTTTCAAGAACTTTTCTTGAAATTTTTTTCAAAAGGAAAGGAATTCGAATTACAAGGTATTGCAGGGAAGCTGGGAAAGAGAATAAGCTCTAATTTCATGAAAAATCTTCTAAAGAAAGAACAATGAGGCATAATTGCACAATTATGCTCACTAGAAGTTCCAACATCAAAATCATCTATTTCTGCAGATCTCCAAAAGCTCTTGGACAATCATTCCAAGGTTTTTGAAACTCCAAAAGGACTCCCACCTATTCATGATCATGATCATGCTATTCATTTGATTCTAGGAAGTGTTCCTCCAAACATCAGGCCTTATAGATATCCTTATGTCCAAAAGAACGAAATTGAACGTATGATTGCAGAAATGTTAGAGGCGGGTATAATTCAACCTAGTCAAAGTTCTTTCTCTGCTCCTGTAGTATTGGTACACAAGAAGGATGGATCATGGCGAATGTGTCCGGATTATAGGGAGCTCAATAAGTTCACCATTAAAGATAAATTTCCCATTCCTGTGATTGATGAATTATTGGATGAATTACATGGAGAAATTTATTTTACCAAGTTGGATCTTCGTTCAGGATATCATCAAATTAGAATGAAGACTGAAGATATTCCGAAAACAACATTTTGAACTCATAAGGGTCATTATGAATTTTTGGTCATGCCTTTTGGCCTTACCAATGCACCTTCTACATTTCAAGGGTTGATAAATTCCATTTTCAAAACCTTCCTTAGAAAATTTGTGCTAGTATTTTTTGATGATATACTAATCTACAACAGGTCTTGGAAGGATCATGTTCAACATGTTGAGAGGGTGCTCAAACTATTGCAGGAGAAACAATTATATGTAAAAACATCCAAATGTTTCTTTGGAGTACAAGAGGTGTAATATCTGGGTCATATTGTATCTCACGAGGGTGTTAAGGTAGACCCTAACAAAATTAAAGCCATTAAGGAATGGAAAGTCCCCACAACCATAAAGCAGTTGCGAGGATTTCTCGGGTTAACAAGGTATTATCAAAAGTTTGTTAAGAATTATGGGAGAATAGCAGCACCTCTAACAACATTATTGAAGAAAGATGCATTTTCATGGACTCCTGAAGCAACCAAGGCCTTTGAACATCTTAAAGAGGCAATGTGCCTAGCACCGGTCTTAGCTACGCCAGACTTCACAAAAACCTTTATTGTGGAATGTGATGCCTCAGGAAATGGAATTGGTGCAGTTTTAATGCAGGAAGGAAGACCTATTGCTTTTGAAAGTCGTCCAATCAAAGGAAAGTATTTACAGAAACCTATTTATGAGAAGGAAATGTTAGCAATACTGCATGCACTAAAGAAATGGAGAACTTACCTAATGGGAAGACACTTAAAGGTAAAAACTGATCATGATAGTCTTAAACACTTTTTGGAACAAAGACTATCTTTAGAAGACCAGCAAAAATGGGTCACAAAGATGTTGGGTTATGAATTTGAAATAATATACACAAAAGGGAAGCTAAATGTTGTTGCAGATGCACTCTCAAGAAAGAATGAAGAGGTGGAAGCATTGCTTTGTGCCATTTCTATTATCCAAAAATATTGGATAACCGAATCAAGAGAGGAATGGAAGAAGGACGAAGAAGTGTGGACACTCATTCAAAAGTTGTAGCAAGATCCTAGTACATCTGATACATTTAGTTAGAAAAATGATTCCTTATGGTATAAAGATCGCTTATATCTTTGTAAGAATTCCCAGCTAAAACAAAAGATTCTTTTGGAATTGCACACTTCTCTTTTAGGAGGACACTCAGGATTTTTAAAAACTTACCACAGGGTGAAGAAAGAATTTTTTTGGGATGGCCTTAAATCTGATATTCAAAAGTTTGTGGCGGAATGTTTGGTTTTCCAGCAGAATAAAGTGGAAACAATTAAGACCCCGGGACTTCCACAACCTTTATCCATTCCAAGTCAACGTTGGGAGGAGATTTCAATGGATTTTATCACAGGTTTACCTAAGTCCGAAGGAAAGAGTGTCATCATGGTGGTAGTTGATAGACTTACCAAGTATGCACACTTTGTGCATTATCTCATCCATTTAAAGCAAGTACAGTTGCTACTACATTTATGGACAAAATTCAAAAGCTACATGGAAGCCCAAGGGTTATTGTGAGTGACAGAGATCCCATTTTTACTGGAAATTTTTGGACGGAGTTATTTTCTTGTTTGGGTACTCAATTAACTCATAGCTCATCTTATCATCCTCAATCTGATGGTCAGACTGAGATAGTAAATAAATGTTTGAAAGGATATCTTCGTTGTTTTGTATCTGATAAACAAACACAATGGGTCAAGTGGTTACCTCTTGCTGAATGGTGGTATAACACTTCCTTCCATACTGCAGCAAAAATGACCCCATTTATGGCACTTCATGGATATCATCCACCATCCATCACATCATCTTTAAGGGAAAATTCGAAGGTTCAAGCAGTGGAAGATCACATCGAGCATCAGCAAGAAGTTCTTCAACTCTTAAAGGATAACCTGAATTTGGCACAAAATCGAATGAAACAACAGGCAGATCAACATCGCAGCGAGAGAAGTTTTGATGTAGGAGATTGGGTATTTTTACGGCTACAACCATATAAACAAATGTTCCTCAAGCAAGCTAAGAAGGATAATAAATTATCGCCAAAGTACTATGGTCCTTACAAGGTGTTGCAAAAGATTGGTACTATGGCATACAAATTGGAGCTTCCTGCTTCTTCGCGAGTACATCCAGTTTTCCATGTTTCATGCTTAAAGAAGGTTTTAGGTGAAAATCTTCCAGTTCAAACAGTATTGCCAGAACTTGATGGGGAAGGGAAGATCATATTGGAACCTGAAGCAGTCATAGAAAAAAGAACTCGACAACTACGGAATCGATCAATTTCAGAGTATCTCATCAAGTGGAAGAACTTACCCAATGAAGATTCTACATGGGAGGATGAGAATTTTATACAGAAGCACCTAGAGCTACTCAAGCATTGAGGACAACACTTTTTTGAAGGAGAGGGGCATGTTAGGTCCCTATATTACTAGTATAGTCCCTTATTGTTGTTAGTGTAACCCCCTTATTGTTATTATTGTACCCCTGTAACCCCATATTGTTATTATTGTGCCCTTAAATTATTATTGTTAGGTTGGCTAGGATTACATTGTGGCCCCACTAGGATTACATTTTGGCCCCATGGACTCCTATATATAGAAAGGAGGTTTTGTAATTTGAATCATCCAAGAATTGTTCATTCATGTAATGTATTGGAGGTTTCCCCCTCGAAGTGGCTTATTTCTAAGGTGTTGATATCTCTTTTCTTCTCTTTTTGGAGCTGGTTTCACAACACAACAACCTGCAATGCCTTTTAATCCTCAATTTCCTTTTCTCGTTACATTGGAACTGCCTGATGTGTCAAAGTTGACAAATGATTTGATCCTTCATAACCCGCATTAGCCTCCAGTTCCAACCAAAATTCCTGAGGATTGTCCCAAGTTTGAGGGTAAGTCTAGAGAAGACCCCCAAGTGCATGTTATGACACACCACCTTTGGTGTTCCTCTAACTTTTGGGTCGACGATTCTATCTGAATCCGTCTTTTCCAACGGACTCTTACTGGTGCTGCTGTGAAGCAGTACATCGAGTTATCTCGTGGTGTCTTCCAAGATTTCAATTGTTTTGCCATGGCGTTTCTCATGCACTTTCAGTTACTGGTTCGATATGAAACCAGGACACACCTCCTCACATCCTTGAAGCTAGATCGAGGTACTCATATCTCAGATCATATTCATGAATGGAGGCATCATCGTCGTATGATCAAGTTTGACATTCCTGACCAGCTTCTAACTGATTTTTTTACTACCTCCTTCATTGCTTCGATTACTAAGGACATTGCTATGGGGGCATGCGTCACTTAGGAAAAAGCCATTTCTCGTGCCCAGTACCTTGATCTTGTGTACTCTCAGTCGAGCATGTTGTATGAACTCTTTCCTGATGCTCCTAGACATGGAACTTCCAGAGCACTGACGATGCCATCTATCAATGGTATCATCGGTTTCGTGTCTCAAACTTCTCGGAAGTCTCCTCCTTCGAATCTTGGGAAGCAAAAATATACTCCTTCGAGTGATACTGCTTCTCAATCAATCCTGAATTCTGGTAAAACTGTGGAAGTGAATGTCATTCAGGCCAATCCGGTGAATAAAAATTCCAAGGGTAAAAAGAAGGGTAAAGGTAAGGCCAAAGCCAATACCCCGAAATAGGATTCTCAAAATTCTCGTGTTGATGATGGTTCACAACGTAAACCAAAGTATCCTTTCTTGATTTGTGACGAAGAGAACTATACCAAGGACTGTCCTCAATGGGCTGAAGTGAGTCGATTGCTCAAAGGCACCCAAGGAACTCCGAATGTTCTCAAAGAACCGTTTCCATCACAACAGACTCAGTTGGTAGAGAAACCTCAGTCCTCTACCCCATTTAGCTCTTAGGTTTTCATGATGAATGGTCCTGCATCCATTTCTATTACTACTCAATCGAAATATTATACCGAACTATGTCAGGCAGCGGGGAAAGAGATCGTTGATGGTCCTCCTCCTCCTCCTGCTTCTGGCCCTCTTCAGATTGAAAGGGCCTGTACTGAGCCCGTTGTACGACCACCTTCCAAAAGTGTACTCCGTAAGTCTTCTTAAAATCCTAACGCCTGTGCTGCTCAACATTACAGTATTGTTGAGGATTTGGCTCAGGTGCCATCTGATTTGTCTGCATTAGAAGTACTTCAGAGTTGTTCGTCTCAACGAAAGGCTTTATTATCTGCCATCGGTGGGGTTGATCCTGTTGATTCGAGCCTTATAACTTTCGATTTAGAGAATTTTGTCCCACGTCTCCCTCACCAGCTTGCACTGATTATCCAAGTTGGGATTAATGGATTGAATATCCATTGAGCGGTCGTGGATGAGGGTGCGTATACATGCGTCATGTCATCTGCCTGTTGGAAAGCTATCGGTTCTCTAGCTCTTAATTCATCTCCAAATGCTTTAGAAGTGTTTAATGGAAGGGAATCTAAACCTCTTTGTGTTCTTGCTAGTTTACCGATTACTCTAGAAGGGAAAAAAATTAACGTTGAGGTTGAAGTAGTTGATGCCAAGCTCAATCACAATCTTCTCCTTGGTCGCAGTTAGACTCACGCCATGCTATGCGTTCTGTCCACTCTCTTTCGTGTTTTGTGATTTCTGCATGAAGGAAAGATCGTTATTGTCGATCAGTTGTCTTTTTTCAGTTCTTCATCTTCCAAGAGCAACGTTCTATACATCAATAAAATTCCTACGCCTTATGAGAGCGTAGGGCCGGGTCTCTTCAAATATCCTGCCCTCATGGGTATTCTCCCTCTTCCTCCACCCAACACTATTTAGATTACTATGATTTCCAGGTCTTTTGATCCATGGATCATCCCTTCACTGAGCAGATTGATTTGTTTGGAGATTCTATGTGGTTAAGTCCGATCAAGATTGATTATTGTGAACTTATTTCAGCTTCCGATCCAGTGCCTCCTAATCATGCTCCTTTGGGCATGTCTCTTGACACTTATTCTCAATCCCCTTGGCTCGGCGAATCAGATTTGCCTGATCCCTTTAGAGAGATATTTCCCTCAGATGAAGCCATCGTGGAAACTATGTCTCTTGATGATCTTCCTTGGGACGACAACCATCATCATTCCTCGTTCACACCTGGCCTCAGGGCCATGTCTACTTGTATCAAGAGGTTTGCTTCTCAATTTCCTTCTCCTCTGCTTCAAATTCCTATCCTGACACATGAAGTCTTTGTGAAAGGTAATTTGAGCAACATTACACAGACCATGCCTATTGACATCTCTGTTAAACCGGGGGTTGTCGATAACATCCATATTGGGGTGACATGTTCTCCCGATGAGATCATGTCTATATTAGTCTCTTCCGCGAGTTTCGCAACATTTTCGCATGGTCTTGTGAAGAGATGCCCAACATCGATCCAAGTATAGTGGTGCATGAGATTCCTACCTACCCTGGTACGAAGCCTGTTCGCCATCGTCTTCATCCTGTGCACCCTAGAAAGGCAGCCTCTATTAAGGGAGAAGTTGAAAAACTTCTTAAAGATGGCTTTATCTATCCGATTCCCTTGACATAATGGGTTTCCAATATTGTTCCTATAGATAAGAAACATGGTACCATTCATGTCTGCGTTGATTACCATGATATTAACCGTGCTTGCCCTAAGGATAATTATCCCACTCCTTTTATTGATCAAATCATTGATGACTGTGCTGGGAGTGATATTTTTTCCCTGATGGACAGATTTTCTGGGTATAATTAGATTAAAATTCTTCCAACTGATCAACATAAGGCTTCCTTTATCTGTCCTTGGGGTACTTTCACCTATAAAAATTTCCCTTTCAGTCTTAAAAATTATTGGGCTACATTTCATCGGGCAATGTTATATGATTTCCACAATATCAAGCGCATTGTTCAGCCTTATCTGGATGAGCTTCCAGCTCATTCAGCTAAGCGTAAACACCATCCTAATCATCTCCACCAGATTTTTCTCCACTATCGACGTTATAACATCTGGCTCAATCCACATAAGTGCATCTTCTGCGTTGACTCCAGTAGACTCTTAGGGTTTATTGTTTCCAAAGATGGGATTCGTCTTGATCCACTCAAAGTTGAAGCTATCATTAATCTCCCCTCTCCTTCCTCCTTACATCAGCTGCACAGTCTACAGGGGAAAGCTAACTTCCCAAGCCATTTTATACCTAACTATGCTGAAGAGGCCAAAGGATTTATGTGATTAATGAAGCAAGGCATCCCATTCCTATGGGATGAGATCACCCAAAAGTCCTTTGATGCGCTGAAGACGTTTCTGGTCAATTCTCCTCTATTGCGTCCTCCAAATTATCATCGCAATTACTCCCTCTATTTGGCCACCACGTTTAGCACGATTGCCATGGTTTTGGTACAAGACGATGATGATGGCGATGAGAATGTCATTTACTATCTGTCTCGTAACCTTATTGATATCAAAACATGATATGCACATGTCGAGAAGTTGGCATTGGCTGTTGTCCAAGTTGTTCAACGTTTTCGTCACTATATTTTGTTGCACACAATGACTGTGATTTATGATTGCAACCCTATGACTTACATATTGACTCGTTAATTTTTGAAGGGAAAGTACTCTTGGTGGATTGTCATCCTCCAAGAGTTCGATTTGGAGTTCACTACCACCAAGTTCAAGAAGTCATTAGTCTTCGCCGATTTGATCTGCTCTCTCCCTTCCGACTCCGCTCCATATGGTTTCGAGGAACGCATTCTGGACGACACACTTTTTCTTATTAGCACCCTCGATCCTTGGTACAATGATATCATCATATATCTTCAGACTTCCACCTTCTGATATAAGTTGACAAAGGATGCTCGTTGATGCATACTTCATCAATCGCAACCCTATTGCATAGTCGGAGATGCACTCTACCGCATCCGAGTTGATTCCATTCTCCGCTGGTGTTTGACTCTCGAGGAGGCTGAAAAGGTCCTGAATGATTGTCACAGTGGTGCCTGTGGTAGTCACATGTCTGGGTATGCTACTGCATAGAAGATTATTCGTGCTAGGTATTTATAGACCACCATCTTTAAAGACTACATTGTTGTTGTCATTAAGTGTCATGATTGCTAGATCTATCAGCTCAAGATGCGCGCACCACCTTCCCATATTCACCATGTCATTACCATTGGTCCCTTTGCGAAGTGGGGCATCGATTTTATGACGTGTAACCCTCAATCGGTCGGGGGGCATGCTTATATCATCGTAGCCATAGAATACTTCACCAAATGGGTGGAGTTGACTTCCAAGCTGGGTTTGCATCACGACAGATCAACGCCGTACTACCCTCAGGCCAATGGCCAGGTTGAAGCCGTGAAAAAATTTCTCGTCACTATGCTTCAACGTATGATTGGGATGCACAAGTCAAATTGGCATCTCATGTTTTTTTCAGCTCTCTTGGATTACCGAACCTCAGTGAAGGATGTGATTGGATTCACTCCATTCCAGCTTGTCTATGGTATGGAAGCTACCCTTCAGATTGAATGTGAAATTCCTTCTCTCAAGCTAGCTGTTGAATTACTGCCGAATATTTTTCCAGAAGAATAATGTCTTCTATATTTAGAGAGGCTTGATGAAACTCGCTGCTTTGCTGTTCTGGTCATAGAGGCACAAAAAAAGCGGGTCAAATATCATTTCGACTAGTCGGTTTCCCCTCGTTCCTTTATAGAAGGAGACCTAATCCACTTGTGTGACCAAGCTCACAATAAGTTGGGGGTAGGAAAATTCCAACTCACGTGGCATGGGCCCTACATTGTTAAACGTGTTTTACAGAATGGGGCTTATGAGCTTATTGATTATGAAGGACATCCTCTGGATCAGCCCAGAAATGTGTTGTATCTTAAAAACTACTATGCATGAATCATCCATGCATGTTTATTTGTACATAAGTGTTTTTTCATTTTTGTACATTTTTGGCTTGGTGTGCTTTGCGAGCATTTTCCTGCTTATTGGATCATTTCTTATTGTGTAGATATCTATTACCCCTTATGTTGGTTTCGCAGATGGTGCTTCCCGCAATAGGTCCTCAACAACCTGGGTGATTTATGATCCTACTGGTGAGTTGATAGACCTTCAAGGTATTTTTCTAGGATGAACCACAAACAATGTCATTGAATATAGTGTTTTTATTGAACTATTAACTGAGGCCATTGCTCTCGATATTCGTGCATTGATTGTTAACCTAGATTCATAACTTGTTGTTCTTCAACTTAATGGGAATTATTCTATTAGAAACCCTCACATCTTAAGGTTATATTTGCGTATTCATTTACTAGAAAGACATTTTGATTACATTACATATCAACATAGTCCTAAACGAATGAATGCATTAACTAATATAGTAGCTAATATTGTATTAGATAGACATTTGCGTAATTTGTAAAAACATCATCATCACATGATAAGATATATATATATATATATATATATATATATATATATATATATATATATATATATATATATATATATATATATATCGAGTGTTTGCATCTGTTATCACCCAGAAAAAGTGAAACATCATTTGACATAATCTTAGAAGTCCATTTGTCAAAGGTATGGTCATAGAGTTCATTAGGAAAATTTAAAATTTTCATATTAGCCTATCCTAAGGTCTAAACCCACCCCCATTCAAGTTTTATCATGTCTCACCAGTCATCATTTGGTGACATATTCCATTTTCCAAGTTTTTAAATTCGAAAAGGTCACTTTAGCCAAGATTTCCTATTTTCGTAGCGAATTACACAGTAAAAGGGAAGTTTTTGCTACAAAACTACTAATACTTTCGTAGCAAAACTGCCAGAAAATACACTAACTACGCTACGAAAAGAGGTTTTTCTGTCTGCCTTTTCAAATTCGGTGCTAGGTGTCAGTCAATGATTAGAAGTGCTAGGGTGGATGTCATTCGAGTTAGTTAGGGTTAAATCAAGGTACAATGGTCATGGCTGAGGTCATTATTACTGTTTTTAGCATGTATGGGTCATGATTAAGCCATGGGTTGTCATCGAAACTTTAAAATATTACCCAATTGAGTCATTTGTCATTCTCCGCTCCATCTTTGCATGTTATTGAGTCCTGGAGAGCTGTTTCACCAAGCCAAGCTGGTGGATGGTGTTATCACTCTAGTAATTCTAAAGTTGTGAGATTTTTGGTTTTTAATCAAAGAACACTAGAGGTAACCACAAACCTACTTCAAACTCTAGGATCTAGCCTTCCTAGGGTTCAGAGAGGGATCTCTCTTTTAAATTTATCTTTGATTGATTTGTAAATGTTAGGCTAGTTATGAATGGGAAGTTTTGGTTTTGGTTTTGATTGATTTGGTGGGAAAAATCACTTGAAGGTATGGATAGTGGGAAATATACTTATCCATTGGGCTATGGAGTCTAAATAAAGCTAACAGAACTGAGATCAAGGCTAAAAGGTCAAATGTATTCAGGGCAAGATAGATAACCCTTGAAAGATCTTGGAAAATTGTTTTTGTGAGGTGGTATGACCGGGATAAAAGGCACTTAAGAATCCTTTGATCCAGAAAAGGGAAGTATAAGGCAGAGGTCAAACAAGTGAGAGAGCAGTTAAGAATTCTCTACATTGGAAATTAGAGGAAAACATAAAAATGACAACTAGTTAAAAACAGGGTGCTTTTAACAAATCTTGTTGTAATACTCCTAGTTATACATTCAAATTTAGAATAAACATAGATGGATGAATTTAACTAAGAAAGGAAATAGTAACAAGTAAGGAAATACTTCACTCCAGATAGCTCATCATAGGGATCCTGAATTATGATGCCAATTGAAATTGATCCAGCCTGCTACTTGAAATTCGAAACACAAAAAGCCTTCAATGTCCAACATAAATGACTATAATAATTTCCAACAATTTTATTCCACACCAGATACTTCTAAATTTGAAGTATTTACACATAATGTCTTACAAAATATCCTAGAAAACTTCTAGGAATTATCTTAGGAAAATAAAATATCTTTACAACAATAATAGGGACAACTGCTTAACAAATTAGCAAGCTGTCCTATTTTATCCAGAAGAAATAGAACTGTTTTGATGACAAGAAGTTGTTGGCTGCCTATGTGTCCTGCTTGCTGGCTCTTAGATATTTTTTTGGAATCTAACTTTCCTTCACTGATACTCTTTCTTACTGATACTCTTTCTCACTGATACTCTTTCTCACCGATACTCTTTAACCTTTAGTCAAACTGCTTTACTTCTGTAAAATCTGTTTTGACAGTGAAATCAACAAATATATTTTTCCTCTTTTATTTGTTTGTCTTTCATAATAAATTAGTAAGTGCTTGCCAATCCTCATTTTTAAGAATTTGTATATTTTTTACTTTCCTGAAATTCTCATCAACTTCAGTATATCTAGCAAAGGTTGGCTTGGTGACAAATAAATGTTTGATCTCATGTTGAAAATAAAACAAGTCTTCAAAGTTCTTCAATAAGACCTGCCCTGTTGGAATTCCTTGTCCTTGTGGCTTATATACCTATTCTTTGACAAATTCCCATTCTGGGGCATCAACGTATCATTAATTACCATAATGTCAGGCAATCCCTTTTGTCTCAAATTTGTGAATTTAACTATGAATTTGGTTATGGCAGTATTCATAGTTTCACATTTCTCTTCAAGCTTCCTCATCAAATTTCTCTTTGTGGTGACTTTCCTAATTTCTAGGATGGTTGTTGTCGTGTCATTGGTTTTGAGTTCTTCCAACTCCTGTCTATTCTTGCTGTTGAGGAAAGTGATAAGCCTTAAAGTTTTCCCTGGTTTATCAGCCAATTCACTTTGTGCCTTTTGAATTTCTTCTTGTGCTGCTAGTAGTAACTCCCTCTATTCAAAAATTACCTGAATTGAAGGCCAAACATCATGGATGGATTCAATTACATTGTTCCAAAGGTATTTCTTTATGTAGGATATTTGCTCTGTTAATGTTAACTCATCTTGTAATTTCTTCAGTTGTTCACTTAATCTGATGGCCTTCTGTTCATGGGTTTTAGCATTTATCTGAGCCAATTTATTGGAACTCTCAAGATTTTTTACCATTTTAGTCAATCTATTTATTTAATTTGTCTTTAAAGACATCTCTTCCATTGCTTTCACTAGTTGGTTGGCTTCATTTGTAGGCTGCACTGCTGTTGTAGAGGATTCAATAGCTAAAGTTGTAGAAGAAGTAACTAGCACTGCAGTGGTCAGTGGATCTTTGGGTGCCAAATTTTCACCTAAATTTGAAGGCAATGCTGTAGTGATAACTAGAATGACTGTAGGAACCTCTGGTTCTTTCACTATCTCCTTTTCTTGGACAAGATTGTCCATTTGTATTTCCATTTCTTTAATCTGGGCTGTCAACTTAAGAATTAAATTCATCATCTCATCTTTTTCATTTTGTTCCTAGAAGATTTCTTTTGTTTGAGGATGTTCACTTTGAGGAAGCTTGAGCTGTTTCCTCAAAGCTTCTATATCTTCATTTTTCTTTTTTATCAATAATTCAGCTGCTTTGATATTAGTAGGATCATATCCCACTTGTAGCACTAGTTCTTCTAAGGCTTTTATCCTTAAATCCTTGGCATACAATGAGGCTTTGTCCATCTTCATTTGATCTTGCATGTTGGAGATGGTGTTTTGGAGCTTTTGAGCACTCATAGGCTTTGTTGTCATAGTGGAGTATAACATCTATAAGCTTTTCCTATGAAACTCTATTTGATCTAATTCATGGATACTGTCTGTATCTACTTCTAGATCAACTTATTATAGTCTGACACTGTTTTTGGCACTGGTACAGTGGGTTGCAAGAATGACATAATCAAATTTTTAATTGAGTAGTCAAAGGCTGATAGAAATCAGTTTTGATTACCTAGCTTTTGCTTCAAAAATTGAGAGTAAATTTCAGTTTTGATTTCTTCATTCTTCAGCTTGATTTGTTTATACTTCTCTTTAATATCCAAGTCTTTTTCCTCAGATGTTTGTGAGGAAGAAGCTTCCATACGTTGTTGTCTCTCCATTAGCTGTGTACCTTCATTGTTGACCTATTCTTCATTCTTATTATTAGGAGTTGATTCATTTATAATGACTGTTGTAGTATCAAAACTAGTTTCTGGTGCACCTGTATCATCTATGTCAATTGTCACCTTTTATTTATCAATTGAGCTTAGCTTGGGCCTTTTGTTATAGATTATTTTTAACTTGGTCCCAGTTGTAGTTTCTGCAGTATAAGTTCCCTCTTCCCTGATTCTTTTAGTGGATGTTTCTGGCTGTTTGGCAATTTCCAAAGGGTGACTAGTATTCCTTTGTTTCACTGCCTCTGTTAAAGTGTTTTCAACCCACTCAATTTGATTAGCAAACTTATCTATTTCTATTTTTGACTCATGGATAAAGGGTGTCAATTTACATTTTACCCTTAGTTTACTTAAGATCCCTTGTGGATCATAATTCCATGGGAAACTTTCTTCAAATCTAAATTCCAACAATTGCTTAGTTACCTCTTTCTCTGCATCTCTGTGGTTGCATATGTATGGCCCTATCTGATTCTTAAGTTTGAATTGTGTCTTATTATTAGCTGCCATGAAATTAATGGAATCGGAGTTTAGGATATACCTGATGTATTCCAAGGAAATGTCCTCATTGAAGGATGTTTGGGTAACTTGTAAGGTAACAAGTTTGACCCAAAAACTCTAATTTTAGTAAAATTTTCATATAGGTACTAATCACCAACTTTACTCTGTTCTAACATCTGCAAAATATTTTTCATTTCCTCATTTATTCTATGCTGCTCTGTTTTGGTCAACATAGTAATCACTGGATGTACAAATAACTCTATAAATTCTGAATAACTGAAGTTTGCACATTCTTTCCTAATTAATGATGTCCATAAAATGACAGATAGAGGATTTCCTTCTATGTCAAGTTTTTGATGAGAAATTGGAAAACTATCTGATTGGAAATATAGACACATATGGAAAAGGTAGGAGGTATATCTGAACACTCCCTCAAGTTGCAAATTGGTCAATTGATAATGAATACTATCAGCAATGAAACCAACATAATCAAAGATAACTGAGGGTGGTTGACCTAGAGAAAAGGTGGATAAGAATCCTAGGATGGACTAATCAATATGTTCATCAGTAAAATATCCAAGGATGAAGGAAAGCATGGAAATCACATGCCTTGATCCTTCAGGGAATTTAGCAGTAGAATAAGGAGGATTTAGCTTAGGAATTTCTACATGCAGAGGCATAAAAGTTTCAAAAATCATGAACCTTTTGGGAAAATCTAGGCCAATGTATAACTTGGTGAGGGCCTCTATGGATAATGGGACTGCTTGGGCGTCAGGTTGAAGCTGCAGCATATGATTAATTGATTCTGTAGTGATGGTAAAAAGCACTTCTTTTTTAGCATTTAAAATGGCTCTTTGCTCAGGAATATAATACTGCTGACACAATCTAATGATATCCTGACATGTGTGGGTTAATGGGACCACATACTTGGGTAAATGGGATTCCCAAACATGGATTTATTCTTCATTGTCTAATGACTTTTCATAGCACCAATTGTGGATATCTAGTAGATTAAACTCAATAATAGGATCTTCTATTTTGTAATCAATATCAGCTAGGGGGGTATGTTCAATATCAACAACAGGTGGTTGAAAAGGATTAACAACAATAGCAATGTTTGAAGTCATGGCAGGGGTAGATTTAAGTGCTTTAGAAGTTACAGGCTTACTTGTATTTTGTTTTTTAGTCATTTTGATATACTTCTGCGAGTTTAAGTAGTTTTCAGGAGTAATTTACTTTTAGCAGAGAATATTCTGGACAAATTTGACTAAGGATGGCTTTTTCTTTCCAAATAGGTTTGTCAAAGAGGTTTTAGAGAACTGGTTTAAAACAGAAAACAAGGGTTTTCTTAGTACTTTGACTAAGAAATAGGGCTCCAGGGTACCTGCAGAGGTTTTCTGGTCTTTTTTCAAAGTTTTGAAATTGATCTTTAAACTGTATAAGCTTAGAAATTTGTTCAAAATAGCACACAGTAAAGAGATGGGGTTTCTGGGAAAAATTTGCCAGAGTTTGGCCTATTTTTGGGACTTTTTGGCAATTAATTTCTAAAATTTGGGGATAGTTTGTTCTTTAAACAATCTTTGAATTGATTGCAGGTTCGATTTTTTAGAAAAATACTTGTTTGTTTTGCAGGTATCGGCTTTGGAAGAGCTTCTAAGGTTCTGGTTGAGTTGATGGTTACAATTGCTTAATTGGAGCAATATGCAACTTCTTGGCAATCTTCACAGGTTTATTGGGTAAATCTTGGATATTTCAGGCATAAAAATGGCAACAAGGGGCTTTCACTGGGTTCTTTTATAGTTGGGAGAAGCAATGCAGTTGTTAAACACAAAAATAATCAGATAAATGCTTTACCAAAGGTTTTATTAAAACATTTCAATTTTTTTAATCTGGCATTGAATGCGGGTTGCATGAGGCAGGAAGGCGGTTTCAGAAAATTCAAAGAGAAAGGAAACCGGTGGTTATCGCGCAGGTTTCTGGTGGTAAGCAGTTTTAGGCTCATCGAACACGATCCAATGAGGAAGGACCACATGGAGGAGAGAGGAATGGGCAAAACCACCCATGTCGAGCGGCTATTGCGTTTGGAGGGTCGGGCATCTTTTTCACGCGATATCATTCTCCGATCGTCAAATCTGGAGGTTGAAAGAGAACGGTCAAGATTATTTCAGGAGATGCATCGAAATGAGATGGTGGGACCAGGCCTTTTATTATATAAGCGGATGGGTGAAAATAAATTTAAACCTTTATGATATATCTAAGGGGTAAAGGTTTAAAACATATTTAGAATATATTAATAAAATGTATATAGGAGCAGGCTTTTATGCATAGGCAGTAAGGGTTCATTTATACATAGTGGAAAGGACTATAACCCTTATAAAAGTGTGTTTTGATAAAGGTTAAGACTTTATGCTTATATAATATGGCGGGGGGGAAATAATACATTTTAACTCAAAACATTTATAAAATGTTTTAATAAAACATATGCGGGCGCGATAGTATATAGTTTTCAACCTCTTTGAATAGTTTAAAAACTATAGGGGTGGGGTATTTAAATAACGACAGGTTTAGACCAAAGGGCTTATAGTTTGGGGTTTTAATTTATGCACGTGGGGATAATAGAATTTGGTCTTAAATGTTAAAATAGTGGGTTTTTGGGGTTTATTTAGATATAGGGGAATTATTAACTACGTGAGGGTTAGTTAGGGTTTTAATTAAAATATGTTAAAAGTTAATATGAAGGAGTAGTGAAATGTAAAATAAAACACATGTTATCTCTAAGTAAAGTGTAAAAAGTAAAGCAATGCTCATCTTTATATTACTTCACTAATACTTAGGATAAATGGAATTTTGAGGGTTTTTATGAATTCTTTTGAAGGGATGAAGTTAATTATTTGGGATTTTAGCTTTGCTAAGTAAGAATGTGTCTTTAATTAGGAAAAAGGGGTTTTAATGTATGAATGAAGGGTGAATGATGATAAATGTGGGTTTAACATAAGAACTCAATATTTTTAACTAACCAGTCATCGACCCTTGGGTCTGGTCTCAACAAAAGTCAAAGAAATGCTTTGATCCTATTTGACTGATAGATTTAGAATACTGAATACTTATAGGGGAGGGGAAATTAGTGATTTTTTCCTGACGATAATTTATTACATGCTTGCTCCACTTCTTTCTACCTATCCAGCTTTATTTCTAACATTTTTTCTTCATTTTTGCAGGTGCATTTAGGCTTGCAACCTTGAAACATTTTTCTTTCAAAGCATAAAACTATCTAAATCTACCTTATTTAATTCGAGGGCTCAGATTAAATTGTTGAACTCCTCATTGTTCTCTACCTATCTATGGATTTATCAAGTTTAAACTGCTTGATAAATCTTTATTCACTATCTAAAACATGAAATTGAAATCATGAAAAGTTAAGATTAAACAATTTAACTTATCATGGATTATGGAATTTAATGACACTCTGCACATAATCATTATTCTTGTAGTAAAAGTAAAAGTAGTGGCATTTGGACTTGCTCACTTTCAGGTCTTATTTTTTATCTCTTTTTTCTTTTGGGTTCTATATTTTTCTAAGTCTTTTGATCTTTCTTTTAGGACTTTTTACCCTCTTTTGGTTTTTTGTTATATTTCATTTTTTCAAAATATGGGAAAACAACTTGCAAAAAGCAAGGTATGTACATATTTACAAGACTATCAAAGTCAATTCAAAATTTATGAACCCTATTATTATAGGAACCTAACAGATGGTATTTTCAAAGTTGCAAGTGTCACTGATCAAGAGAGGCATAGAAGGTATTAAAGCACCATGGTTGCAAAGAGGAAGACCAACAAAGGAGGCCACTACCTCAGATATGAGCCATCAGACATGAATTTTTTGAATGAAGACCCAATTGCCTTAGAAGTTTTCGGAAGAACAGGGTGTTTGCAGTTTTTCCAAATATTGCAAGGATGCCATGTGCAGGTTTCTAAGGATTTTCCCATCAGTTTCAATGGGACAGCTTCAAAAGTGGGAATGTTGAACCTCACTGTAACACTAGAGACCATTGCAGTAACAACAATAATTCTTAGAGGAGGAGAACAATGGGTCAAAGGCTTCAAGTTCACCATGCAGGAATGTAAGGAGTTTATCAAGCCAGAGCATAGTGAGATTGATCTCACAAATGCCATCCCAAGGAGCTACATGAAAGAAAACTTCTCAAAGCTGCTGCTAATCATTCAGAAATACTTCACCTGTGAAGGGAGGTATCATATGGTTTATTCCTACCACCTCAGGCTTCTACTACATTTTGTTGGTAAGAGGTCTCTTGATTTACCTTTTTACTTATACAAAAGCTTAGCTAAAATGTCAGAGAAAGTTCCATCTAAATTTGAAGGAAATCAAACCTCACTCTTTCATCATGGTTTAATCAAGTTGCTGGTATTAGAAGAGTTAAAGAGATTAGGCAGAGACTGGTCATTTTTTTCTGTTTGTTAGTGGTTTTGAATTATATTCCATCACTCCTAAAATAACTCCTAAACCTAGAGGCATACCATCACCTTACGTGGTACACTGTGAACAAAAATAACGATAACGAAACATAGCGGCAAAGGAAATTTACAAGAAGACAAACAGTGGCTAAGGTTAATTTAGAAGACATTCTGGGTGCTATTGATATTGAAGAAACTCCCATAGTCCAAGCTGAAGATATAGATGAGGGAGGAAAGAAGCTCAAGAAAGCAAAAATAGCTAAGAAGTTAGAGTTTGAAGGTGAGGATGTAGGATTCATGTTTCAAGCTAGGAAACTAATGAAAAGACATGCTAGAAAGCTCTTGTAAAGAAGTAAATAAGCTCATAAGGTCACTGAAACTATCCAACCACCACCAAGCATCATTGACCTTTCCTCACCTGCAAAAGAAGAATCAGTCATTAAACAAAGGAAAGGAAAAGAGAAAATTATTGAAAAAACAGAGATTGAGGTCCTTAAGGAGCAGTTGAAGCTGGAAAATGATGAAATATCAGTCTTGAAGAAAGAGGCAAGGAAGCACAAGGTTCAGAAGGTACAGTTTGAGAAAATGAAAGAAATTTTGGAAGAGCAGGTTAATTGTGTGTCAAAGACCTTAGATAACACACATCAATTGATCAAATGGACTCAACCATTGAGAGGAGAGGTGAAGCATATTAGAAAAATGAACTTGCACCTGAAATCTAAGAATAGGACACTGAAGTACCAAGTGAAAGACTTCAAGGGCAGTTAGACTTGATTCATGAAGAGCTGGAGAAGAAGGGCTTAAAGATGACTGTGGTTGAGGAGCCCATAGCTCAATTAATCATTAATGAAGAAGAAACACCTCAAGGGTCTTAAGTTGAGTTTGAATGTGTTTTAGAAGGTTCATGGCATGCAGAAGGCCACGTTTGTACAACTGGAGGTCACTCTTTGGATAAAATTTTGAAATATGGAAATGTTGCAGTTTTTTAGAGTTTCGTAGTGTTTCCTAGGCTTAAAGCCAGGAAAATGCTATGAAAATTTCTGTAGCAGCCTATTTGCTTCCAAAAACATTTTTTGTGGCTTTGAAGGAGGGAAAATGGTGGTGATGATGTGTCATGTCTTGGTTGACACCATGGAACAACAAAGGAGCAGAGTATTTGGGTGCAAAAACTATTTTTTGGACACTACGAAAGCTCGATACGAAACTGTCATGTTTTCATAGCGAGCTGTTTTGAAGGTTTTGAAGCAGTTTAAAGGAATTTTTGGGTAGTTGGACTCCTCCAACAGGTCAAGAGACCTTATCATCAAACATTTATGACTTGAAGAATGTGTATTGAAGACAACTCATTAGCTAAAACTTTCGTTGAAGATAATGTCTTGTATTCCTAAAAAATAGGGTTTTGTTCCACATGTCTAGGAGGGTTTTTAATGTGTAAAGTAGTGATGAACCATGTCGTAGCCTTTTTGAGCATGTGATGGTTATGTGTAACTGATATGTAACTGTTTCAAAGATTAGGTAGAATGATGTAATAAATAGGAGTTTGTGTCCTATTAGGAAAATTCATCTTTAGGGTGTAGCTAACATTTTCTTGTTAAAAGACATGTTTTTTCATTATATGAGGTGTCATAGGAATAATTCGATGAATCTAGCCAAGAGGCAGATCACCCCTACTATAAGAATGTCTATTTAAAGGCAAATCATCGAAGTAGTAAAGGGTTGGAGATTTTTTGCACCATACTCTTTGGTATATATGAATTTTAACAATTATATCAGTAATATAGATGGTTTTCTTCATGATAGACTTGAGATTCTCATGGGGTTTCTAATGTTTTTCTGATCTATATCTTTATGTTTACCACTT
>CM076581.1:1408159098-1408472916 GCA_034641835.2 Pinus albicaulis
ATGGAATAGCAAAGCAAATAAAGGATTGAACAACAATTCTGAAATAGAACAGCAAGTCTAAAATGGAACAGCAATTGAATAACTAAGTCCCGCAGGTTGTAACCAAACTTAATCTATTAACTCAAATGCATTCTTTGCAATCAAATAACATTCTTTCACTCTAAAAGCAATTCACACAAATCACACTAATGGAACAGCAATAACTATTAATGAATTATGGAACAGTACTGATAAATCAGAAACGCGCACAACACGAACGTTTAGTATAACAGCTCTGTAACAAAACAGTAAGAACATGCAATTAACTCTTGAAAGGATTAATAACTTGATGCGGAGTCAACACACGATTCTATCTGTAAAAAACCTCAATGATTCAATCTTTAACAAAGCATGTAATATGAACTTATAAAGCATATCAAATTACCAAATAACAATGATAAACAAACCACACAAAAGTCAAGTCGTAATGGTACAGAAGCAAGTGTCCTTCGGGGCCGGGCCCTTAGCCTCCAAGGATACACCGCTTTAAGTTAATCCAGACGCAGAGATGAAATAATCACCAAGCTTTTATTAATGCATCGGTCAAAAATACATTGAACCAGTTCTCAACGAGACTCAATAATCAAAGTTGATGTTTTACAGAAAATTACATAAAAGCGTATCCTATCTATCAAGCTAACAGTGTTGTCCCTTTATATAAAGGTGATGGCGGAGATGTCCAAGTAACATGATAAATAAAGCAGCGATCCCTCAGGATCGAAGATCCTGAGGGATTCGCCAAACTGTTAATTCTTCATCCTTTCCTTTCTTTGGCGCCGAGCTGGTGTCTTCTCCTTCTTTTCCGAGCCGATTTGCTGTAATCTATTTAGCCTTGTTTGCATTCGGTTCTCGTTCAGAGGGACAGCAGTTATCTCGACTTTGTCCTTTCCTTTGGAACGGAAATTCCTCGTTTTCTCCTTTTCCTGTACAGAAAATAACCATTATCAGTGGCTAAGTCTTGCATATCAATTCTCACATGTTTTGTTATGGTTCCTTATTACTTTCCAAATTCATGATACAAAAAGGTTCACAAATTCTATTAAAAAGCCACTGAAATAGTCATCAAAAGCATACCTTGCAGGCTGATTTTGAGGTAGCTCACGACATCCAAATTGAGCTCATGATAGCTCGTTGGAAAGCCCTGGATGTCTACTTTCCAACCCAAGTGGAATTTCTGAATTTGGAGTTGATTTGACCCTTCAAAACCTCATTCTCCCAGAGGTACTTCCTGCTGGTGCAAAAGGTGGCAGCAAGGTGTTTGTTATGGTGTTTTTGAGCTGTTTGACCATCCAGATTTTGTTGAAATGCTAAGTTGACTTCAGAGGATGCATATTTAACCATGAAAAATCCAAAAATGTAAAAATCTCTTCCAGCAAGTGCCTCAAAAAAATGCGAGCGCATGAGCGCGCGACCCACCTAGCTACAAAACCTGTTTTTAAGACCAAAAATTTGGAAATGACAAAATTTTCTCCGAATTTGCCCAAATTCGGAGTGGAGGTCCTCCATCATGTGTCTTGCCCATTCAATGAAGCCTCGGCCAAAATCCGAAGTGGATTGGGCCTTTTCCGCCGTCGAAGTGCCTTGCGCAACCTCCTCTTCATGATCTTCATCCTCGCTTTGCAAACATGCATGCGAGCCCAGTAATGGCCTTTCATGTGGCGAAGCATGTCTTTGTCTCGATTTGCCTTCGCCAACAACTTCTCCAGATGTATATTTACCCGCGTGAGTACAGTATCTCTGTCAGCTGGTGTCATGTCACCGGGTCTCTTTCGATTCCACTGTCTGTCCTCACGGATTTGGCGCACCTCATAAAATGTGAGCTCATCCTCAAGCTGTTTGTTGCGCTGCTCCAAATAGTTAATCACCCACCGAGCCTTCTGCAATTGGTCTTTCAGCTGGTCATTCTCGGCCCTTTGCTCCTGGATGACTTCCCTCAGCTTCGAGCTAGGAGAGCCCGTATCAACATCAATGACTGTCATATCGGTGTCCCGGCCTCCTGATGGGCCCTCATCATGCATGGGCCTCTTGCCCCTATCTTGTACCTGTACCTGCACTGGAGAAGAAAGCGAGACCCTTTCCACATCACGTGGAGATAATACTCGCCGTGTCGATGAAGTCGGCAGGACCCCTTCCACCTCACGTGGAGATAGTACCCGCTGTGTCGCTGCAAATAAGGCCCTGTGGCCTCGCTGATATGTCTCAAACAAAGGAGTAATGATATGCCCAACCTCAAGCATGTCCGGCTGGTGTGAGGGCTCTCCTGCATCATAAACTGCCTCGGGAGGCTGTTGTGGCACTCTGAAAAAGTCTCTAGAAATGAAATCCTCCCAAGTGATGCCCTGCTTTGCCAACTGATGTGACACCAAGATTTTGATCAAGGCGAAATGATATATACTTCTGTACTGCTGCACTGGGCTCGTTTTCTTCTGCACAAATGTAACCATCTTCTCTATGTTGCGGTATATGAAATAAGGAATATTCATCATACGCACCCTTGTGAAGTGCATCAGCAAACGAACATGATATGAGAAAAGACGAGCCTACCTGCCCTCACAACTAAAATACTGAATGATGAGCCTCATGAGTGGTGCATACTCATCTCTCAAGAATCTGAATGGAAAAACTCTGCTCAAGTAAGCCACATATCCAGTTTTAATGTATGGCTCATAATGAAATTTCTCTAACTGCTTACCCTTGCTCCATTTCTCGCCTATGTTCGGTATGCCAGTGGCTTGAGCAATAGTCAAAGGTGATACAATGAAATCAACCCCAGCAAGGTTTACCCGATCACCCCGCAAATGAAGAACAAACAGACGTGCTAATTCACGATGAGGTCGGGTTTGTACAACCATCTCACAAAATCTGAAACATGACAAGAATCAAAAACAATCCATAGCTAATGGACATGCCTGCAACCGAGCCAAAGAAGTAGGCTCCTCTCTGCGATGATCACCACTTCTATTTTCTCTGCGGGAACCCCGTGGCACATTACCTTCAGCCACCGAATCACTGCCTGACCCTGGCTCATATTCTGACTCTGTCTCTGACATATCTCTGATTAAACTTTTGGCAATATGTATGCTGATATGAATGCAGTGAAAGAAAAATTAGGATGTATGTTTAACACTCAACCAATATCCCACCGCCAAAACACCATCAAGGAATCAAATTATGGATAAAATCTCTGCTTCAAATGGACTGAAAAGGCACCATCTCTGTTTTGAATGCAAATGAAATTTTTACCAAATAGGAGCAAGCAACCTTCAAAAGTTTGGACACATTTAGTTAAAGGAGAGCATGGTATTAACAATGATATGTTTGTCTACGAGTTATGAGCATAAAGGTTTCAATGGGCCATTCGAAACAACGACATGAGCATATGCTAACATTGGGCAATGTGACTCATTACAAACATGAGGAATGTGACTCAAAGGGTTTAAACATGGCATAACACTAACAATGGTAGTAGTGGTATTATGGGTATGATAACAAATTGATTTTGATGTTATATAGAAGGCTGGCCATATCACTGTTTAAAATAGCAAACACACTCTTTACACCATTCATTTTTATTTCAACCCTGAAAACAATAATCTTATAACAGTGGGGTTTTAAATCCTTCATTTGCATATTAGAAACCACCCATGATGACACAAATATGTTCGAAAACCCCAAGTGATTGATGAAAACCTGTTTTGAAGGCAACTGGAGTCGATTCCGAGCCAATCTGGGCGCTCAAACTCAATTCCAAAACTTTGTGTCTGCGTGGGTCGCGCAGGCTCTGTTTGGGTCGCGCAGCCCAGGTGGGTCGCGCACCTGCAAACCCACAGTGCTGAACTGAGTCTGCGTGGGTCGCGCAGCCCAGGTGGGTCGCTCTGCCTCAAGTTGGGTCGCGCAGCCCTAAAACTCTGTCTACGCCCTTCAAAAGTATGAAATCGGCCTCAACTTTGCAAATACGATTTGGGAGGAATGAAATCGTTTCAAATGAACTTGTTTGGCTTTTATAATGTCACAAATATCTTCACAATCAGATTTTATTTCAAATCAAATTTCAAAACCCATATTACAAATGTTTTTGTAATTTTCACTTTGGATTTTTCAAATACAAACTTCCTTTGGCTTTTTTCTGAGATCGATACTAATGATTTTGCTGTCTTCTTGCAGGGATATGACTATCTTGGCTAGAGAAAAGACCAGGGGTCTGCTTTTACAATGTCTTCATGGCGGAACAATTACAATTTATTACAAAATGATAATGACAAATTTCTAGTTCCAAAACAGGGTTTTGGACTAGAAATGTATTTTTTTTAAGAAAATGCCGATGATAATAAAATAGAAATCACAAGTGCTGGACTTTCCTCACCTTACAGGCTTTATGACTAGTGTATAAATGACTCAAAAACCCTAGACACCAAGACCTAGGACACTTATTGACATTTTAATGACCTCATACATAATGACAATGACTATAAATAATTTTTTTTTTAGAAAATATTTTTTAAAATAGCGCTGCAGGTATAACATGAGGAAATACAAAATGACACAACCCTTCGTCAGTTCATGGCATGATCCTAGTGATATGCAAAGAAGTGAAACAAGTGAGACACCTAATAATGAAAATGCAAAAGACGAAATGATCACTGACGGAGGGCAGCAAGGGCTGACTCTAACATTGGCTCCAATGGGGATGGTGGCTCCATGGAGATGCCAAGAACGGCAGATCTCTGGGGGAGTCAGACAGTGCCTCTCATCCATTGGGCGATGGAATCATTATTTCAACTGACAAGACAAACTTTGGACAATTTTATTGATTGCAGATTTGACTAACAATGGACTGTAATTTGACCAAAACTGACTAGACTCAAACTTGACATGACTTTAAACAAGAAGACTGATAAACTTAACTTTACAATCTCAACCCAACCAACCTCTATTTCCAGAATTATAGCCTTCGCTCCGGGCCCCAGATTGAAAATGAGAGATTAGTGCACACTTGCAATGAAACAAAAGTAAAATGATATATACAATGACAATGAGATCAGCAGCAAGTACTCAGAAATAATAACGCTTCAGCAACCGACCATTGATCGGTCCACCAGGACAATCATCTCCATTCATTTTTTTGAGAAGAAATGCATTCTGACCCCGATACGCTGCAATCTTAAACGGTCCCTTCCACAAATTCTCAAATTTGCCGTGCTTTCCCTTGTCTTCATTCCGGGCATCCCATTTCAAAACTACTTCATCCAACTGAAACTTATCTGATTTTGCCTTTCTGTCGTAAATTTTCTTAATGCACTCCTGCAACTTGAAAGTATTTTGAAATACCTCCTCTCGTGTCTGTTGTAAATGAATCATCTCATTAATCCTCCGCTGCATAGGATCCTCTTCACTTCCAGCCTCCTGAAGCAATCTGACCACCGGGACAGCAAGTGAAGTAGGAAAAACCGTATCCGTCCCATACACCAACTCGAAAGGAGACATACCAATAGACCTTTTCTGACTTACCCTATCAGCCCATAATGCATTTACCAACTTTTTGTGCCAAGCCTTCTTGTTGATTTCCAACAATTTCTTAATGATATTCACCAAGGATTTGTTTGAAGATTCCGCCAAGCCATTCCCTTGCGGATGGTATGCGGTTGAATGTCCCAATGTAATATTGTACTTAAAACAAAAATCAACCATCCTCTTAGACTTAAAAGCTGCTGCATTATCCGTGATTATTTGACTAGGACACCCAAAGCGTGACAGAATATTGTTTTCAAGGAAAGAGATAATTACCGCATCAGTGGCCTGTCGAGTGGGAATCGCCTCAATCCACTTCGTGAAGTAGTCTGTCGCTGTCAAGATCCATCTATGCTGTCCGGAAGATGCTGGGTGGATTTCTCCGATAAAATCCAATCCCCACTGCTGGAATGGTGCATTAACTTCGATTGGTTTTAGAGGCAAAGGCCGTAGTTTCTGCTTCCCTTCGAATATTTGACACTCATGACAATTTTTCACAACCTTGAACACATCAGAAAACAAAGAAGGCCAATAATACCCTGCCCTTAGGATCTTATTCGCTTTGGTCTTCCAAAACAAATGACCTCCACAGTCACCTTTGTGAAAATCCTCCAAAACTCTTTGAGCTTCCTCCTCTACCAAACAATTCAACAACATACCTCCAGGGTCCTTCCAATACAATGCAGAATTTAAAATGCAGAATTTAGCAGCTTTCAACTTCAATGTTCTACTCTTATTTCGAGGCATACCAGGCGGTGTAGACAAATTCTGAAGCACATATAAAATGTCAGCATACCAAGGAGAAGAAACAAAAATATCGGATACCTGAACTGACGTACTTTCCTCATCTTCATCAGACATGGCAGTAATCAAATTTATGTCTAAAGCATGCAGATTTGTTTCAGCCATGAGCTTGGCGAGTCCTTGTCCTTTGATCAGCTTGGTCGGTTTAATCTCCACATCGTACTCTAACAATGCAGCAATCCACTTACCTCTTCTTCCTTCTGGATCTGCCTGTACCAAAACATCCTTAACTGCTGCGTTAGGAACATATGCTGTAATATGGGAATGCAATATGTACACACGGAAATCCTTTAAAGCCTTTACAAGCGCAAGTGCTTGTTTCTCAATGATATTATACTTCAATGCCCCATCTCTTATGATCCGACTGAAAAAAGCGATGGGCTTCTCAACTCCATCCCTTTTTTGCATCAAAACAGCTGCCAATGTATGCTCAGAAGCTAAAGAAAATAAAATGAAGTCTTGTGTGTAATCGGGGCTGATTAAAATAGGGGCTGAAGAAAGAGCTATCTTTACCAAATTGAATGACTTTACTGCCTCTTCTGTCCATCTTACCTGACTGTCCTTTTCAGCATGTTCGTGATTTCTCTAAGGTGCTCTGCAAGATTGGGAATGAAACGACGCAGAAAATTCATTTTACCATTAAATGACTGTATCTCTTTCTTGTTCCGGGGCTGTTCAATCTGCTGAATGGCTTCAACACGTGCAGGATCAACTCGAATGCCATATTTCGAGATGATGTGGCCAAGGAGCTTTCCTTCATCCATGGCGAAAAGGCTCTTCTTTGGATTCAGCGAAATGCCATATTTTCTGCACTTCTGGAAAACAATTTTCAGATGATATAAGTGTTCCTCATCAAAATTAGAAAATACAGTTAGATCATCAAGGTAAACAACCAAAAACACATCTTTCTCATTGGCAAAAGCCATGTCCATGGCACGCTGAAAGGTAGCGCCTGCATTCTTTAAACCGAACGGCATCTTTGCGTAATGAAATGTTCCCCAAGGAGTGGTGAACGCAGTCTTGTCACGATCATCTTCCTGCACTAAAATCTGATTATAACCCGAGTATCCATCGAGTAGTGACATCCTTGATGCTCCAACTACTCGCTGCAATATGTGATCCATCTTTGGCAGCGGATAATTGTCCTTTAATGATACCTTATTCAGGTTTCTGAAGTCAATACATAAACGGATCTCACCTGTCTTCTTTCTCACGGGCACCAAGTTTGATATCCAATCTGAAAAACGAATAGGCACAATGATTCCTGACTTGTACAACCTATTTACCTCTTTCTCGATTGATGGTAGCAGCTTTGGGTTGATCCTCCTCAACTTTTGACGAAAAGGCTTCTGATTTGGTTTGATGGGAATAGTATGCTGGATGATATTGGTATCATATGTTTTAAGATCTGAATAATCCCACGCAAACACATCAGAAAATGAAGATAACAATTTCATGTATTCTGCTCTTACCTTTGGTGACAATGACTTTGACAATTTCACCATCTTGGGATTCTCAGCTGTCCCAATATTTACCTCTTCGACACCTTTCTCTGTTGGCCTCAATGTAGGCTTACGAGCTACATCATCTTGATCAAACAACTCTTCCAAAGGAATCAATCCCTTAGGAATGATGTTATCCTTCAGTTGCAGCACATCCATTTGATTTATCCGTATGTCATCAACACCATCATCAAATTCTGTATCTATGGAGGTATCTTTAAACTTGCCCTTATTCTACAGAAATTCACTAATCTCCTCATCATCCTCAAAAACTTGCCAACATCGCTGATTGTCTGGAACAGTGGGTCGGTGTTTCACATGTATCTCAAACTTGTTGCTGGAATTCATTGGAATCTTAAGATTGCTTGCTGCCTTAGCAAGTCCATCAGAAACACCATTTTGTATGCGGGGCACACATGTTAAAGTATAATCAGAAAATAACTTCAGAATATCCAAAACTGCATTTCTGTAAGCCCTCATGCGAGGATGCTTAGCCTGAAACTCACCTTTAACTTGCTTTATCACTAATTCTGAATCACCATATACCGCAATCCTTCTCGCATTCAGCTTCTTGAGAATCTTAAGACCAGCAATAAGAGCCTCGTATTCCGCTTCATTGTTTGAACAATCGAATGCCAGCTTGTAAGAACACACTCTTACATTGCTCGGAACTTTATCAGGAGCGAAAACTGGACTTCGAATCCACACACCAATCCCAGCACCATCGCTGCCCACTGCACCATCAAAATCCATGGTCCAAAGACCATTTTCATCGTCCTCTAAATGCTGAAACTGTGTCGGCTCTGTTTTTCCTGTTTGCTGCCCATTGTCTCCAGCTGATTGCTCCAAAACATCTTGTTTTTCTCTTCTTTCTTTTTGCAAAACTTCTCTGAAATTCTCATTTATTTCTGGTATGTCTTCTGCCTGAACTAATTGACTTTCTACATCATTAAAACTATCAGCAAGCAACACAAACGACTCTAAATCAGTATGTACATAGTTAACAGGATGATTGACTGGCTTCTCTTTGCTAGTTATCATGTATTTCATCTTCTGTTCACGATACAACTTTCTCATTTGACCGAAGACTGGAATTGTAGCATAAGAGAAATCTAATTGAAGTGTACCTTTCAACTTTGCACCCCAAGATCTTGCAAGGAGCATCCCAAAACGTGGAGGAATGTCAGCAACCACCACATCCATCAAAACATTCTTCGCTGGAATTTGATCCAAACTTACCACCAAATCTTTGATGAGTCCTATACACTTTACCCGGCTGGAATCGAATGAATACAAATCATGATACTCTCTTGTAATGTCTAATCCTAACTTTTCCATGATTGCCTTTGGCATCAAATTGTGTGAAGCACCCGAATCGAGCATAGCATTATGCAATATATATTCATGCAACCTCAAACTGATGTAAAAAGGAGGAACATTACTGTCAGGAGACTCACCATTTAATGCAGGCCCAAAAATCAATTCCGACTGATCATCCTCAACATTTACTGTGTCAATCATTGGATCAAAGTTCAGAATTTTGGTGACTTGACTACGGTAGCTGCTGTTCTTCATAATCTCCGTCAAAGGAATGGATATTTTCAGTTTGGAAATTTCATTTTCCAAGCTAAATGCTGAAACCTTCTCAACCTCTTTAATTGGAATCTCCTTCTTTTTAGCTTTGTCTTTCACTATGTTTGACTGATTTACCTTCTCAGCTGATGACACTTTACTTGCTGCGGGGTCAATTGTCTCTTTCCCTCTTTTCTGTGGTATTGGTGAATCTTTTTTCGGTGCTGAAGCTTCCTTTCTTTTCTGAATGGGATTTATAGGCACATCTCGATTCCTCAATGAATATTGTTTCTGCTGAGCAGTCAATGCATTCAAATATCCTCTTTGGTATTCATCTGACTCTTCTTCTAAATCAGCATCATTTGTTAAGATAAAATCCTCATCTTTCTGAACAACTGAACTTTCACCATACTCCTCTTCCTCAGTAATATAAATAGGCAAATCATCAGGAGTGAAGAAATGATTTTGCTCACCCGACACATCATCATCATCATCGGAATCATGACTTACAAAATTCTGCAAAAGAGGAGTCTTAACTTGCTGTTGGGCTGCTGGCTCTTGAGCTCTTTGTTCACGCTGCTTAATTCTGAATTGTGGTTGCTGCTGGCCACGGAAATTTGGATTTCGAAACTGTGTTTCTGCCTTGTCAAGATTTATTCTTCTTAAAGCCTTCTCCAACTCACGAGCTAAGTGCTGTTCTGATATAGATGTAGAAGGCTCTTCCTTTATTGTCACTCTTTTCTCTGCTTTCAACCGTGCTCTTTTATCATTCAGATTTGCCTCAACACTAACAGCGACCTTCTGCATATCTTCTAAAGTAGGTGGATCTCTATCACGAAGGGAATAAGCCATCTCGGGATCAAAGCCATCCGGGAATTTAAGGAGAGCAGACTTTTTGGACGGTCTCAAATCATCTGGAATAGCATTATACACTGTATTGAATCTAATGATATAATCCTGAACAGACTCACCAGGATTACGTTTGAGATTTGTATATTCTGAAGTAATCTGCAGCGGATCCTTTTTCATCTCCCATCGGTCTAAAAACCGCCTCTGAAGTTCTGCCAATGTATCTATGCTTCTTTGTGGCAAGGCTCTGAACCATTTCCGTACTTCTCCTCCAAAGGTTTGCACAAAAAGCCTCATGGTCACATTTTCTTCATCAATCTCGAAACGATCAAAGAAATCTTCCATATTGTCTACATGTTGTTGTGCAGGAAGACTCTGTGGAGTACCATCAAATGTCGGGATCTTACTCTGATAGTCTGCGGGCATATCATTCAACTGCTGGGGTAACACAAGGGGTGCAAAACGAGCAGCCATAGCTCTTGGTGGATTGAAAACAATCTGTTATCGAGGAGATACAGGAGGAGTAGGAGTAGTAGGTCTATGAGATGTATTCAATGGAAACGGAGAAAATACTATTGATTGTTGATCAGAAAACTCAGGCTGAACTGGAATGGTAGAGACAAAAGGAGGTTCAGTAGGGATCCGTGAACTTGATGCAATTTCAGATGGGTCAAGAACTTGTGAAGCAGATTCAGTAAATTCAAAAGTATTAGTATCCTCAATAGAACTTTGCAGCTGTCTATCTAAGTACTGTGAAACAAATCTATATTGCAAATCTTCAGTAAAAAATGGATCTGGGACTAATCTTGATAATTCAGTTTCGGAAAAATTCACAAACAAGGATGTTTCAAACTGTGCATCAAAAGGGATTTCATCAACATATATGATTTTGACAGGACAGGATGCAGATCGGGTAAGCACTCTGGAACTCTCAAAACTCAATTGGATTTCTCTTTCAGAACTCTCTTGACTGCCTTGTTTTCTAAGGGTCCTTGGAATTAGATTCGGATTTTCGAAGATTGTTGGTGGATCAGGGTCAGGATTCGCCCTAGTATTTCTTCTTGAAGCCAGTGTATTGATCTTCTTGGAAAACAAAAATTACAAGGAACACAATCAATTATTTTCAGCCTTTCGACTTCTAGACTCAATCATCCAAAAGGTCTAGAACGAATAAGTATATTGGGGTGATTTACAAATCAAGTACTGAACACACAAGCTTACCGGAGATCGACTGAAGCAGCATTTATCTACTTCCGCTTATGCATAACAAAAGCGTTTCGAAAGCTACCTGGCGTGACTTCAGACTCCGTCTAAGACTCGTGGAACAAACACATCAACAAGCAAACCATTGAGATGTTCCCCAGTATGGTCGCCACTATGTTAAGATAAAATCTACCTCAGGCTGAAATGAAGTAAAACTCAAGGCTACATCAAACCACGCTCAGCCTCGTAGCTAGCCCTACGAGGACAGGAGAGGGCTCTCTCCGTCAATCTCGAGAAAATAAGCAATAGGATGCGAGATGACTTACAATAAGAACTGATTTTAGGCTAGTAAAGAGATAGGTATGTTTGGTTTTTTGGTTTTTTGGGTTTTCGCTGGAGTAATGGGAAAACAAAATTTTGGGTTCGGGGATAAGGTCAGACTTTTGCAGAGTTCAAGCTGGGGCAAGGTAGGTGATGATCTTGATGCTTCGAATTGGATTTATGGATAGATTAGACCGACGAGGAGCTGAAGAGGGCAAAGAAGAACTTGGATCCTCTCCAAACAGCAGAAAACATATAGAACTAACTGAATTCAAAGGCTAAGCACTGTAAACAATGGATTCAACCTTAATCACTCATTCAATTTAGTTCAGAAGCATAATGAAAGGATGGCATACACTAAACATGAAGAAACTTACAGTAAACAAAGAAGAAACACCATCAAGAACAGAACACCACAAGGATCCCAACAAGTGCCGCAAAACCCCTGATCTTTCCTTAGCCAAAATATAAAAAATATGTACAATGATATCAAAAGTATCCCAAGAGTCCAACCTCTCCAACCTCTGAAAATGATTGAGAAATTACAATATATAGATCACTCTAACACCTTTCCCCACCTCTAGGGGTCGAATTCCCTCCTCAGGGATCAGTTTCAACCAATTCTAATCATGGAACTACAATCTAGGCAGCTAACAACTTGCCTCTAAAAGAGTGGAAACTGATCCATTACATGAATTTTTACTCATTTGAGAGTGAATCTTCTAGAAGAGATAAAAACAAGCCAAAGTTACATGCCAAACATGAATTTACATCATAAAAACCCAAGAATTCTATCCATAGGCAAACCTGGTCCAAAATAGGCGAAATACTGAGCTGGCAGCTGAAAACTCAAAAAAAATCTCTAGGTGGGTCGCTCCTGAACTGCGTGGGTCGCTCATGTTCCAGGCTGATTTTGAGGTAGCTCCCGACATCCAAATTGCGCTCATGATAGCTCGTTGGAAAGCCCTGGATGTCTACTTTCCAACCCAAGTGGAATTTCTGAATTTGGAGTTGATTTGACCCTCCAAAACCTCATTCTCCCAGAGGTACTTTCTGCTGGTGCAAAAGGTGGCAGCAAGGTGGTTTTCATGGTGTTTTTGAGCTGTTTGACCATCCAGATTTTGTTGAAATGCTAAGTTGACTTCAGAGGATGCATATTTAACCATGAAAAATCCAAAAATGTAAAAATCTCCTCCAGCAAGTGCCCCAAAAATGCGAGCGCATGAGCGCGCGACCCACCTAGCTACAAAACCTGTTTTTAAAACCAAAAATTTGGAAATGACAAAATTTTCTCCGAATTTGCCCAAATTCGGAGCGGAGGTCCTCCATCATGTGTCTTTCCCAGTCAATGAAGCCTCGGCCAAAATCCGAAGTGGATTGGGCCTTTTCCGCCGTTGAAATGCCTTGCGCAACCTCCTCTTCATGATCTTCATCCTCGCTTTGCAAACATGCATGCGAGCCCAGTAATGGCCTTTCATGTGGCGAAGCATGTCTTTGTCTCGATTGGCCTTTGCCAAAAGCTTCTCTAGATGTATATTTACCCGAGTGAGTACAGTATCTCGGTCAGCTGGTGTCATGTCACCGGGCCTCTTTCGATTCCACTGCCTGTCCTCACGGATTTGGCGCACCTCATAAAATGTGAGCTCATCCTCGAGCCGTTTGTTGCGCTGCTCCTAGTTAATCACCCACTGAGCCTTCTGCAATTGGTCTTTCAGCTGGTCATTCTCGGCCCTTTGCTCCTGGATGACTTCCCTCAGCTTCGAGCTAGGAGAGCTCGATTGGCTATCAATGATCGTCATATTTGTCCCGCTCCCGATGGGCTCCTTACTGGCATGCAGCCTCGCTCTATCTTGTACCCGTATCTGACCGGAGAAGAAAGCGAGACCCTTTCGACATCACGTGGAGATAATACTCGCCGTGTCGATGAAGTCAGCAGGACCCCTTCCATCTCACGTGGAGATAGTACCCGCCGTGTCGCTGCAAATAAGGCCCCGTGGCCTCGCTGATATGTCTGAACCAAAGGAGTGATGATATGCTCGACCTCAAGCATGTCCGGCTGGTGTGAGGGCTCTCCTGCATCATGAACTGCCTCGGGAGGCTGCTGTGGCACTCTGAAAAAGTCTCTAGAAATGAGATCCTCCCAAGTGATGCCCTGCTCTGCCAACTGATGTGACACCAAGATTTTGATCAAAGCGAAATGATATATACTCGTATTGCAATCGTCGCACCGCCTGCTTCTTCTGCACAAATGTAACCATCTTCTCTATGTCGCGGTATATGAAATAAGGAATATTCATCATACGCACCCTTGTGAAGTGCATCAGCAAACGAACATGATATGAGAAAAGACGAGCATACCTGCCTTCACAACTGAAATACTGAATGATGAGCCTCATGAGTGGTGCATACTCATCTGTCAAGAATCGACTGGAAAGACTTCGCCTCAAGTAAGCCATATATCCAGTTTTAATGTATGGCTCATAGTGAAATTTCTCTAACTGCTGACCCTTGTTCCATTCCTCGCCCATGTTTGGTATACCAGTGGCTTGAGCAATAGTCAAAGGTGATACAATGAAATCAACCCCAGCAAGGCTTACCCGACCATCCCGTAAATGAAGAACAAACAGACGGGCCAATTCACGATGAGGCCGGGTTTGTGCAACCATCTCACAAAATCTGAAACATGACAAATATCGGAAACAATCCATAGCTAATGGACATGCCTGCAACCGAGCCAAGGAAGTAGGCTCCTCTCTACGATGATCACCACTTCTATGATCTCTACGGGACCCCCGTGGCACATTACCTTCAGTCACCGAATCACTGCCTGACCCTAGCTCATATTCTGACTCTGTCTCTGACATATCTCTGATTAAGTTTTTGGCAATGTGTACACTGATATGAATGCAGTGAAAGCAAGATTAGGATGTATGTTTACCACTCAACCAATATTCCCACCGTCAAAGCACTATCAAGGAATCAAATTATGGATAAAATCTCAGCTTTAAATGGACTGGAAAAGGCACCATCTCTGTTTTGAATGCGAATGAAATTTTGACCAAATAGGAGCAAGCAACCTTCAAAAGTTTGAACACATCTAGTCAAAGGAGAGCATGGTGACACAAAGATATGCTCACTACGAGTTATGAGCATAAAGGTTTCAATGGCCATTCGAAACAAATCTAATATTGATGGTGATGAGTACAATACTTGGGCAATGTGACTCATTAAAAACATGAGGAATGTGACTCAAAGGGTTTAAACATGGCATAACACTAACAATGGTAGCAGTGGTATTATGGGTATGACAACAAATTGATTTTGATGTTATATAGAAGGCTGGCCATATCACTGTTTAAAATAGCAAACACACTCTTTACACCATTCATTTTCATTTCAACCCTGAAAACAATAATCTTATAACAGTGGGGTTTTAAATCCTTCATTTTCATATTAGAAACCACCCATGATGACACAAATATGTTCGAAAACCCCAAGTGATTGATGAAAACCTGTTTTGAGGGCAACTGGAGTCGATTCCGAGCCAATCTGGGCGCTCAAACTCAATTCCAAAACTCTGTGTCTGCGTGGGTCGCGCAGGCTCTGTTTGGGTCGCACAGCCCAGGTGGGTCGCGCACCTGCAAACCCACAGTGCTGAACTGAGTCTGCGTGGGTCGCGCAGCCCAGGTGGGTCGCTCTGCCTCAAGTTGGGTCGCGCAGCCCTAAAACTCTGTCTACGCCCTTCAAAAGTCTGAAATCGGCCTTCAACTTTGCAAATACGATTTGGGAGGAATGAAATCGTTTCAAATGAACTTGTTTGGCTTTTATAATGTCACAAATATCTTCACAATCAGATTTTATTTCAAATCAAATTTCAAAACCCATATTACAAATGTTTTTGTAATTTTCACTTTGGCTTTTTCAAATACAAACTTCCTTTGGCTTTTTTTTCTGAGATCGATACTAATGATTTTGCTGTCTTCTTGCAGGGATATGACTATCTTGGCTAGAGAAAAAACCAGGGGTCTGCTTTTACAATGTCTTCATGGCGGAACAATTACAATTTATTACAAAATGATAATAACAATTTCTAGTTCCAAAACAGGGTTTTGGACTAGAAATGTATTTTTTAAAGAAAATGCCGATGATAATAAAATAGAAATCACAAGTGCTGGACTTTCCTCACCTTGCAGGCTTTATGACTAGTGTATAAATGACTCAAAAACCCTAGACACCAAGACCTAGGACACTTATTGACATTTTAATGACCTCATACATAATGACAATGACTATAAATAATTTTTTGAGGAAAATTTTTAAAATAGCGCTGCGGGTATAGTATGAGGAAACACAAAATGACACAACCCTTCGTCAGTTCATGGCATGATCCTAGTGATATGCAAAGAAGTGAAACAAGTGAGACACCTAATAATGAATATGCAAAAGACGAAATGATCACTGACGGAGGGCAGCAAGGGCTGACTCTAACAGACACCAAGTTGAAGAAGAGTACTGTTTTCCATCTACAAACAGATGGGCAAACAGAGGTAGTGAACAGAACCATTGTACATATTTTGAGAGGTTATTGCAGCAAGCATCCCAAGCTTTGGGATGAGCACTTGCATTTCATTCAACATGCTTACAACCGTGCCAAGAACTCTTCTATAAATACATCACCTTTTGAAGCTTGCTTTGGATATTTGCCTAAGTCACCTTTAGATTTCATTCTTGAGAAGGATGTGGTCATTGATGGGCATAGTGACATTGACAAAGCTCGCATGTTCATTGAAATAATTCAGCTCATACATCAGCAAGTTCAAGAACAACTTGAAAATGGTCAAGGCAAGTACAAGGAAAGGCATGATAAGCATAGAGTTGAACATAAGTTTCAAGAAGGGGGTGAGGTATGGTTGCATATTAGTAAGGAAAGAATGCAAGGAGAAGTTAAAAAGCTGAAGCCCATTTTTTATGGTCCATTCAAGATCCTTAAAAAAGTTGGAAATTATGCTTTTCAATTAGATTTGCCTTCATACATGCAAATGTATTCCATTGTGAATGTGGAAAATTTACATTTGTATGAACCTCCTTTAATTGTTGATTATGAAAGTGACATTCAACTGCCATCCATAGAGGATTTCTCACCAGAATCTTTGGATGAGTTGAAAGAGGATGTTATCCTTGACAGAAGGACATGCACTTCAAGGAGGGGAAATTTTGATTATGTTCGAGTTGGTCTTAAAGGTAGCAAACCGAGTAAGGCAAAGTGGATTGAGGTGGAAAAGGTGAGGAACCTGTACCCTCATCTCCTTAATAGGTAATTGAAGGCTTTTGGGGTCCAAAAGCTTCCCAATGGGGAGGTGTGATCAGGTGATCATGTCCTAAGTTGAAAAAATGCTCAAAATTGGAATTTCTTAGAATTGGTTGAAACTAGAATGAATGGATAGGCTTCGTCGATATAATCCTGGCGCCGTGAATAGCACTCAAATCTGACATTGTATGTGAAAGTTATGAAGGTTTGAAGTTTACAATTTCCTTCAAAAATCAGTTTGACCAAGGTTGACTTTTGAATTTGACAAATATTAAAAAAAGAATATTCCAAGAATATTCCTAAAAATATGCTTGGAATGTTCCTTGGAATAAACCCTACAGGCCTATCACATTATGACAAGTGGCAAGCATTGATTGCACAATGGCTTGACTTGTTTGTTTTTGGACTAATCATTGGACGCCACGTGGCCTGCCTGGAGGCTGCCACGTGGCCCCATGCTAGAGGTGAAATATATATTAAAAATTTTGGTTCGTTATAGGTTTCGATCGCGGATCGGATGGACGACAGCCCCAAGGCCTGACCGCCCATTCTCGTGCTGGTTCTTACCAACCATAGGGCCACGGTTGTATTTATGTTTTCAAAATAAAATTGTGGGAAGAAAAAGGGGGCCAGCCCCCACATTCACACTACCATCTGTTGGAGTCCAGGGGCCAACCGCCTGCCCGACGGTTACGGCAGCGGTTAGCACCCATCCATGTGGCCATGATGCAACAAATTTATGTCATAATAAATGGTCTTCAAACATTTTCCGTCGGCAAGTTCGGATGGTCCATATGACCGCCAACCCATGACTTTTATTGCCAAGGTTAACTGACCGTCGGACTTGGAGGAGCGTGCCATTTTTGGCAGCTTCACCAAAAATTTTGGAGTTCACTCTAGTTTGCCAATTTTGGTGGAGTTTTTTTAGGCCAAACTAGAGAAATGTTGTTTTGGTCATAACTTCTCCATTATTGAACCTTTTTGGACGAAATTTTAGTCAATTTCGACTATTCTCAGCATTTTGGAGCCATTGGAATAGGTTTTAGAGCCAAAAGAGTTGATATTCAGGTAATTTTTCTTCAGGGAAGCTTGGAGATCCGTTAGGGCCTAGAGGGTGTTGGAGCTGTATTGGGCTATGTTTAACCATTTGAGGTGAAAAAAAAGTCAATTTATACTGATTTCTGCATTCTGAATTAATATTGACAGTTGGTTTGGTCTGTTTATGCCTTCTTTTCATAGTATTACCAATTTTAGCATCATAATATATCAAGGACATTCCCATTGGGAGCCTTGGACCTGGCAGATGTAGCCCGGGAGGGGTGAACTGCCTCATCATGTTGTTGTGTGTTTATGGTGAAGTTATTATGCTGTGTTATTCAGATTAAAGTTGTTAAACAGTAAATTAAAACAACACTCCCTCACACTTAAATTCATAAACAGTTACCAAAATCACTTTGTTTCACTTACAAGACATTACAAACACTTTGCACACTTAATTTAATGCAAATGAATACTTTGAACAACAGTAAAAATACTTTCATTTTTAGATCAATAGGATAGTAAAAATATGTAATTAGAACAAGGACACACTAGAACTCTTCATGAATCTTGAGTTGGCTAAGTAGAAAACTCTATATTAAGAAGAAAACCAATCACATACAATAAACACAGTCTTTTTGCTAAAAAATTACAACCCCTAGAATTTTGACTTCTTCATCTTTATAGATCATTTACAACATAGGATAACCTTTTCCTCATCTAGATACATCGAATTCCTACTTTTTGACACCTTGCCTAACCATGAGACATGGTATTTATTACAAAATGATAGCTGCAAACTTAGTGAACAGTCCTACTACAAATAGGACTCAAACTCCTTATCTATACTCATAAAAACCTTAGCTAAACTAGATTACATCATTTTCCAATTGTATTCCCATAAGGTCAAATCCAAATGATAAGCTCCAACACTTTATGACCTTAATGCTGATCTCCTACAAACTAGGAAACTGTCCCCTGTTTTCTAGGCTTAGGATCCTTAGTGTTTTTTAGACACTCTGACCACTATGAACCCATGACTTCGAGACTATTTTCTATCAGGAACTTAGATAATATATGCCCAAAATCATCTTTAAGTGTCAGCTGTACAAAATCACCATCAATCTTTCCAAAATAGCAGAAATGGACCTACACTACGAAAACAACACAGTTTCGTAGCGCTTTTTTGTAGCGCGGTCTTTTTGCCCGTTTTCTTTCAAAACTTTGGCTTCTTTCTTCTAGATTTATCTTCATATTCACTTGACACAAATTCCCTAGAAATTTTAGGTCAAAATACATAGATCTTCCCTTCAAAAATTGATGGAAAGGGGTGAAAAAAGTTGTTACAGTAGTTTCGTAGTGCATTTCACCCTTTTTGCACTGTTTGCACTACGAAACTGCTGAGTGATCAGTTTTGTCCGGATTTCTTCAAAATTCAAACCAAAATTTTGCCCAAACTTCAAAATACTACTGGTTTCATCAAAACAATCAGCCGTATGAACTAAAAACACAACTTTCATAAGGCTTCTTGTTCATTTTCCATTTGAGTTTTCCTTTGAATTTGTCATTCTACACCTTTGTTTTTTAGTTCATCCCGAGTAAGTTTCAACTGAAGTTCCAAATCCTCCACTTGATTTCTTAGTCTCCTATTACTAGATCTCAAGTGAGTATTGATTACTCTGATAAATCTGGCTTCTTTTATGGCTGGAACTATCCATGTAAAAAATTGTTCTGCATTGTTTGGAATTTATAATCTAGAACCAGTTTGGCCTTCCCATGTTGCCTTCATTATTTTAAACTCTTTTTTTTCAATGTTGTGCTTTCTGGCCCTCTTTCTCATAATTGCAATCTCTTAATTTGCTATCTTCAATCTCTCCTCAAGATGTTGACTCTCTTTCATGTGTTATTTTCCCTTCATTGTCTTTTTGGTTGCATGCTCCACTATTGGTGATGAGAGATCAACCACCTCTTCAAGGACTCTGGTTGTTTCAACAGTTTCTTGGACCTCTTTACTTCCTTCCTTGATTTTCTTTGCATGCCTAGTTAAATGCTTCCTTTCTTGAAAGATAAAGGCTGCATTTTCACCCTCAAATTCTTAGCTGACTTAACCCTTTTTTGTTTGTGTTCATCTACTCCAATAAAATCAGCTTGCACAATGGGTAATTCCCTTATATCAATTGCATGAAGGATGTCATCTAAATTTACTTTCATCACTGGGTTGTCCTCTGTACCTGAAACAACTATTTTTCCCTTTGATGCTACTTCTTGGCTTCTTGTCACTCTCTGGGTTTCCTGCTTGTTGGCCACTTGCTTTTGTTTAGCCTCTTTCACACATTTTCACCTCTGTTTTGTAGGTGATGCAATTTCTGCAACAAGATCTTTAATCTTCTCAGTCCTTTTCTCAACTTGTTTTCTTGGTTTCAACTTTACAAACCTCTTTGTTCTTGCAACCACAGGCTGACTAGATTCTGTTGCTAGTGGTGAAGGAGTCCCTTTAGTTTTAGGGTTTCTAGCTGGGCTCAAAGTTTCCATTTCAAATCCACTCATAAACAAAAAGGAAGACCAATCCCTGCTTATTTTCTGAAGCTCATTCAAAACCAATAACTTTATCAAACCATGGTGAAATAGAGAGGTTTCACAACCATCAGACTTGGCTTGTACTTTATCAGCCATTTTGGCAAGGCTCCTATGCAAGTAGAAAGTCATATCTAGGGATATCATACCTGTGAAATGCAGAAGTAGCTTGAAATGATAAGTATAAACTTTGTGGTACCTGCCTTCACATGTAAAGTATATTTGAATGTTAAACAACATCTTGGCATAGGTGTCTTTGATACGGCTTCTAGGTTTTGCATTATTCAGGTCCATATCTGCATACTCAGTTTTCATGAATTCCTTGCATGGTTCCATGTAAAACTTAAAACCTTTAAACCAAGTCTCTTGCCCCCTTGGTATTTATGTTACAGAAGCAATAATATCAGGTGTGACGTGCACATTTAACATCCCAATTTTGGTAGTTGTTCACTGAAGTGTAAGGCAAAATCTTCAGACACCTGAGTGTGGTAACCCTGCAGATTTTCACAAAACCAAAGACAACCTGCTTTGCTAAAAGCTTCCATCACTATTTTATCCTCAACTATAGCCTTCACATTTTCAGGTTCATATCTTAAGCAATGTCCCCCTCTGTGGACTTTCTTTTCCTCTGCCATGCTTCTTTGAAAACTTGTCAGCTTCCCTTGAATCTGTAAAACAGCCTCTCTTGATTAGGATATGAACAACCTCACTTGATAATATGGAACAACCTCGCTTTATTATGTTGAAGATAGCCCTGGTATAGAAAAACCACAAGCTTAGCTTGACTTCTTCAAAGCTTAGACAGTTGTGTGGAGGCAAATGAAAACTAGAATGACCGAATTAGGCAAGATTTTTTGAATTTGAAATCTCACCTTACGACTGAATGATGCCCCTATCATGATGATGATGGCTGTGAGATGGGTAATTACTTTGAATATGACCTCTAACTGACTCACCATACCCTTTTCTTATCATTTCTTAAAGAATTTCTGACAGATTCTGGCTCAATTGACATAACGGTTAAGAAATCACACTTTCGTAGCACCCATTGTGTATTTTTCACAGTTTGCACTACGAAAGTATTGGCGCTTTCGTAGTGCAAAACCTCCTTTTTGAACTAGCGACGCTATGAAATGGAGGATTCTTGGCTAATTGCAGAAATTTAACCTGAAACTTAATGGAATGACCTCTAAATGAAAATGTGAGTATTTGATCATGGAATGAACCTCTAAAGACTTTATTTGAATTCAAATGATGACCATTAAATTTATAAAAACTATGACCTACCCTTAAGAAAATCCTAAAATGACTTACAAACCTATTTGAGACCATGATCAAAAACAAAGTTAACATAATGATGTTTTGAAAAAAAAAAAATTTGGGTGATAACAGTATCTTTTAGTTAGACTAGATACAACTAACTCAATTGAGTTAAACTAAATAACAACTCCCATAACTACTCTTCCAACTCTTTCATAACTTTTCCACTTCATTTCTAACTGATTCCTCCATGCATGAGCCACCAATAACCCTAGGACTTGTGTAATTCCTTCAGCCCACTGATTTGCCAAATCTGTTCACTCAAATAAAGTGCTCCAAGAGAATAAGTTGATATTTATTGTCGTATTATTATTAAGGGCTAATAATAATCGACATGCACCTATTTTTAGATCGATGATCTATAAATAGACTTCACCCAATATTCTAAAAACATTATTTCATCTATTTTTCACATTTGACCAACCATCTACAAATACCATCCTACAACTTATAGAATATGCTCACCATGTCTAAAAATAGACATACACCTAAAAATAGCCTGCGGGCCCCACTTAGTGAAGGTGCTTACTTTTCACTAAGCTCATCATCTTATTGAATCTCAACAATCTTTTGCAAAGGTTCTGCTTCCATGCTCACTGGTTCTGAAGGAGGTGATCTATTCCCTTCTTCAACTTCTTCTGCCAGAGCTGGTGATGAAATGTTTCTAGGTTTGGAGGCTCTCTTAGGAGTGACAACATCAATTTCATAATCACTCATGAACAAAAAGGAATTCCAATCTCTTTCTAGTCTCTTCAATTCTTCTAACACCAATAGCTTAATCAAACCATGATGAAAAAGAGAAGTTTCATTTCCTTCTTTTTTGATTTGAAACTTAGCTGACATTTTCCCTAGACTTCTGTATAAATAAAAAGGTAAGTCAAGTGACCTCTTACCCACAAAATGCAGCAGAAGTCTGAGATGATAGGAGTAGACCATGTGAAACCATCCTTCACAGGTAAAATACTTTTGGATTATTATCAGCAGCTTTGAATAACTGTCCTTCATGGAACCCCTAGGGATAGTATTTATTAAATAAATTTCACTATGTTATGGTTTGATGAACTCTTTGCAGTCCTGCATTGTGAATTTGATGCTTTTAAACCATTGTTCCCCTCCTCTAGGGATTCCTTTTGCCGATGAAATGTTGTCTGGTGTCACTGTAAGGTTCAGAATTCCAACTTTTGAAGTTGTTCCTGTGAAGTTGGCAACAAAATCCTTGGAAACCTCTATATGAAAGCCCTACAACCTCTGACAGAACTGCAAGCAACCAGTTCTTCTGAAAACCTCCATGGAAGTTGGGTCTTCATTGAGAAAATTAATGTCTATGGGATCATACCTGTGGTAATGACCACCTTTGTTTTTTTTCCTCCTTGCAGCCACGGGTGCTTTATATCTTCACAGGCTCACTTGTTTGATAACACCTGCAAAGTTCAAATCTGCCAGCAACCTGCTTGGCTCGATGAAGCAGCTCTCCAGAGATCAAATTACATGCAATAGATAAAGTGTAATATGACAAAAAGGCTAATTGGGGTAAGGCTTTATGTTTTAAATGATAGCTCATGCTTTAATCATGACACATGCATGCCAAAAAAGGGTAATGATGACCTCAAACACGACTTTGTACCTTTGAATTAACCATAACAAACTCGAATGACCTCCACCCTAACTCCTCCAATCATGGAATGAAATTTCATATCGAATTTGATAAGAAAGGTAAGAAAACAAATTTTCGTAGCGTAGTTAGTTTAACCTCTAACAATTTCGCTATGAAACTATTAGGAAGTTTCGTAGCGAAAACTGTTGTTTTGTTGTATAAAATGCTACGAATTTTTGAAAAACTGACACAAGCTCCAATTTTGAATTTAAATGCATGGGGAATGAAAAATGACACCATATGAGGACTGATGGACATTAAATGACATAAATGGAGGTGACCTTCAACCTTAGGATAAGTTAAACATGTAAAAAATGAAATTTTCCTATACCAACTTAAAAAAGGCTTAAGGAGACCTTATCGTTTGATGAGTGAACTCTATGACCATGTCAAGTAATGTTTCCCAATTTTATGAGTGATAACAATAGGTATGAGAAACACATATGCAACTTGCTAGCCACCTATGAAATCTTTGTCAAGAAAACAGGTGGCTAAATTGTTTTATGAGCCTTCAAGAGATACATTTCCCATGAAAATCTCTGATCCTTGAAGCCTCTGTGTGTCCATTTCCTTTTTAAAGATCCCTTCTGCTGGTTCCCATCCTAAAGCCCCACTGATTGCAAAAAATCGCACTCCAAAATGCCTTCATTGGCCCTTGTTCCCATGCAAAATGTCCCATTTTAACTTTCTTCCCCTTTGTTAAAGTTCCCCCCTTTTTTACCCTCTAAATCCTCCCAAAATCCCCTTTAAATCCTACACATACCCCTTGTTTGGCCTATTTTCCCCTTTTTCCCCCTACAGTTACCCTTTCCTAGTCTCAAATTGCATTAAAAAGGGCCCAAAAACCCACTTTCCACCTTATATTAAGGCCTAGCCCCTTCTGGCCCAGCCCCGCAAACCACTTCCCCACGTAACCCAACGCCAGAACCAGGCACAAAGACTCAAAGCGCTTATCGCAAATCGCAGGTGTCAGGCGAGCACTTCTATGTGATAACTTAAATTTTCCGATGCGATTGGGTTTTGGTCTAGAAGACCTCCGACGTGATCTCCACCGTTGATCTATCACCCGAATCCAACGGCTGGCGCTCAGTCGCATTGCCGCTCCAATCGCAATCGCAAAGGTCTTGTCGTGTCACCCGATTGTGATCTTCCGATCCAATCCTAGTCGTCGATTCTCCTGTTGATTTGACGACCCTCGCTTTCCCACTCCAATCACAATCGCCATTCCCAATCGATGCCACCTTCCGCCCTTTGCAATTGCGATTCCTCGATCCCATATCGACCGTCCGTTTAATCCAAGATCAATGGCTCATATTGCATCGCATCCTCCACCCCATTTCTTCTTCGAAACTTCTATTAACTCCATATTTTGACCTCCATCGTCGATCTCCTCCCGAGATCTGAGGGCCCAAAACTAATCACCCTCCGCCCATGCCAAGTCCCACCACGCACAATTAGTTCCGTTGCATTTCGTCCATTTCTTTGCATTTCGCCCAAGTCCAAAACTTCTGCGGTTTACATTAAAGTTGAATGTTTACGTTAAATTTATGCATTTCTCCACCGAAACCCTATCAGTCATCGTTTACACCATATTTCTGCATTCTCCCCCATTGCTTCATTTGAAACTGTCATTTTTACCACCGCTGCACCGCCATCTTCATGACTCTCCGCTCCATCCACCCTCCCACGCATTGGTTTTATTAACATAGTTGCAGGTTTTGCAGGGTGCAAGCGGTAAACGCCGCCATGATTTACAGTCGTTGTTACAGTGACACAGAGCTCAGTGAAACGAGGTTCAGAGCCCGATAGCACAGAGAAGAACATGGGGAGGTACGGGAGCGTGATTTTCTTCAAAGGTGTAGAGTTTAACTGTACGAAACCCTTCCAGCGCCACCAAAGCCCGATTTTTCGCTGACAGAGACAATTGAAGTGGCATAGAGTATCAGTACAGGGTTAAGGAGTTATAAGGCACATCATCAAAAATATGTAAGCCTTAATTCAGTATTTTAAGGGCAAGGTACCAGATTGAAGATCTCGTGATTGACACAGGAGACCTGAAGAGGTCTAACACACGAAAAACCTTGTCATCGGGGTAGCTACATCAGCAGAATGTTCCTACCTGTGAAAGGACAAAGCACCCATATTGTTTCCATTATTCACCATGTTCCTGAAGAAATTTCAGCCCTGACAATAATCATAATGCTACCAGAGCATTTGTTTTGCAGTATGGCAAACTTCACAGTCATTTATTTGCCTTTTTGTTTATTCACTAAAGTACTACAGAATACTGCAGCCAAAGTAAATTAGAGACATACCTGGAGTAAATGGAAGTCTGACGAAGACCACTCTTTCATTCAAAGAGTTCCAGAGACAAATGCACATAATTTAAAACAGAATGGACTTCGGCCCTTCTCCTCTTCTGAGCTTTAATGCTACATTTAGTTTTTTCACCTACCTCCTCTGCTCATCTTTTGGTTATAAAATGCATGAAGAAACTCATTGTAAAGGTTGTTGATCAGATATCTGAGAATTGCAAGTTGTTTCCTTTGAGACACAGTCTCTGTGTAAAGTCGTAAGATAGGCTGAGGAAGATGTATTCAGACTGAATGTTCAAGCTATTGGCAATGTTGTAAATGACTGGTGTTGCTCTTTAATATGACAAGCACATTTCTTTGGATCCTGATCTAAAGCAGCTGGTGATGTTTTCTATCTCTGTGTTTTATTTTGTTTCATTACATTTCTTCTGGCACGCATCAGAAATATTGCATAGGATTTACCCTTGTTAGGTACCCTATGTCTCTGCTCTCCCTGCCTTTAATTTTTTTCTACTATATGTGTATCTGAGTATTGATTTCAATTGATTTAACCAATGTAGTGGTCAGATATATCACTAGCTGATGTATGAATTAATGAGGTCAGTGTTTAGATGTTCTTGTTAGGATCTAATTGAATGAATGGGGAACACTGGGAGGGCTAGAATTTGGTATCTATATCACTAGGATCCTTCTCACTCGGTTAAACTCTGATAAGTTCCCTTAAGCTGGAGGCCGAAGCATTGAGAGTTCAAAGTCTCTCTCTGATCTCAGGTCTTTAACTTTGTGTTCTAAATCTTTAATGTTCCTTGTCCAAAGAGTTAGCCTTTGGTTTCTAGATCACAGGTGTCCAATGGCGTGTCCTGTCCCTGGATCTAATCTCTAAAGGTCACCTTGGAGGTTTCCTTGCTTTCACCTTCCTTCTTACCCTTTCAAGCCATACTATCATCTTTAAGATCCAATGCTTTAGATAACTAGCCCAACTGAAATCCTACATGTTGAATAGAAAGTAGACCCTTTTATGACTCCATTTGCCCAATGGTCTTGAATGTTCCCTGAATTTACCTCACCTTTGCCTAAAATCCTCTTTGCTCAGCCTTGTCTTGTATTGAACCCTTCATTCCTGATAGCCAAAAACCAAACCAAACTAATAAAACAAACAAACCCGAGCCTTATAACTAGCCTAATATCTTAACCTTTGAACTTCAAAGACATATACCTTTGACAATCATAGAGAGATCCCTCTCTGGACTCAGGAGGGCTAGATCCTGAAGTCTGAAAGTGGTTCTGATGTTGTCTCATCTTTTGGTCGTGCCAACCTGGCCAAAACATGGAAACCCCAACATAATGGCAACTCTGTTGGGGAGATTTTGAGTATTTTCCATCTCGCTACATCACAAGAGCTTCAAAAACTTAGAATCTCTGGTTAGGTTGGCAGTGAAACATATCCACTTGCAATCCACTTTCTATACCATTTTGTTGTGTTTCTCCCATACTCTTAGACAGAGTCTGGAAAGGGCCAGGTAGCCTCCAGATCTCATCCTCTTTCAGAGGTGAAATATCTGGTAAATTCCTTCCCAGTCAATCTCTGGTTAGAGTTGCCTGTGTTTGAAAATATCCTAGAAAAGGAACCTCACGTAAGCACTGTGGTGGACAGTGTACCTCCTAGAAACATCCCATGACCTTCCACCTGGTGACTCCATAGCTCCTGAAAGATTAAAGACTCCATTGGTGATTAGTAGTCCTGCTGATTATCTTGGTTTCACATAAGACTCCACTGGGAGACCAGCTTCCTTAACAACATCAACCACAATAGAAAATAACAAGTATGGTTAAGCTCCTTTGTTCTAAACAACATTCTGGCTTCAAGAAACGTTCATACAAGAGCTTATCCTAACCCAAAGCCACCTGAAATAGTTGACAACCCTGAGAGAATCTTCAAGATATTTCCTACACCTAAAGGACCAACTGTTTCTAGACATATCCATAGAGCTAAATCTACACCAGAAGATTTTACAGCTCTATCAGACCCACCTTTTGACCTAGACTTTCAAAACAAAATACCTAGAACTAGGTCATTCAGTGCTCTAAACCAGCCAGACCTTGAGTTTCCTGGTTCACCATCTCACAGTGGTAAACACATTAGGGATAGAGAAACCCCTCCATCTACACCCCCTGATATTCACTTCCTACAAAACTTGGGGCTCTTCCACCCTAAATCTGCTCAAAAATCTTCTTCTGGTCATAATATCCCTATCATCCATATACTAACTGCTCAAGTTAACCCTTTACCTCCTTAGAACATCATTATGGCAGCTTGGTATGCACCTCTGGTTTTACCCCAGCCTCTAGTACCTTTACCCAATGATTATCAACCAAAGATCCCGCATTTCACTACCAAAGAGTCTACCACGACTCAGCACCATGTAGATAGGATGGAAGATTCTTTTGACTACATGGAAATAGATGATGATACATTCAAAATGAGAATCTTTGCCCAGAGCTTAAGAGGTGATGTGAAGAAATGGTTCAAAAGCCTACCTCCTAATAGTATCCAAGATCTCCCTGCTTTATATCAGGCCTTCATAAACAAATGGGAATTCAAGGCAAACCCTCTCCAAATCCTAGCAGAATACAAGAATCTTAAGAGAAATGTAGGAGAGAGTGTCCATGACTACTCTACAAGGTTCAACAACGTTTATAACGCTCTTCCTCCACACATGAAACCTCCCCAAGGTATGGCTTTAGTAAAATACCCTGACGGCTTTGATGCTGACATGGCCTACCAACTTAGGGAGAGAGATTACAACACACTGGAAGACATGCAAAGGGGAGCAGTGAGTGTAGAGGCTAATTTGATTGAGGAAAAGGCAAGATTGAGAGCTGAGAAAAGGGTAACATATAGAGATGACAATGTAGCTTCCAAATCTGATCCAAACTATGACCGTCTATCTAAAAATGTGGAAAAGCTGCAGCAAATGATGGAAAAAATGGTTTTCATGGTTAGTAACCAGAATAGAAACCAAAATCATAACCAGAACCAGAAAATTAGAAGAAACAATACCACTCCCAACAGACAAAGAGAATCAGATCAGCAAGTTATTCCCCCATTTCAAGAGAACTTCCTTGATGAAGATGAGGGAATCATAGAAGGGTCTGAGGGCACTACAATAAACATGTTCGAAGTGGAAAACTCAATCCATAACTGTTCCACAGAATAAGATCAGCCCTCACCCTCATATTGGGATGAGGAAAGATTAGAATCTGAGGATTACAGACTTGGATTTGAAAATGCTATCATGCAGGTCAGAGAACAGTATGAACTTAGGAGCAAAAAGAGCCTAGAAAATTCCAAACCCAAAACTTCTGAGATCACTATCAAGAAAAGGCCTGAGAAAACTCCTAAAGCAGCTACCGAGAGCAACAAATCAGCAGTTGAGAGTTCTGGGAAAAACAAAGAGAAAGACAACCATAACACTGATAACCAAAGTCGACCATCCAACAACACTAGCACTGCAGTTAGTGATCCTAATAGAACTATCACCAACACTGTACATAATGAGAGTCAGTGCACTAATTCAGCCACCAAGGTAGTGGCTAACAAAACAGAGTTGAGAATTCCAAAGAGTCAGTCCACTTTCAATTTGGAAAGTGAGATTGCAAAGATTAAAATCTTTGTACCACTCTCTGAGCTGGCCACTCAGGATGTATATAAAGGACAAATTTTGAAAGCATTAAATCAACAGTGACACGGTCAATCTGAGTGATGATCAACCAGCCCTCCTGTTTGGCCCCAAGATAGAAGGGAATTTTCAGGAAGGGGTAGTGCCCCCTTTCTATATCAGTCTCAATATCCATGATAAAATCCTTCACAATGCAATGCATGATTCTGGGGCATCTCACAACTTAATGCCTAAGGTGGTTATGGAAAGGCTAGGCCTAGATATAACCCGCCCCTATAAAGATTTATATTCGTTTGACTCTAGCAGAGTAAAATTTCTGGGCCTAATCAAAGACCTGAGTGTAAGCCTTACCCAGATCCTAGCAAAATGTATGGTCATGGATGTTGTGGTGGCAGATGTGCCACCTAAGTATGGCATGCTATTGTCAAGGTCCTGGAGAGCCAAGCTGCAGGGTACAATGCAGATGGATGGGGCATATGCCACAATCATGTTTTTAGCCAACTTAGAAGACTGTGCAGGGAAGCACAAATGAAATTCCTGGTTAGTAGCCCTAAAAAGCTTGAAAATTCTCCTTTGTACTATGTGCACACAGATCTGGACTCCTTTATCTTCTGCAACGATGAATCCTTGGGAGAGCCAGAATCAGAAAACATAGATACGAACAAAGGGGTTGAGACCATAGATTTTAAAATAATGGCCACTCTGGACTTCGAAGAAAACGAAGAAGAAACCCTTAGATAGTGCACTGAAACAGAGATTCAGACCAAACAAGGAACCAAGTGCAATCAGCCAGATAGCCACCCCTAACAAACTCTTGTAGCACACGAAGAACGAAAACTTCCACAGCACCACGCAGAACCCGCAATACAACAGACCAGTGAAACCCGCGTTAGGGAGGAAATTGATGATAAAACCAAGAATGAACCCCTGTGGGAAATGAATTTTTACGGATCGTGCACTAGTAAAACTGCAGGATCAGGGGTGTGGCTACATAACACCGAGAGTGACTACGCAGAGAGCCATGCCTGTAACCTGCACTTCAAATGTACAAATAATATTGCGGAATATGAAGCTCTTATCCTAGGCTTTAATCTGTTGAAGAAATTAGGAGCCCGTAGGATAGTCGTGCAGGGAGACTCTGAGTTGGTTATAAAACAAGTAAACAGTGAATACACAGCAAAACACCCTAGGTTGAGAGCATATAGGAATGATGCCATAGACATATTGAAAACATTTGTAGAATATGAATTAGTGTTTGTTCCTAGGAGTCGAAATGTCATTGCAAATGGATTAGCTTGCCTAGCTAGTTCATACCCTAAGACTCCAAGTGACCAGCAAATCATCATACAGACCAAATTCAGATCTGCAGTGCCGAATAACGAAAAATATTGGCAGGTCTTTGAGGGCGATAAATAGATTGAAGATTTCCTGATAGGCAGGAACGAGTTTGAATCCTCTTATTCAGACTCTGTGTCCAATGATAGCTGCCTAAGTGAGGAACCCTCAGATGAGGAAGAACCACCCCGTAACATAGAAATAAGCACTTTGAACAAAAAAATTGGAAATCCAAACGAAAATTGTGAAAACGCGGAAAATGAAGAAGTTGAGGTGTTGTAGGCCAAAGATAAGAACATACCTCGAGGTCTGGCGCCTTTAGAGGACCTTTTTAACTTTGACGATGTAGAAAAAAATCCTACCATAGAACACGCGGACTCTGATGTTGAGGAATGCAATATAGGCACGGAAGACAAACCCAAGATAATTAAATTGGCTAAGTCCTTACCCGCAAACATGAAAAAGAAATACATTGACTTGTTTAAAGAATTCATCGATGTGTTTGCCTGGAGCTATGAGGACTTAAAGGAATATGATACAAACATTATACAACACAAAATACCTTTGAAAGAAAATCAGAAACCATTCCAACAAAAACTTCGCAGAATAAACCCAAAACAATTGCCCGCAGTTGAAAAGGAGATCAAAAAGATGTGTGAGGCGGGCATAATAGTTCCTATGAGGTTCTCTAATTGGGTATCAAACCTGGTGGCTGTGAGAAAGAAAACAGGGGAGATAAGGCTGTGTATTGATTTCAGGAACCTTAACAAAGCCTCACTCAAAGACAATTACCCTTTGCCAAAAATGGAACACATTCTTCAGAAGGTAGTAGGCTCAAGAAGGATCTCCCTGTTGAACGGTTTTTCAGGTTACAACCAAGTTTTAGTACTCCCAGAAGATCAACTCAAGACCGCTTTCACCACTCCATGGGGTACTTTTATGTATGTAAAAATGCCTTTTGGACTGATGAACACTGGTGCAACCTTCCAACGAGCAATGGATATAGCTTTTTCCGATGAGATAGGACACTTCATTGTCATCTATCTGGATGACATAACAGTCTATTCCAAGACTAATGAAGAACACCTAAAGCATCTGAGGAGAGTGTTTGAAAAATGTAGAAGGTTCGGTCTGTCATTAATGTTACACCATTTTTTTGGTCATCTAACCTATTATTATTAGATGAACCCAAGTACACCATGTAAGACCAATTTTACCCCAAGTAAAATTGCTTTCACCATATAAAATAACTTATTTGTTTATATCTCCTGGTCATATTTAACCCAAAACAAGGAAATTAATTAAATAAATCCTTATTTACTTAATTATTTCCTAAGAATAAGTTATTTAAATCATTATTTAAATAATATTCTTAGTTAAATTTGACTAAATCATCCATAAATAATTAAATAAACCATTATTTATTTAATTATATTCCCATCATTCCCTAAAATGATAAATAAACCATTTATTTATTTATTATTTATAAATAAAGGAATTGACCCAAGTCAAGAATCCTTTTCCCTCCAACAAATATAATAAAATATTCCTAAAGGGTGCTTCTAGAATTTGATTAATAATATTTTATTCATGCACCGAGTTCTAGACCGCCCCAATATTTTGTTATAAATAGGGGGGTTTTCCCCATTCATTAGTCACCTCCATTGCATTAGATCACTCTGGATCTACTCTTGGTCACCATTTTTCCATTTTTGCTTTATGAGCTCCCATTGAGTTCTATGTTTATTTTTCTACACCAATAAGAGAGAGGAATGTTAGATCTGAAACACTGAGGACTTCCAAGAACCCATCCCATTGAGGGATCCGGAAAACACCTTTCTTGTTTTCCTCTCAGGTACCCCATTCTTTAATATAATATAAAATTCTTTTAAATACATTATTCTTGTCTTTTCTATTGGATTCATGGAGCCATGTTATATTTTATCTGCTTAATGTCTTTTTGTGCTTAGATCTGAATTTGTGCAGCAAAATTAAAGATATTTTGCATCCATAATCGATGTTAGGGCTATTTTTTATGCGTAGCTAAATTGATCTTTTACGACGAAAGATTCATACTAACAATTGGCGACTCCACACGGGTTTTCTTTTGCGACCGCTGTCATTTCATATATTCCTGCATATCCAGTTGTTTCAGACCCTAGGGTTTCTCTTCCATTTTTTGTTTTTCCTATTTTTATGGTGCTTTCCACCTCTAAAACCCTCAAACAGTCAAATTTTTAACTTCCGTGTGTTTCTGGCCTTATTGCGCAGGTGACAGACATCAGCCACAGCTGAGACGACAAATTTTTCTGAAATCTGCCGCCGAGAGAGCCGGATCTGCAGGTCACACTTATCGGCCCAAAAAGTGCGACCTGAGCTTGAGGATGCACTTTTCTGCCCCAAACCTGTGACCTGGACTGAAAATAGGTCAGAACCTGCGACCTACACTTTTTCTGCAAATTTTCCAACACTTTTTATGGGTTTGTCTGAAGCTTTTGTCATGGTTTTCTAGCCTCTGTCTCTGCCCGTTCAGAACTGTTTCTGATTTGCTTCACTCAACTAAGAGGGAATCTTGCCCCTTAGGGCTCTAGTACCCTCCACTTTTTGTGGGAGAGTCTTTGATGTTTCAGACGTCTGAATTTTTAGAGTTTCGGCCTTATTTTTCTCAGATCTGATACCTCTGTTTCAAATCCTTTTAGATCAGCTCTTCTCCCTCTCAAATCACCTCATATTGTTTTGTTTGGGTTCATTTCTAAGGCCACTGCCTTGTCTCTTCTATTTTTAGCTGATCTCCTCCTTTTTAGCGGCAACCTTGCCTCTGCTTATTTTTTGTTCTCTGCACCACTTTTCAACAGATTTCTCCTTTAGATCCCAGTCCCTCCCGACATCTGATCTATTGGCCTCTTGTTAGTGTGCTTTGCTTAGTTTTTCCCTCTTATAGACTAGTTTTGAGAGACCCGCCTTCTTGGGTTAGATTGATGCATTGGTAGCTGTTAATTTCCTGTTCTTTTAGTCTTATTTACTGCAAATTTATTTTCAGTTATGCAGCACACTTTTTCTTTTACTCTCAAAATGTCTGGGTTTAAACAATTAAAATTAACGCACACCACACACTAACCCTAAGTGAAGAAGCGCCTGGTTAACACCGCCTGAAAAAGACTTTAAAATCAATTGTCACTGCACCTTTCTGCCCTTGACCTCACTTGATTTTGTCCCTCCTTTCCCTTGTCGGTTTTTCTTCTTCCCGTCATCACTGCGCCCCCCACGGCGCCTTTCCCAGAGACTTCTTGGCCTTCACCCTCAGTTTCTGCTTGGTCGACTTCCTCCTTCCCGTCGTCATCGAGTAAGTCCTCCCCCGAGTCCGCACTCCGACTCTTCCTCTGATTGTTCGGGTTCTCCCCCTGTCACTTTCACCATGTATACTTCAGGACCTACTACCAGCAGCAACCCCAGTACTACTGTTGGGTCTGTTTCCAATGGAACCACCTCGGGACCTACCTCGACTACCCCATTGCTCCCTTATATGGTCGGCCTTAGTCTCCCTGACTTCAATCAGCTAATCAATGATCCTATCCACCATGATGTTAGTTGGCCTGCTATGCCAACCAAGCTCCCTTCCGACATTCCCAAGTTCGAAGGCCTTGCTAGTGAAGATCCCTCCAACCATATTCGATCCTTCCATATGTGGTGTTCCTCCAATTCCATTACCGACGACTCCATTCATCTTAGATTTTTCCAATGCACGCTTACAGGCGAAGCTTCTAAATGGTATGTTGAACAGGACACCTCCTCCCATACCACTTTTGCGACCATTGCCCAAGCCTTTTTATCTTATTTCCAGCTCCCTCTCCGATACGACAGTGGTACCAAGATTTTAACCTCCTTCCGTCAATCCTCTTCAACCCGCCTTTCCGCTCATGTCCAGGAATGGCGGCGAAGAAGAAGCTTATGTCAAGCTCCTCCCTTTGAAGATCGGGTTTATATGGACTGGCTCCTTTGTTCTCTCTTACCTCCCATTGGCAAAGATGTTGCCTCCCATTTCCCTCAAACCGAAGAAGCCGCCCTCCAAATAGCCTTGAAGTATGACCTTATTTATGCTCAATCTGGTTATGTTTATATCGTGCCTCCTGACCTCCCCAAGCCCGGCAGCACCAACGCCCCGGGGGCATCTCACTCTACCGACGGTATCATTAGAGCTCTTTCCCATACCTCTACCCAACCTACTATGGGCTATGGTTTCCCTCCGGGAGGGGCCAGAACCTCCAGCACCTTTACCCCTCCAGGTAGCATGTATCTAGGATACGGCATACCTCCCCCTTTTTCCCCTACACCTGCTTACCTCACTGCTACCCATCCTAACCCTTATCCTTACCCACAGCCTGGTGTCCCATCTCCTCCAGCATTTGGACCTCTCACCCCCTTACCTTCTAAAACCCTGCTGCAGCATTTACTACCCCCTCCAGGGCATGTATTTGCACAACAGGACGTGACCAATTATCTTCCTTCTCAAAGAAAGAGGAAAATCAATCAATCTTCCCTTGGTAATCGTGGACCTAATCCTTCAAATATTGATCCTCACACTGCTAACCAGACACAGGGTTCTCATCCCAAGCCAAACAGGCCACTTCGCACCAATAAGCCATGTTCATGTTGCGGTGTTTATGGTCATTACACTCACGATTGTCCCTTATTACCACAAATGCGGTAGATGTAGGATTCTCAAGCCACCGTGCGGGGACAACACTCCTCCCGTACTGTCCCCCCCACCCCAGCTACTTCTCAACCCGCTGTGTTTACCGATCCTTTCCCCCAACAAGGATTTGTGGCCACTCAACCCCCTCATGCCCCGGTAACCACTCAACCTTCCCCTTCTGGTTCCTCTGATTACCAGATTCTCATGATGGCCTCTGACCCACCTCTCACCGTCAACCTCAAACTTCAAACTCAGTCCTGTCAGTATTCCACACCTCCTGTTCCGTCTGTCTCCGAGTCTCCATCGTCAGGTTCTACAGAGCCTCTATCGGCACCCAATGGTCCCTTACAACTCCCTCCACCCAAAGTCGAGGTTCATCCCAAGCCTCCTAAGGGACCATTACGCCGAAATGCTGCCTCTAGTCGGGCTGCCCATTCATACAGCATAGTAGATGATCTGGCCCAATCTCCTGCTGCCATTTCAACACTGGAACTCCTCCAGTCGTGTCCTTCTCAAAAGAGAGCTCTACTATCTACCATGGGCATTGTAGATCCTGCTGATGACCAATTGATTGTTTTCGAGGCCCGTCAGTCAGACCATCCCCCTCTCCCTCCTTTGGTTGCTTTCTAAATCCCAGTCAAAATCCGAAACACCAATGTTGCTCGGTGTATTATTGATGAGGGGGCATCTACCTGCGTAATGTCCTCTTCGGTTTGGAAACAACTTGGATCCTCTGAACTGGCCCCTTCCACCATCACCCTTCGTGCATGGGATGGCCATGCCTCCCAGCCCATTGGCCTATTCCATAACTGTCCTATCACCCTTGTTGGCAAGACTGTTTGTGTTGACGTTGAAGTTATCAACGCCCCTCTTGACTACAACATCCTTTTGGGGCATAGTTACACCTACGCCATGTCTGTCGTCCCATCCGCAGTCCACCGCAAGATGTTCTTCCCTCATAATGGCAAGATTGTCACCATTGACCAGTTGACTTACCATGAACCAACAAGCAAACTATTGATTCTTTGACCAGTGTTTCCCCCGGCGTCTACAAAGACTCCTCCTTGCTTGGAACCTTTTTGGACTCCCCTCTCGTCTCTGATCCTAACTTGGCGAACATTTTCATGATGCAATCATCTTGGGATAACCTTACAGAGCCCACTTTGGCTAGTCAGCAACCTCAACCCCAACCAGCTCCTAGCCCTTCGCCCCCGTTAGCCACCCTTCTTCCTTCTGAATCTTCTTCTACAGACACTCCTCCTGGGTCGATTTCACCCGAAATCAACCCCCTTGGCACCATTCCTCCTGGCCATTTCCATGCTGGTCAGATCCCTTTCCTTGCTCCCCCTCCCGGAGCTTATTCGGTCCCTACCTTGGCCACCCTATCTCTCCCCAACTTGACCTTGGGTATACCTGTCTAGTATCTTGACCCTCCAGCCACCACTCCGCCAGGTCAACCTAAACCATATATTACTTTGACCTCGGTTCAACCTATCCCCACGACTTCTCTCGCTACGCTGGTACCTCAGTCACCTCAACAAGCACCACCTCCTGTTGCAACCGCTTCGAGTAAAAATGGCAAAGCTCGCGGGGGGGCATCAAAGGACAAACCTACCCCACTCAACCCTCCCCCTCCTCGGCCTCCCAAGCATCCCATCCAGTGTGCTCTGTGTGATTATGTTGGTCACGCCACTCATACTTGTCCTGAATTACCACCTCTCAAGACCGTGGTTAATAACACGTTTCCAGATTCAGACATCCCAGAAGTCCATGTCACCATACTGGTTTCTACCCCAAAACTTAAGAACTTGCGCACAAATCACCCTTGTTCTTTGTACAATTTCTATGGCCACTATACCCACCTTTGCCCCCGCCTTGACGAGTATCGTGCTTCTTTAGCCACATACCGCCAATTCGAATCCGCCCTCGCCCATAATCCTTCTTCCCTCACACCGGACCACCTGTCTACCACGATTACCATTTCTCCTCCCGATACAGAAATGACCAAAACTTCAGCTACCATTTCCTACCTTTCCTCATCACTGCGATTCTCGGTTACCAACCCCTTAGTACCTTCCCCTGACGCTCTGCCTGATCATTCAACTGCTCACTCTGTCACCTCACATGACATCGTACCTATGAGCCCTTCCCATCACAATCAAGAGTCTCATCCCTCTACCGCCTCAGGTCAACCTCTTCCATCCTCTCTTCCCATCTTCCAGTCCGATGAAGACATCATGGAAGCCATGACCAACCTTGATTTTCCATGGGACGATATGCACCATCATGCATATTTCCTCCCACATAAATCCCATGACCAATATTCCCTCGAATCCAAAGACTTCATTCCCAATAAAGTTGATTGGTTCAAAGACCCCATCCCTACAACTGACGCTTTCGAAGAAGGAAATATGGCTAATATCTCTCCCACCATAAAAATCGACATTTCTGTCAAACCAGGTATTGAAGAACATATCACCATGGGCGCCCAATGCACTCTGGAAGAAATTGAAGCCTACACCGAACTCTTCAATGAATTCCGTGATATTTTTGCTTGGTCATACTCAGAAATGCCCAGACTTGACCCTGCCATTGTCGAACATCACATCGACACATGGCTTGATACCATTCCCGTTCGTCAAAAGTTGATACCCATCCATCCTTCTAGACGTGAAGCCATCAAAGCTTAAATCGACAAGCTCTGGCAGGCTGGTTTCATTTACCCCATCGAATATACCACTTGGGTGTCTAACCCAGTGTTGGGTCTCAATCTAGTCTCCTAAATTGATCTCATTTAATTGTCAACCAGGATTTGTAAACTGCTGAAGTGAAGTGTACCATATGTACCTAGGTGCTTGTTTCCTAATGCATTGTATGTGGTGTTTTGTGATGTTTTTGGTCTTTTGTGATGATTTGTGATGTTTTTGGTCTTTTGGTGATTTTTATGTTCACAATGGAAATGTCTAGAAAAATAATGGAAAGGAGTTGGTGATCAAAAACACAGTTGAGCCTAATGTATGGAATGGCAAATGCAATTGGAAACACTGAAGCAAAATCTGAACTATGACTAAATAGAAACAAAAGCTTGATAATGACTTTTTAGGCAGATGACACGAACTAAACTTGAGAAATGATCACTAAATATGCAAGTTCTCTAACTAGATAGTTAAACACTAATCTTACCATGATGCAACATTTTGTTCTAAGCTCATCTATTCCATGACTAATTCCTAGTTCTATTCTGCAATTTAATTGAATGTCACAGAACCTATACTCAAAGAGTTATTGGTTTCTTTTCAAAGTAGTTCTTTTGAGGAAGAGCTCTGTTTATAAAATGATGAGAGAATTGCAGAGATACTTCAGACCTTATACTGATGTTATCTTCTATTCTTATGGCTATAGATCATTTGTAGATTTTAGAACAAGAATATGTTTGTGAATAATGAAGGCTGTCTTGTTAATCCTAACAACTGAAGTAGTTTATTGTGCAATGGATGACAATTTGAATATGAGATGCAAGTGCAATGAGTTAATCTAAGAATGAACCTAAGATGCCACTAAACTAGAACAATGTTGAACTATAAGTCATCATCAAACTTGAAACAAAGTAACTGAACATGAATTAAATGCAAATGAAACTCCGGAGCATTCTAACTATACTAACATGCATTATTCTATGAAGTTACACAATCTGCTTGTTCATCATTAGTGATATTTTGGAAGAGTTCCTTCTTTTGGAAGGGGTAGAACAATTTTGACTGTGTAATTGTATGCAATTGAAAGCAAATGAACAGAAAGCAAATGAAGAACTAAGTTATCACATCCATATCCTACTCGTCATTATGATATCTTGGGCAAGCGTTTAAGAGCAAGAACAGAGATGATACTTAGTACAAACACACAACTAAATCATTCATTATCACGGTCATGTCTTGAACTCCTTAAGGATGTCTTGGAAGAATTTCTTCTTGTGGAAGAGTGATTAGAACAAGTGTAACTGTGATAATGAATAGCAAAAACTACAACTAATTCCTACAGTACTATAGCTATTCATCATTCATCATTATAATCTGTTGGAAGAATGTCTTCTTGTGGAAGAGCTGGAATGAATATAACTACAGTAGCTAGTTAAAACAACTACAAATTTAACTCCTATCCTACAATACCATAGTCATTCAACATTCATCATTTTAATCTGTTGGAAGAGTGTCTTCTTGTGGAAGAGATAGAATGAATACGACTACAGTAGCTAGTTAAAACAACTACAAATTCAACTCCTAATCCTACAATACCATAGTCATTCAACATTCATCATTTTAATCTGTTGGAAGAGTGTCTTCTTGTGGAAGAACTAGAATGAATACGACTACAGTAGCTAAAACAAGACAACTACCAATTCAAATGCAAAACGTAAAGGCAGCTAGAAAAACTTATCTAATTTACGCAAAAGAAATCCGTGCAAGAGGCAGGGGCCCTCTACCACTTGACGACATTCAACTCCAAATTAAATCACGCCTTCAAAATAACTTTGTCTGCTCCATTAACGATGAAATAGTCTGAACATAACACTCTGTGTCTTCAAAGACGTAACACAGAGTTTAAACAAAATCTAGCAGCAAATCTATCATAAAATCTCTCTCTAACCTAGCTCTCGGTCTCCCAAGAGTTTATAAAGCAAATGCACGTAACAATAATTACAAAAATTTAGGAACAATGTCTTTCCTTATCCAAATCACGTTAGAACTCTTTGAAGTGGCTGCGTGAAGAAGAAAAGACATCTGGACTGAGACAGTCCTAGTAGGAGTCTTCCTTCATAAATGTGTTTCCCACGTTCAAAACCTTACCCAGAATTCATTTCCTCCTCCATGATGAGCAACAAACCATGTAGACATGACGTGGATCATGCCCATATGCGGTTTTTCTCAAGAGGCCACCTGGAACATACTCAAACATGAAGGTAGCTGCAGAATCGCCGGTTAGCTACGGAATGTCTGCATTCTGCAGCTAGTTCCGGTCAAAATGCTTAACAATGGCAACAATCACAAAATTCAACAAGTCAATCATGTAAACCATTCTAGAAGTAATTTTAACTATTTTTATTGATCAATTGGGTTTAAAATAGAAATGGACAAGGGAGAATGAGGTAAAATGAGGTGAAGGAAAGCACAAATTTGAGGCTCAACATACCCCCATTGCTGTCTCTTTGCATGTCCTCATGCAAATTATCCTATGAATTCAGAGGCTTCTGCAAGGACATCTAATCCCCTTGTTCTCCTTTGTCTGGAAGCTAGAGATCTTTTGGGTTTCCTGATAACAAGTTTGAACCTGAGGTTGGTGAGTGCTCTGATTAGCTTTTTGTTCCTTGTCTTCAACTTCTCATTGGTCCTCTCCACTTTGTCTATATGCAGGGATAAGGTTGAGTTCATATTAGTTTTGAGCTTGATTTGATCTTTGAGAATTTCATTCTCATTTTTGATGTGTCTATTCAGTAATTCCAACTCATACCTATCCCTTCTTAATATATCTACTTCAAACAGTGGAGGACTGGGGGTTCTTTCTCTGCTTTCTAAAGCTGTCCTCTCTAAGGTTTCCACATAGTCATAAATTTCCTGTTGAGCAGGATCAATTTCAGGGGTTCCTTCATAAAAATCTTCTTCATCATCCTCTTCAATGGGTGTTTCTTCATCTTCAATATTGATTACCCCGGTTTGTTTGATTGGTGTTTTCTTCAGTTTTCCCTTTAATCTGTGGCTTCTCCTAGGCTGAGAGGACCCCTCTCCTTTCTCTGTAGCAGATTCCTTGATTATCTTCTCTTCCTTGAGTTGCCTCTTGATTCGAGTCAACTTCTCTAAAATGACTTCCTCACTGCTCTCTTGAACTGGTTTGTCAATTTTAACTTTTGAAGTCCTCCATTTCCTACTTCTCTTTGTGGGCTGTGGTTCAGGTGATGGTTCCTTTGCTTCTTCAAAATGATTTCTTATTAAGAAATCATCCCATGTATCATTTGTTTTAGCTAGATGATGCTCAATCAAAATTTTGACCAAACCATGATGATACAGGGTTGTATCTAAAAATTGAACTCTTCTCTGAACACAGGAAGCCATCTTCTTCAGAATTTGAAGCAAGAAATATGGTAGGTTTAAGTCTTCTCCCAGGAAATGCATCATTAGTTTGATGTGGTAGACATAAAATGTCCCATATCTACCCTCACATGTAATAAATTTTTGTAAAAGAAGTAATATGTTTCTCCATTTGTTTTTCAATGCAGTACTGGGAATTCCTTTCTTGAATACACTAACATCCATATTTGGTGATTTTAAAATTTGTTTCCAGGAGTCATTGTGAAATTCTCTATTTTTAAACCATTTTTCTCCAGTTCTGAGCAATCCTGTAGCCTCTGCAATAAAAACTTCAGTGACAGTAAACTTGACATCCCCTACTTCAACTTCAGTCCCTTGAAATGCTCTTGCGAATGTTTTAGTGACTTCCTTATGGAAGCCATTAAATTTTTCCAAAAATTGAAGCCATCCTATTTGTTGTAACATTTCCTTGCATTGTGGGTAACCTTCTAAATATTTTGAACCCACAGGTTCAGTCCTTACGATGAAACCCATGATTTTTTTTCAATATCAAATTAACACTCTTCTACCCACAAAACAATGACTTTCACTTTCGGATTGAAATGGCTTCAAACTCTAAATGAAAATGGCTTCAATTTTGGAATGACATACCTCTGATTTATAGTGGCAACAGCTTCAAAACCTCTGGCTGATATGCTTCTGTTTGATCATGAAAGCAGTTTCAAATTTCGAACTGATATGTCTTTGATAGACAGTGGGAGATGGCTTCAAATTTCTTTTTGTGCAATACCTCTGGCTCTTAGTAGCAAAAGACTTCAAACTCAATCACTGCAACATCTCTGTCTCTGGTAGCAAAAATCTTCAAACTGCAACACCTCTATCTCTGGTAGTAAAAGTCTTCAAACTCAATCACTACAACACCTCTGTCTCTGGTAGCAAATGGTTTCAATTTTAAAACCTCTGTCTTTTGGTAATAAAAGACTTCAAACTCCACACTGCTACAATTCTGTGTTGAATGCTTCAAATTCCGTCCACAGTGATATGCTATCTGCCCACGGGATCAAGTGGCTTCGAGTCCTCACACTGTTATACTTCCAAATTTACCCTTCTATTCTGCTCTGCTCTGCGTTTACAATGCTCAATGTTGTTCAAACTGATATCCTTTAGCTCTGCTCCTGGTGATAATAATATCTCTGTCTTCGGAATGGAATACCGGCTACGGAATGAAGTTATGGCAAATGGTCACGGAATAGAGTAGTGGAGTGAGGTGGAGGGATTGTATTAATGATTGAGGAGACGACAGAGGATTTTACGACGGCAGAGGGAATCATCATCATTAAATGCTTTGGTTAAGAGATGTGGAAAATTCAAATGCTTTGGCCATTTCACCGCTTAAATGCTATCGAATATGAAATTTGAAATGGAAGATTTTAATACAAAGTCTGTAGAGGGTTTGTTGGTGTTTGATCAATAAAAACAACTAAAACAACCTTTCGAATAATCCACAACTAAACTATGCTAAAATTTTATGAAATGCCATCGTAATTTAAATTTGTTACCTCTGCCCTTTATTTGATTTTTGTAGCCTTTGTCTTCTCTGCTCATCTCTGGAGGAGTCTTCATAATTTTCTTGATGATTTTGATTCATGAATACACTGGGTCACTTTGTTGTAATTCTGATGTCTGCTAGTTGATGCCTTCAGGGTTTATAGCTGCGGAAAGACTGTCGGGCTGCAGAAAGGCTGATCAGCTGCAGAATGTCCACTGAGCTGCAGAATGTTCCTGTAGAACACTTTAGTCATGAAAATGGAATGTTTTTTTTTTTTTTTGGAGTATGGGTGAACTGTTATGTGGTATGAATGAAAATGGATGATGGATTATGATATGTATGAAGTGGATAATGGAATGGAATGGATTCAGTTCATGAAATGGAATGAAGAAACATAAGAGCTGTACTGCAATTCATGACATATTTTATTCATTTACAGCAAGATATCAAATTTTGTGTTTTGACATGAAAATGAGATGGATGGAAGATGGAATGAGATGAATGAAATGTGGAATGGAGTGAAATATGAATGATGAATGGAATGGAGTATGGATGGATAAGTGAATGGAGTGAGATGAAATGAATCATAAGCACTATGGAACTGAACTTATGATTTTTATAACAGCTGCTTATAAAAACAAAAAAAATGGGAAAAGTTAGAGTGTCAGAGAGACTCTGATTTTCACCCTATCTTTTCTGTATAAACATGCCAATCAATGATTGGTTTTCATGTTTATACCTTTATTATTATTATTATTATTATTTTTCAAAAGAGAAATACTTCAGAAAATTTAATCAAGTTGATGAAGAAGAGAGACTCTTCTTCATTAACTTCACATCATTGTCTTCTTGGAACTTCTTGACAAACTCTTCTCTTGAGAGTGGCTTGTGGTATGGCTTCAGTCTATGACCATTCACAAGAAAAGTGACCTCTTTCTCATCTATAGTTCTGATTTTTACTGCCCCATTATCAAAAATTCGAACAATTTCATATGGCCCAAGCCAATGTGTCTGAAATTTCCCTTGAAAATCCTTGAATTTTGAGTCAAACAAGAGAGCCCAGTCACCCTCTTTAAATTTCTTCTCCTTGATGTACTTGTCATGCCATCTAGCCCTTTTCTGTTGGACTAGACTTGTTTTCTGAACTGCATCTTGTCTGATCTCATCCAATTCATTAATTTTCTCCAGTCTATGCTTTTGTGCCTCCGTTAGATCAAGTCCTAGCTGAACTTCCATCTTGAATGTTTGAATTTGGAACTCTATAGGAAACAAAACTTGCTTCCCATAAACAAGCTCATAAGGAGTATGGCCTGTTGTGTTTCTCCATGTAGTTCTATAGGCCCACAAGGCTTCAGGAAGCCTATCTACCCAATCTCTTCTATGTAAATGAACAGTCTTTGTTAGGATTCCTTCAATGACCTTATTAATGGATTCCACTTGACCATTTGCTTGTGGATGATAAGGAGTAGATGTTCTATGTCTGATTTTGTATTTCTCCATCATTTTCTCCACTAGCCTTGATGTAAATTGAGCTCCTTGATCTGTAACAATTTCCCTTGGGACACCAAAACGAGTAAAAATATCCTCAAAAAGAAAAGTAACTACGGATGATTCATTAGCAACAAGTAATGGTTTAGCTTCTACCCACTTAGTAACATAATCAGTGCAAACTAATATGTATTTCTTTTGTCCTGATGGAGGACTAATAGGTCCTACAAAATCCAAAGCCCATTTTTCAAAAGGTTCGATGTGTACCTGAGGTTGTAATGGCATCTCACCTGAAGGAGAAGGTTTCCCTACCCTTTGGCAACTGTCACACCTTTTTACATACTCCCTTGCATCTTTAAACAAAGATGGCCAATAATATCCTAAATTAAGGATCTTATAGGTTGTCCTCTTATCTGCAAAGTGTCCGCCACAAGGTTCATCATGACATGCCTTGAGAATCTTAGGCATCTCATCTTCACGAACACACCTTCTAATGATCAAATCTGGACCTGTCTTGTACAACTCATTAGCGACCCATGAATATCTTGCACTATCATTAATCATTAATGAATTTTCTTTTATCCCTTGCATTCATAATTGAAGGAAACTTTCCTGAAACTAAATAATTAGCAATATCAGCAAACCATGGAGTTTGAGTAGAAACTGCAAAAAGATATTCATCGGGAAATTGATCTTCAACCGGAGTGTCATCTTTGATATTTTGAATTCTAGACAGGAAGTCAGCCACAGTGTTTTGTTTTCCAGGCCTATCTAGAATAGTAATGTTGAATTCTTGCAATAATAAAAACCATCTTATAACTCTACCATTAGTGATTGATTTATTCATTAAATATCTAATGGCAGAATGATCAGTGTGAATAAAAGTTTCATAGCCTGTTATATAGTGTCTAAACTTGTTAATGGCATGAACAACAGCTAAAAACTCTTTTTCAGTTACAGTATAGTTTAACTCTGCAGGAGTCAAATTTTTACTGATATAATAGATGGCATAGGGAATTAAATCTTTTTGTCCCAATACTGCTCCTAGAGTTGTATCAGAAGCATCTGTCGAAATATGAAAAGGTAACTTCCAGTTAGGTCCCCTTAATATAGGTGCTTCAGAAATTTTGGTTTTCAGGGTTTCAAAAGCTAACTGGCAATCAGAAGTCCACTTAAATTCACAATCTTTGGTGAGTAATTTGAAGAGAGGAGATGCTATTTTGGTGAAGTTTTCTATAAATCTTCGATAATACCCTGTAAATCCTAGAAAACTTCTAACATCTCTTTGACAACTTGGAATGGATAGGTTAGAAATAACTTCAAATTTTGCCTCATCGACTCTAATCCCATCCCCTGAAATGTGGTGCCCTAAAACAATACCTTCAGTGAACATCATAAAACATTTTTCATGACTAAGAGAAAGGTTTGCTTCTTGACATCTTTTTAAGACCTTTTCCAAGTTTTCTAAAGCCTCTTCAAATGTGTCCCCATAAACTGTGAAATCATCCATGTACACCTCTACACAGTCATGTATCAGATCAGAAAAAATTCCTAATACTGCCCTTTGGAATGTTGCAGGTGCATTGCATAACCCAAATGGCAATACTCGGTAGGCATGGGTACCCCAAGGACAAGTAAATGTGGTTTTATCTTGGTCTTCAAGTGCTACTTGGATTTGATTGTAACCACTAAACCCATCTAGGAATGAAAAGTACTTTTTACCTGCTAATGTATCTAATACTTGATCTATGAAAGGTAAGGGAAAATGGTCTTTAAGAGTAGCTTTATTCAGTTTTCGGTAGTCAACACACACCCTCCATTTTCCATTTTTCTTAGGCACAATCACCAAAGGAGAAACCCACTGACTATCTGAAATAGGATAGATGAAATTAACATTTAATAATTTTTGCAGTTCTTCCTTGACAATTTCCCTAAGATTTGGATTCATCCGTCTTTGAGGTTGTCTGATTGGTTTGCAATTTGCCTCTATATAGATGTGATGAGTACAAGTCTTGGGACTTATCCCTTTCATGTCGGTGTATTCCCATGCATATGCAGAAGAATGTCTCTGTAATACTTTGACTAACTCTTCTTGTTGAGATTTTTCTAGGTTTTTGTTTATGTTCAAGGTTTTTCCTGGAAAAATTTCACTTGTAGAGCTGCCAAATTTGTCCATAGAATGAAGAGACATCTGCCTAGATGAAAAGAACTCAATATTGGATCTCTCTTGAAATGATTCTTGTTTGTGTTCTGGAGAAGATTCAAAGTTTTCTAGAGTATTCAGAATTTGATTATCTTCACTAATTTCTGAAATTGTGAAGAGTGGTTGTAAATATTCTTCATCCTCTATCCATTGAGTGTCATCTAGATCTGTAATTGTCCTAGCTGGAGGATATAAGTGAATTTCTTTGTTGAACTACCATCAGAAATATACATATCACCGGACCTACAACTAATAAAGGCATCAGCTGTAGCCAACCAAGGTCTTCCTAGTATAACAGGATGGCCTCCTAGATTATTCTTGGGTGTTAGGATCATGAAATCCACAGGGTACTCCCAAGAGTCTAGGGACACTGGAATGTCTTCCATTACCCCATCTGGTCTGATCACAGATCTATCTGCTAATTGTAATAGTGTGGGTGTAAAGAGAAGATTAGGAAGTTTCAGTTTGTCCATGATCTGTCTACTCATGATATTTATTGCTGCCCCTAAGTCAATGAGTGTGTTTTGAATTTCAATTCCATTGATGTGAATTTTGACAACTGGATTTTCTGGGTCAAGGTACTTTGGAATAGTAATCTTACCCATCATAATGTCTGCTATTTGTCCTACCAGTTGAATTTTCTTGGTTTCTCTTATTCTTTTTCTTGTTGTCTTCATACTCAACTCCTTTATTGTTTTAGCTAAAATTGGGATTTCCTTGATGGCTTGCAATAATGGAATTTTAATGCAAACATTTCTCAATTCATCTAAGAAATCATAATTAGGCACCATTATTTGTTTTTCTACACCTTTATCAATTTGTAGTCTTTCCGGAAAGGGAGGTATAGAAGTAGATGTGGATGGTTGCTCTAATATTGGAGTTGGATTTATTGGATCTTTTTGTTTCAGTTTTTCAATGTTTTGGTATTGAAAGGATGTATCTTCCTCAAGACTTTTATTAACCCGTAGGGAGTCTTCCTCAGAATTATCTTGTTCTTGTATGATCACAGAAGGTTTCCTCTTCTCAAGTATCCTTCCAGACCTAAGTTGAACATCACTAAGGTCTAGAGGAGTAATTAAATAAGTTGGAAATTGTTGTCCTTCTATCATGTATGTATTCTGAGGGTTCTTATTATTGGGGTTTGGTATGGGCTGTGCTGGTAATTGATTGGATTTTTGAGGGAATGGTAATGGAAGTGGTTGATTTTGATGAGGTTGGTTCGGATGATGTTGTTGAGGATTTTGTTGAAAATTTTGTTGAAGATTTTGAGGAAAATTTTGTTGAGTATTTTGAGGATAAAAATGTGGATATGGTGGATAGGATGGTGGATACTGATAATATGGAGAGTATCTTCAATAGGGACCTTGTGATCCTTGTGCCCAAGCTTGAGATTGATTTTGAAATTGGGGCCAAGGTTGCTGCCAAGAATTCCAAGGTGGAGGTTGATTATACATTTGATCATGAAATCCCTGTGTCTGAGATCCCTGCCAAGGTCTTCTAGATACAAAGTTAAGAGATTATGTGGAATCTGTAGGAGTTTCTTCTTGAAAAACAGCCTTGAGACCAGGAAGAGAAGGACAATTCTTGGTCTCATGTTTCTCGGAACAAATAACACAGGTTTCTACAACTTTTACATCCAAAGGGCACTCTCTCAAGGCATGTTTCTTCCTACATTTGGGACAAAAGATTGCCAAGGCATCAGATTCAGCCTTTTGCTTGTTTTGTATCTTGAGGGTGTCTATTTGTTCACTAAGACTCCCTAAGATGTCGGATTTAAAATCATCAAGCATGTGTCCTATTTCTGATCTACTTACTGTCCCAGAAGCAGATTTACTTGCTCTTGCAAGAGCAGGATCTCTTGGACCTTTGACAGTTTTGGATTTCCCTCTGGAAAGGTTGATACATAACTCGGATATTTCAGGTAATGTGAGTTGTGATATATCCCCTTTTCCCATCATGTTAAGGATATCCAACCATTCATCCCTAATGGTTTTCAACAAAAGAGCTTTTAAAGTGTCTTGATCTAGGTTTTCCATTTGTGCTTTTTTTATGTTGTATTTAAATCTTTCCAACAAATCTTCTAAGTTTTCATCTTCTTTTTGTAACATCTTGAACACTTCTTCCTTATGATTAAACGGCATACAATAATCCAAGTATCTCTCTAGAAATGCTTGTTTCATGTCTTCCCATGTTCTAATGGAACTACTGTTTAAACTCATAAACCACTTCAATGCTGCTCCTTTCAGAGTTGAAGGAAATAATTTCAATTTTTGAGCATCTTGAAGGTAGTCATAAGTCCTACACAGCACTTCAAATTCGAATAAGAAAGTTTCAGGATCCTCGGTTTTAAGTCCATAGAAGTTTGGAAGGACAGAAGGTGAAATGTTTTTCATGGTTGTATTGGTTTCTTCATCAAGTATAGGGAACCCAAAAGAGCTTCCTATTCTACCTCTTCCTCCATCTGCACCTCTACCTCCTCTTCCTCCTTCTCCTCTTCCTCTACCTCTACCTCCTCCAAATAATGTGTGTTCTCCATTAACAACTCCTCCTCCTCCTTCTTCTGCCATGGTTGACTCTCTTGTGGAAGTAGAAAGGTTTGTATCCTCAACAAGAGTTTTTGGATCTTCTTCTATGGCAGGTTCAGTGGATGAAGTGGAAGGTTTCTCTAATGGAATAGGTGACCTTAGATCTTTTAGAAGTTCAGGATCAGTAAAGGATGGAAGATGGGTTTGAGTTGAAGGTGTACTAGCTCTGGATCTAGATGAAACAAGTGGTGTTCTAGATATCAAACTTCTGCCTCTGCTGCTTATGAATCTTTCCCTACGCATAAAATTGTTTTTGGATGCTAAGAAACAAAGGTTACCTAGTTTTCACTTCCCCGGCAACGGCGCCAAAATGTTGGGTCTCAATCTAGTCTCCTAAACTGAGCTCATTTAATTGTCAACCAGGATTTGTAAACTGCTGAAGTGAAGTGTACCATATGTAGCTAGGTGCTTGTTTCCTAATACGTTGTATGTGGTGTTTTGTGATGTTTTTGGTCTTTTGTGATGATTTGTGATGTTTTTGGTCTTTTGGTGATGATTTGTGATGTTTTTGGTCTTTTGGTGATTTTTATGTTCACAATGGAAATGTCTAGAAAACTAATGGAAAGGAGTTGGTGATCAAAAACACAGTTGAGCCTAATGTATGGAATGGCAAATGCAATTGGAAACACTGAAGCAAAATCTGAACTATGACTAAATAGAAACAAAAGCTTGATAATGACTTTTTAGGCAGATGACACGAACTAAACTTGAGAAATGATCACTAAATATGCAAGTTCTCTAACTAGACAGTTAAACACTAATCTTACCATGATGCAACATTTTGTTCTAAGCTCATCTATTCCATGACTAATTCCTAGTTCTATTCTGCAATTTAATTGAATGTCACAGAACCTATACTCAAAGAGTTATTGGTTTCTTTTCAAAGTAGTTCTTTTGAGGAAGAGCTCTGTTTATAAAATGATGAGGGAATTGCAAAGATACTTCAGACCTTATAGTGATGTTATCTTCTATTCTTATGGCTATAGATCATTTGTAGATTTTAGAACAAGAAGATGTTTGTGAATAATGAAGGCTGTTTTGTTAATCCTAACAACTGAAGTAGTTTATTGTGCAATGGATGACAATTTGAATATGAGATGCAAGTGCAATGAGTTAATCTAAGAATGAACCTAAGATGCCACTAAACTAGAACAATGTTGAACTATAAGTCATCATCAAACTTGAAAAAAAGTAACTGAACATGAATTAAATGCAAATGAAACTCCGGAGCATTCTAACTATACTAACATGCATTATTCTATGAAGTTACACAATCTGTTTGTTCATCATTAGTGATATTTTGGAAGAGTTCCTTCTTTTGGAAGGAGTAGAACAATTCTGACTGTGTAATTGAGTGCAATTGTAAGCAAATGGACTGAAAGCAAATGAAAAACTAAGTTATCACATCCATACCCTACTCGTCATTATGATTTCTTGGGCAAGCGTTTAAGAGCAAGATCAGAGATGATACTTAGTACAAACACACAACTAAATCTTTCATTATCACGGTCATGTCTTGAACTCCTTAAAGATGTCTTGGAAGAATTTCTTCTTGTGGAAGAGTGATTAGAACAAGTGTAACTGTGATAGTGAATAGCAAAAACTACAACTAATTCCTACAGTACTATAGCTATTCATCATTCATCATTATAATCTGTTGGAAGAATGTCTTCTTGTGGAAGAACTGGAATGAATATAACTACAGTATCTAGTTAAAAACAAATACAAATTCAATTCCTATCCTACAGTACCATAGTCATTAATCATTCATCATGTTAGTCTGTTGGAAGAGTGTCTTCTTGTGGAAGAGCTAGAACGAATATGACTACAGTAGCTAGTTAAAAACAAATACAAATTCAACTCCTATCCTACAATACCATAGTCATTAAGCATTCATCATTTTAGTCTGTTGGAAGAGTGTCTTCTTGTGGAAGAGCTAGAATGAATACGACTACAGTAGCTAAAACAAAACAACTACCAATTCAAATGCAAAACGTAAAGGCAGCTAGGAAAACTTATCTAATTTACGCAAAAGAAATCCGTGCAAGAGGCAGGGGCCCTCTACCACTTGACGGCATTCAACTCCAAATTAAATCACGCCTTCAAAATAACTTTTTCTGCTCCATTAACAATGCAATAGTTTGAACATAACACTCTGTGTCTTCAAGGACGTAACACAGAGTTTAAACAAAATCTAGCAGCAAATCTAACATAAAATCTCTAACATAGCTCTCGGTCTCCCAAGAGTTTATAAAGCAAATGCACGTAACAATAATTACAACAATTTAGGAACAATGTCTTTCCTTATCCAAATCACGTTAGAACTCTTTGAAGTGGTTGCGTGAAGAAGAAAAGACATCTGGACTGAGACAGTCCTAGTAGGAGTCTTCCTTCATAAATGTGTTTCCCACGTTCAAAACCTTACCCAGAATTCATTTCCTCCTCCATGATGAGCAACGAACCATGTAGACGCGACGTGGATCATGACCATATGCGGTTTTCCTCAAGAGGCCACCTGGAACATACTCAAACATGAAGGTAGTTGCAGAATCGCCGGTTAGCTACGGAATGTCTGCATTCTGCAGCTAGTTCCGGTCAAAATGCTTAACAATGGCAAAAATCACAAAATTCAACAAGTCAGTCATGTAAACCATTCTAGAAGTAATTTTAACTATATTTATTGATCAATTGGGTTTAATATGGAAATGGACAAGGGAAAATGAGGTAAAATGAGGTGAAGGAAAGCACAAATTTGAGGCTCAACACCCAGTTCCCATCCTCAAAAAACAAGGCACCATTCGTGTTTGCACCGACTTTCACGATCTGAACAAAGCTTGTCCCAAAGACAACTTCCCCACACCATTTATTGATCAAATCATCGATGAGTGTGCGGGGCACGAGATTCTCTCTTTTATGGATGGCTTCTCTGGATACAACCAAATTGTTATCCGTCGTGCTTATCAACTTAAAACAGCGTTCATTAGTCCGTGGGGAACTTTCGCATACCGAGTCATGCCATTTGGCCTTAAAAACACCGATGCCACCTTTCAACGAGCCATGTCTTATTGCTTCCATGACTTAGCCCATATTATCCTTGCCTATTTAGATTACCTTACTGCGCATTCTAAACATCGGGCGCAACACCTTCATGACCTGCGTACCATTTTTCTCCGATGCCGCAAGTATAACATTCGCCTTAACCCTTTGAAAGGTGTCTTCTGTGATCCCGCCGGTCATCTCCTCGGCTTCATAGTGTCTAAAGATGGGATAAATCTCGACCCTTTGAAGGTTCAAGCCATTCTTGAACTTCTTATGCCTCGTACCTTATGCCAGTTACAAAGTCTCCAAGTCAAAGCTAATTTTCTTCCCTGATTTGTTCCTAACTACGCCACGACCGCACACGGCTTCCTTAGACTTCTTCGATCTCACACCCATTTTTTCTGGGATACATATGCTCAAGAGTCTTTTGATGCCCTCAAGCATGCTCTCACATCTGCTCCCTTGATCCATCCCCTGACTTTGACCGAGATTTCATCCTATACATCTCTACTTCCACCTATTCAGTTGCTGGTGTCCTTATCCAGGAGGATGATAACGATGTCAAACATGTGATCTATTATGTCAGTAAGAACCTTGCCAGTCCACCTGTGTCCTACTCGCATGAAGAAAAATTAGCACTAGTTGTCGTGTTCTTGGTCCAAAAATTGCGTCATTATATCCTCATGTGTTCCACCAAAGTTGTGACTGATTCCAACCCCATGGCTTTCCTATTGAGTCGCCGCATCCTCAATGGGAAGTACGCCTGTTGGGTTGCTATCCTCCAATAATTCGACCTTGAATTTGTCACTCCAAAAAGTAAGAAAGGTTTAGTACTCGTTGAACTCATTTCTGATTTGCCTACCAGGATGCAAGATACTCCAATTAATGATGCTCTTCCCGATGAACATTTGTTTGCCATCACCACCGACGATCCTTGGTACGGTGACATCCTTACTTACTTGCGAACCCAAAAGTTCGCCCTTCATCTTGATCATGATGCTCGACAACGTATCCGACACCAAGCCTCTCGCTACCTTTTAATCGGCGATGACCTTTATCGTCGCGGAGTAGATACTGTCCTTCGTCGTTGCCTCACCCACGCTGAAGCCGAGCAAGTTCTCAATGCCTGTCACAGTGGCGCTTGTGGTGGCCACCTCTCCGGCCTCGCCACTGCCCAAAAAATCATGCGTGCTAGGTATTTTTGGCCTTTTCTCTTCATTGATTGCATTGAAGCAGTCAAACACTATTCCAATTGCCAACATTTCGCCCCCAAGGCGCGAGCTCCTCTCGCTCCTCTCCATCCTATCATCACAGTTGGTCCTTTTTGTAAATGGGCCATCGACTTTATGGAATATCGATCTCCATCTGCTAGTAACCACAAATATATCATCGTGGTGGTTGACTACTTCACTAAATGGACCGAAGCTATGCCTACGTTCAACAACACGGCAGCCACTGCCGCCCTCTTTTTCTTTAACCATGTCATTGCTCGCTTTGGAGTTCCAAAACAGTTAGTCTTGGAACATGGCCGACATTTCGAAGATCAGATTTGGCATGAGATCTCCTCCCTATTGGGTTTTGAGCACCACTATTCATCTTCCTATTACCCCCAAGGTAATGGCCAAGTTGAAGCGGTCAAAAAAATCCTTAAGACCATGCTTCAACGAACGGTGAATAAGCACAAAACCAATTGGCATCTCATGCTCTTACCTGCTTTGTGGGCTTATCATACTTCTGTTAAAAACGCCACTGGTTTCACTCCTTTCCACCTTGTCTTTGGCGAGGAGGCAGTCTTACCAATCGAGTGTGAAATCCCTTCCCTTCATTTGGTCGTCGAACTTCTCTCGGATACCCAACCTCTAGAACAATGACTTATCATGCTTGAGCGCACTTCTGAATATCGTCGTGTTGCATTGCAAACCCTTGAAGCGGCCAAAAAGCGCACCAAAGCTCAGTATGACCGAAAAGTACACCCTCGCACCTTTCATGAAGGTGACCTTGTTCTAGTATATGACCAAGCCCACGATACCCTCGGTCATAGGAAGTTCGACTCATTATGGCTAGGTCCTTACATCATCAGTAAAGATCTTGGGAAGGGGGCATATCTTTTAGAGGACTTTGAAGGCCACCCCCTTCCTAATCCTCACAATGCACTCTATCTCAAGAGGTATTACCCTTAGCATTTCCCGCTCGAAATGCATGTTTTACTTTCTTGTAGATAGCCAGCATATGTTTGTCTTCATCAGTCACTACTTCACCAGGACACATGTTGTCCATGAAGTCTTCCTTTCCTCCTTTTCCAAATCGGATTTCCTCACTTACAACACTTTTCCTTGGGGCACCACTTGGGCTCCATATTTATTCGTGTTTGTGTCGATTTCCGTCATGAGATACCATTTTGTGCTCATGTTTTTAGGGTCCCCTTTGGACCTTTCATCATTTCAACATCATCATTAGTCTTCATCTGGGTACCTTGGCTCCAGCCCCTTTTCAGCGTGATCGCAATCCGTATACTTGGCGGTCCAGTGATGACGCAGCAGTTATTGGTGATTCCCGGGCGTGTGTGAGATGTCTCAACCCTCATGAGGGGGTGGCCCTGCAGGTAGCCCCCCACATGCCCGGATGACTTCTTCCTTTCTGCCCTTGATGCAGCTCCTCTCATTTGATGATATCGGCCTCAACTGCTTGCGGCGACTCTTCGATTCGCATGTATCAGTCAGATTCTGCGAGCCCTTCCCCGTGTGTAGGGGGAATTTGGGTGTATTTGTGTCTCATGTACTGAAATATTATTTTATAAGTCCTGACGATTATTCCAAGCATCACATGTATGTGGGCTTCATCATTTTCTTTATCTGGCTCATGTTTCGGCCAGCACATGTTTCCTTATTGCGTTCTATGGTTTTCCGGGCGCCTTATTCTTTGTACTTTGTCTCGGCAGGCATAGGTATGCCTCCCCCGCCGCCTTTAGCACAGGTACCACTTCATAAACTAGAGACTTGTTGCACCTGTAAGTCTCATCTCCTCAGGGTTTAGTCCTTTAGCACATTAGACTACCTTACATTCCTCTCTCTCACTTCCCTCTTCATGTCTAGTGATTGAGTTCTTACAACGTACTTCGGTCATACGATTTGCTCCTAACACTCATACGTTGGGGGGGAATCTGTTACACCATTTTTTTGGTCATCTAACCTATTATTATTAGATGAACCCAAATACACCATGTAAGACCAATTTTACCCCAAGTAAAATTGCTTTCACCATATAAAATAACTTATTTGTTTATATTTCCTGGTCATATTTAACCCAAAACAAGGAAATTAATTAAATAAATCCTTATTTACTTAATTATTTCCTAAGAATAATTTATTTAAATCATTATTTAAATAATATTCTTAGTTAAATTTGACTAAATCATCCCTAAATAATTAAATAAACCATTATTTATTTAATTATATTCCCATCATTCCCCTATAATGATAAATAAATCATTTATTTATTTATTATTTATAAATAAAGGAATTGACCCAAGTCAAGAATCCTTTTCCCTCCAACAAATATAATAAAATATTCCTAAAGGGTGCTTCTAGAATTAGATTAATAATATTTTATTCATGCACCGAGTTCTAGACCGCCCCAATATTTTGTTATAAATAGGGGGGTTTTCCCCATTCATTAGTCACCTCCATTGCATTAGATCACTCTGGATCTAATCTTGGTCACCATTTTTCCATTTTTTCTTTATGAGCTCCCATTGAGTTCTATGTTTATTTTTCTACACCAATAAGAGAGAGGAATGTTAGATCTGAAACACTGAGGACTTCCAAGAACCCATCCCATTGAGGAGAAACGGAAAACACCTTTCTTGTTTTCCTCTCAGGTGCCCCATTCTTTAATATAATATAAAATTCTTTTAAATACATTATTCTTGTCTTGTCTATTGGATTCATGGAGCCATGTTATATTTTATCTGCTTAATGTCTTTTTGTGCTTAGATCTGAATTTGTGCAGCAAACTTAAAGATATTTTGCAGCCATAATCGATGTTAGGGCTATTTGTTATGCGTAGCTAAAGTGATATTTTACGAAGAAAGATTCATACTAACAATTAAATCCTAAGAAGACTATTTTTGGGCTGCAATAAGGGAAAATTATCATCCATATTATATCTGAAAAGGGGATTAGGATAGACCCACAAAGAGTTGAGGGAATAATACAAATCACACACCTGAGAAACATCAAAGAATTACAGTCCTTCATTGGGAAGATCAACTCCCTCAGGAGGTTTATTCCCAACTTAGCTGAACACCTTAGGAATATGACTAACATGCTGAAGAAAGGTGTAGGAGTTAAATGGACTATTGAGGCTAAAAAATCTTTTGAATCAGTTAAGCTTGCACTCACCTAGGCTCCTGTCCTAATTAGCCCATATTTCTCAAAGGATTTCCTAATATTTTCATTTTCCTCTGAGCATACAGTGGCTGCAGTCCTACTGCAGAAAAATCCAGAGGGAATGGAATAGCCTATTGCCTTTTTCAGCAAAGCTCTGAGGGATGCACCCTTGAAATACAACATATTGGAAAAAGCAGACCTATGCTCTGATTAAGGCCTTGAAAGATTTCAGGGTGTACATATTGCATTCCCACACCATAGCTTACGTGCCTAACATAGTGGTCAAATATATCTTGTCCCAAGACCCAAATGGGAAGAGGGGCAAATGGATTGTTGTGATCTTAGAATATGACCTTGAGATAAAACCCACAAAACTGATCAAAGGTCAGGGCTTAGCTCAACTAATGGCTGAATCAAATCTGCAAGCCCTTGACATAAACATGGTAGGTGCCTTAGATGAGCAGGAGGAATTTCCTGACCCCACTGTTGAGGAGAAATTTCAAAATTCTCCATGGTATTCTGACATCCTCTATGTTCTCACAAACCTCAATGCCCCTCCCGAACTATCAAAAACTAAGGCCAGATTCCTACAGTTAAAAGCCAGAAACTATTGCATACTGAATGAATGCTTATACTGGAATAGTAAAAATGGCCTATTGCTTAAATGTTTGCCTAAAAATGAGGCAGAGAGAATTAAACAAGAATTCCATGCAAGAGAGTGTGGATGCCACCTGAACTGGAAAGCCACTGTAAACAAGATACTCAGAGATGGTTACTACTGGCCTACACTCTTCAATGACATCCATAAGATGATAATTGCCTGCCACAAATGCCAGATTTTTGAAGGCAGAAGAAAGATCCTCCCCTTACCTCTACAACCCATCACTGTTGAAGGTCCATTTATGCAATGGGGCCTATATTTCATAGGAGAAATTCACCCTGCTTCTTCTGCACAACACAAATGGATCTTAACAGCCACAGACTACTTCACTAAGTGGATAGAGGCAAACCCTGCTAGGAATTCCACAGATTCAGTCATCATTAGGTTCCTAGAAGGCCACATCCTCTCTCAGTTTGGTTGCCCAAGGAAAATAATCATTGATAATGCTGTTGCTTTTGGATCCAAGAAAATGGTTGATTTTTGTCACAGGTATCAAATAGCACTCGGTCATCCAACTGCCTATTACCCTCAAGGTAATGGAGTAGCTGAATCATCAAACAAGAGCCTGGTGACCATCATCAAAAATATGCTGGAAGAGAACAAAAATTCATGGCATAACAAGTTAGTGCATGCCCTGTGGGCTGACAGGCTTACGACAAAGAAATCCATTGGAATGTCACCATATCAGCTTGTATATGGAACAGAAGCAGTGTTTCCTACCAGCCTTGGAGTACCAGTGATCAAAATTGTGCAAGAGATACAGACAGAAGAAGACAGCATGGTGAGGAGGATAAACCAAACAATTCATCTCCAGCAAACGAGGGAAGAGTTCTATAACAGAGCTGTGAAAGTTCAAGAAAATATAAAGAATTTGTTTGAAAAGAGAACCAAAGCTTCTGATTTCAAAATCAGAGATAAAGTTCTGAAGTGGGACTCAAGGAGAGAAGACAAAGGAAAACACGGCAAGTTTGACAGCTTGTGGCAAGGTCCATACATCATCCAGGCCACTGTAGGTCAAAATGCCTTTTTTCTGCAAGATCTAGATGGTACAGAGTTGTTTGGGGGTCCTGTCAATGGCAGGATGCTCAAGCACTACTACTGATGATTTCCAGTTTCCAGTTTCCATTTCCATTGTACATACCATTACAGTGTTTTGTTTTCAAGAAAAAAGAGAAAATGTTTCAAAAAATAGAGAGAAAGGAGAGGTTCAGACATGCTCAAAACATGAACCTCTGAAGTGCAAAAGATTGGCTCTAACATGAACAAAACCTAAGCCAAATGAAGTAAAGATAGCTGGTTCTAACATGCCCAAAGCCTGAACCAGCAAAGAAGAAAGAAGAATCAGCTCTAACAAGCCCAAAATTAGAGCTGAAATGAAGAAAAGAAAGTGACTCTAACAAGCTCAAAACTTGAGTCACAAAGAAAGGAAGGATACATCAAACTTCAGTTTTCAAGCCTTCAAGTTTTGGTTTTTAGTCATCTGCAAATTTTTTCCATGTGTAGCTGTCTTTATGCCTTGGATCCACAGCAAGCTAGACTGTCTAATCCTAGTTTGACTATTTTTCAATTTCTGTCTTAGAATGTAAAGAAGAAATGTGCTAGACAGTCTAATCCTAGAAGATATAGTTTAGGTAGAGAAACATGTGAGGCCAACAGTTTAATCTGGTCTCATGGAGTAATAAGGGTAGAAATAGAATAGGTTTATTTTCTGTCTATAAAAATAAATTATGTAAAGGGTCTGCTAGTCCAAATGCACCCTAGAAGAAAAAATTCTAGGATTGTAGTTTGGGTAGGTAGATGGTTTGAGAATGTTTCTGATGATTTATCATGTTTGTAACAGCTGAAATAAAAGAAGTAATATGGCTTAAAATATCAGGCATTTGGCCTACTCCAAAGATCTATTTTATGAATTCTTGACTCCTTCAAGAAGAATCCATCCCCATGTGGAGCCACTGTTAGCCACCTATGAAATATTTTTCAAGAAAAAAGGTGGCTAAATTGTTTTATGAGCCTTCAAGAGATACATTTCCCATGAAAATCTCTCATCCTTGAATCCTCTGTGTGTCCATTGCCTTTTTAAAGATCCCTTCTGCTGATTCCCATCCTAAAGCCCCACTGATTGCAAAAAATTGTGCTCCAAAAGGCCTTCATTGGCCATTCTTCCCATGCAAAATGTCCCATTTTAACCTTCTTCCCCTTTGTTAAATTTCCCCCCTTTTTTACCCTCTAAATCCTCCCAAAATCCCATTTAAATCCTACACATACCCCTTTTTTGGCCTATTTTCCCCTTTTCCCCCCTACCGTTACCCTTTCCTAGTCTCAAATTGCATTAAAAAGGGCCCAAAAACCCGCTTTCCACCTTATATTAAACCCTAGCCCCTTCCGGCCCAGCCCCACAAACCACTTCCCCACGTAACCCAGCGCCAAAACCAGGCGCAAAGACTCAAAGCGCTTATCTCAAATCGGAGGTGTCGGGCGAGCACTTCTATGTGATAACTTAAATTTTCCGATGTGATTGGGTTTTGGTCTATAAGACCTCCGACGCGATCTCCACCGTTGATCTATCACCCGGATCCGACGGCTGGCGCTCAGTCGCATCGCCGCTCCAATCGCAATCGCAAAGGTCTTGCCGTGTCACCCAATTGTGATCTTCCGATCCAATCCTAGCCGTCGATTCCCCTGTTGATCCGACGGCCCTCGCTTTCCCGCTCCAATCACAATCGCAATTCCCAATCGATTCCACCTTCCACCCTTTGCGATTGCGATTCCCCGATCCCATCTCGACTGTTTGTTTAATCCAAGATCAACGGCTCATATTGCATCGCATCCTCCACCGCATTTCTTCGTCGGAACTTCTATTAACTCTATCTTTTGACCTCCGTCGTCGATCTCCTCCTAAGATCTGATGGCCCAAAACTAATCACCCTCCGCCCATGCCAGGTCCCACCACGCACAATCAGTTATGTTGCATTTCGTCCATTTCTTACATTTCACCCAAGTCCAAAACTTCCGCGGTTTACATTAAAGTTGAATGTTTACATTAAAGTTATGCATTTCTCCACCGAAACCCTATCAGTCGCCATTTACACCATATTTCTGCATTCTCCACCATTGCTTCATTTGAAACCGTCATTTTTACCACCGCTGCACCGCCATCTTCATGAATCTCCGCTCCATCCACCCTCCCATGCATTGGATTTCTTAACACAGTTGCGGGTTTTGCAGGGTGCAGGCAGTAAACACCGCCATGATTTACAGTCGTTGTTACAGTGACACAGAGCTCAGTGAAACGAGGTTCAGAGCCCGATATCACAGAGAAGAACCTGGGAAGGTACGGGAGCGTGATTTTCTTCAAAGGTGCAGAGTTTAACTGTATGAAACCCTTCCAGCGCCACCAAAGCCCAGTTTTTCGCTAACAGAGACAGTTGAAGTGGCAAAGAGTATCAGTATAGGGTTAAGGAGTTCTAAGGCACATCATTGAAAATATGTAAGCCTTAATTTAGTATTTTAAGGGCAAGGTACTAGATTGAAGATCTCGTGATTGATGCAGGAGACCTGAAGAGGTCTAACACACAAAAAACCCTGTCATCAGGGTAGCTACATCAGCAGAATGTTCCTACCTGTGAAAGGACAAAGCACCCATATTGTTTCCATTATTCACCATGTTCCTGAAGAAATTTCAGCCTTGACAACAGTCCTAATGCTACCAAAGCATTTGTTTTGCAGTATGGCGGACTTCACAGTCATTTATTTGCCTTTTTGTTTATTCACTAAAGTACTACAGAGTACTGCAGCCAAAGTACATCAGAGACATACCTGGAGTAAATGGAAGTTTGACGAAGACCACTCTTTCATTCAAAGAGTACTAGAGATAAATGCACATAATTTAAAACAGAATGGACTTCGGCCCTCCTCCTCTTCTGAGCTTTAATGCTACATTTATTTTTTTCACCTACCTCCTCTGCTCATCTTTTGGTTATAAAATGCATGAAGAAACTCATTGTAAAGGTTGTTGATCAGATATCTGAGAATTGCAAGTTGTTTCCTTTGAGACACAGTCTTTGTGTAAAGTCGTAAGATAGGCTGAGGAAGATGTATTCAGACTGAATGTTCAAGCTGTTGGCAATGTTGTACATGACTAGTGTTTCTCTTTAATATGACAACCACATTTCTTTGGATCCTGATCTAAAGCCGCTGGTGATGTTTTCTATCTCTGTGTTTTATTTCGTTTCATTACATTTCTTCTGGCATGCATCAGAAATCTGGCATAGAATTTACCCTTTTTAGGTACCCTATGTCTCTGCTCTCCCTGCCTTTAATGTTTTTCTACTATATGTGTATCTGAATATTGATTTCAATTGATTTAACCAATGTAGTGGTCAGATATATCACTAGCTGATGTATGAATTAATGAGGTCAGTGTTTAGATGTTCTTGTTAGGATCTAATTGAATTAATTGGGAACACTGGGAGGGCTAGAATTTGGTCTCTATCTCACTAGGACCCTTCTCACTCGGTTAAACTCTGATAAGTTCCCTTAAGCTGGAGGCCGAAGCATTGAGAGTTCAAAGTCTCTCTCTGATCTCAGGTCTTTAACTTTTTGTTCTAAATCTTTAATGTTCCTTGTCCAAAGAGTTAGCCTTTGGTTTCTAGATCACAGGTGTCCAATGGCGTGTCCTGTTTCTTGATCTAATCTCTAAAGGTCACCTTGGAGGTTTCCTTGCTTTCACCTTCCTTCTTACCCTTTCAAGCCATACTATCATATTTAAGATCCAATGCTTTAGATGACTAGCCCAACTGAAAGCCTACATGTTGAATAGCAAGTAAACCCTTTTATGACTCCATTTGCCCAATGGTCTTGAATGTTCCCTGAATTTACGTCACCTTTGCCTAAAATCCTCTTTGCTCAGCCTTGTCTTGTATTGAACCCTTCATTCCCGATTCCCAACAACCAAACCAAACCAATCAAACAAACAAACCCGAGCCTTATAACTAGCCTAATATCTTAACCTTTGAACTTCAAAGACATATAACTTTGACAATCATAGAGAGATCCCTCTCTGGACTCAGGAGGGCTAGATCCTGAAGTCTGAAAGTGGTTCTGATGTTGTCTCATCTTTTGGTCGTGCCAACCTGGCCAAAACATGGGAACCCCAACACAACCAACAAAAAATCATGAAAAACACACTACCCATCCAGTCCAAGGGTTGAACCATGCTTTGATACCACTTTATGTTATCAGATATCAACCAAAGAGAACGGAAACCATACACCTCCTAAGGAGAGCACAACCATGCTCTAATACCACTTTATGGTATCAAATATCACACAAAGATAACATAAACCAAACAACACCCAAGGAGAGCACAACCACGCTTTGATACTGAGTCTGTGGTATCAGATATGACACCAAGAGAATAGAGAGCAAACAACAACCAAGGAGAGTGAAACCACGCTTTGATACGAGTCTGTAACACCCCTTTCCCACATCTACCAAAGTAACCGTCCAACCAGAGTAAACATGCGAAGAGAGGCTACTATAATGAGATTCAACCTCCTATGTGACCTTAAGGAAGTGGAACCACCAGAAAACACCAACTAGAAACCGTGTACAACAACCACAACACCCCTAGGAGGTAATCCAACCATTCAGGCCTCTTACCCATGGGTCACACTAAAATTTTTACCCCCTTTGAGCCATAATCGTAGGAATAACACTGCATTTCAGGGGTTAGCAGGCTATAACCACACGCATAACACTACATGCTAGTGGTTAGGGCCTCGAATTATCAGTTATGTGCTTACGACTCTGGGATTTGTGCCACATTTTCAGGCCCAAATCTTAGGTGACTACCCAGAACTTCATGAAAACTTAAGGGATGATAAATAACAATAGGAAAATGATATAAAGCAATCACATCAACAAGAACTCATATGGAGCCCTCCTAGCCATGACAGAAATTTTGTCAAACATGTCACAAAGATTGAATCTAGAGGTGTGAACAATATATTTAACCATAGGGGTCTCATAATTATCTGAGAATCGCTAAGAAGCATTAATCTCTTACATAATTAGATGCAATACAATCTATTTTCCCATAAATACATTTTTCATTAATTTACAATTAAAAACATGGATAGATCCATACATCATCCCTGATCAAATACATGCTTATAACCAACACAATAACCACATAAATACAATGGATATAACACAAATAGAGCCCATATAGAAACTAATATATTTTCATACCAAATACCAAAGGAATGAGATCTTCATTACTGAATGTAAAAACCAAACGGAGATGGGACTTCCATGTTCCACCCAACCATATATTGGTTGAGCCAAATATCTCTTCAGCCAATCTCCCCCGTGCCATATTCCAAGTATGGATGTGGGATTCAAACTGAAATAACCAACCAGGGAATCCAAAGGCTAAACCACCTCACCCTCATCAATAGAAATTAGGCTTTACCATGATCCATCCGAGATCACTAGGCCGAAACAATAAACATGTCATAACTAGCTTTACCATGATATACACTTGATCACTAGGCCAACGCAAACATGTATATCACCAAATTCTCTCTTCCTAAACCATGAGGAATTTTCCTGTCTCCTAGTCTCTCAGGCTTTACCAAAACCTACAGTCTAATTCATGGGTCACTAGACCCTAAACCAAGACACACTCTCTAGGATTCACCATACATCCCATCCCGAGACTACTAGGCCCAACAGAGAGCACCCACCTCTCAGGCTTTACTAAAATCCAAACCCTGATCACTAGGCCCTAAACTGATGAAAACCACCTCTAGTATTTACCGTATATCCCGCCATTGACAGGTTGAGGATTCCTAGGCCCATCGAAGAAACATACTATCTGACTTACCGCAAACCACAGTCTAGTTGAGGGGTTACTATGACATGTGTTATATAAATTCAGAGATCCACCCCACTTAGCTTTTAATCCATCCAAAAATCCAACTAAACCAAAACATGAGAACTCCATAACACCATGGCTATCCGGAAATGGAAAGCCTAGGCTAAAAACATTGTCACACTTGGAAAAACCCATGCCATGACAGAAAGGAACCACATGCAATACCATGTATGCAATATATAGCAAGGAAATCACACATGCAAATCGATACCTGCCAATAATATTGTTTTAGCTGCTTGATTCATGATCCCCCTTGCTTGCTTCCTCTTTCTTCTTGCTTTACTTCCTTTCTTTTTCCAATGCCAAAATGCTCCAAGAAACTCTGAGTATCCAAGAGTGAGAGAGAGAGATAGAGAGAATAATGAGAGAACTCCAAAAAGGCACTGACAAAAGGTTGAACCAGCAAAATCTTGCCAACTGGTCCTCAAAATCCTTTTTATAGATGAGCTCTCTATTTTCTTCATTTTCCTCCTCACATGCAACATGTGACCTTTCACCTTCCTTTTCTCCTATTTTCCTCTATTTTCATAAATAAATGCCAAATAATGCCTCATTCTTTTCCAAAGCCTTTGCCAATTTCCTTTAGCCATAATACCCAAAATGAACACCCACTAGGATGTTTTTCCAAAAATTCATCTTCGAATACGTGTCCCATCAACCGTGGCTATTATTTTTTCCTTTATTACATTTTACATGGAACTTTCACTAGGGTTGTTACATTTCACAATTCCTGAAGTTTGTCTTGATCATCACAGTTGATAAAAGAGATAAAGTGCACTAGTCACGTTATTTATTTTTTTAATTTCCATGCTTCTCCAGCTTCTACACGAGCAACTTCTCCTTGACTTAGATTTTTAGTTCTCCAACTCTGCTCGTCTGTGACCTCTGACAACATGGTACTTTCTCTAGACTAATTTGGATTGGAAAATGTGTTATGTTTTTTCAAATATGATGGATAGAGGTGTATGCAACCATATTTGGTGTTAAGGAGTGACTCAAAGCTTGGGAGAATTGATTGGAAGAAAGGTAGAGTCATTTCACCTTCCCGAAATTTGAAAAGAAACTTTTTTGGAAGTGCTACTAAATCAGCTAGTAGTGCCTATATGATTTTATAACAATGCTACAAAATCAGCTCATAGCACCTACAACCAACAATTTTTAGGGTTGCGTGTTATGTTTTGAATGCCCATTTTGGCCTTCTTATCGCACCAATTGATAAGTTGAGCCTATGGAGTTGAATGAGGTTAGAACAAGGATTGGAAGGTGAGAGAAAGTTGTTTCATGGAATTTGTGAATCCAAATTCACACTCTTATTTTGACAACATATTTTAAATGTTGCATGAAACATTGTTGAATTGGATAGGAATACAAAGTAGTGGGTGTGTGTGGAGTATCTTGGGTTATTGGCAGTCAGGGTAACCCACCCCTGTCTGTCATCAATATCATTTTACATTTTAGTTTTCTATGAGTTAGTAAATTTACTTTCATATTCACTCCAAATGTCAATGTTAGAATTTTTGTTCTTAGGCCTTGGGTAGATTACAATTACTTGATAAACTGCTAATGGAAAAACATTTCATCTCCCAAGAACTTGGATCACCATTATTATGTATGTCCAAGAATAAATGAAAATTTTAAAGTAAATTTTAATAGATACATTGTGGTCACAAATTTTTGGGTGTGCCTATTGCTACCTTTCACAATGAATTTTCACAACATTTGTACCATGTATCCCCATGAATTTCAATTTTTATTAAAGATTCTTATGTAGTGATTACAAGGCATGTGCGTTAAAATGAATTCAAGGAGAATGGTGTAATTGAGAACAAAAACTTATATATTTGTATATGTAAATCTCTTAAACAATTGAGTTAGTGAATATGGTTTTATCAAGGTTTTCAAGGCTTGTGCATTGTACTTGCAAAGAAATAATAATATTTAAATCTAGTTTCCTCTACAACTAAAAGCATAGGAAAAATATTCTTATAAAATATTGAAATAAAAAAGGATGCAAAGAGATTGTATTCTCTTTTCTTTGAAAAATATTGAGCGTTCATAGATACATTAAGAAGCACGTGAAAAAATTATCCTTTTAGAATTATTTCCAACTTTATTCTTTCACTCAAAAAAAAATTCTTCACAACTTAAAATATTTTAACAAACTATAGCACATACATGCCTCAACATTTCCTAGTTTGAATCCCGGATGCGGGTGATGACTAGCAGCTTGTCAGTGGAAGGTGTGTATTGCAACAGCTGTCCTAGCCACTTTCCGCCGCCTGCATGCAGTACCTCCACCATTAAAGACCTGCAGGAGGCCCATTTGACGCCACTCCTCCACTTGCTTAGCATTAATCTCGCGTGCTTGGAGATATCAATGAGAATGTCACATGCCCATTCCCTCGCTCTGGCTTTCAATTTGCCCAAACTGCTCAGCTCTAGCCCTCCATTTTTCTTGTGCCTTCGTTTAGACTCTCCTTGCAATAAGAATTCGCAGTCAACTCTGAGTAGCCCCAACATTCTGTCACTGCATTCTGCCTCTGAGCTCAATTCTTCTCTGCCTGCTTGTCCTCCTTTACCACCCACGGTTTCTCCTTCCTTCGGGCCTACTCAAGCTCCATCCTCAACTTCTCAGGGCTCCCACTCTCTTTCGACTGTTTGCAAGAAGAAAATGCAGCAACGTCAACATATGAGATTTCAGCAGGGTAGAAGCAGCAGATGAGAAGGTGGATGAAGTGGCTCGAGGCCAACCCTCTTGGCTAGGGATGATGAAGCCAACCAACCTTCCACCAGCAACATTGCCAGCTTCATCTTCCGCAGCGAATTGAACAGACCACGGGTAACAAAAACAATCACAGTTGCATTCTGTTGGGGTTCCCATGTTTTGGCCAGATTGGCAAGACCAAAAGATGAGACAACATCAGAACCACTTTTGGGCCCTAGGATCTAGCCCTCCTGGACCCGAAGAGGGATCTCTCCATGAAGCAAAGAATGATATGTCTTTGAGAGCTCAAAATGAGGTGTTAGGCTAGGTATGAAGCACAAAGGAGGTTTTAAAATAATTTGGTTGGTTGGTTGCTGGGTTGGTTAGGAGACCATAAACTGAGAACGTAATGGGAGCAAAGGACCAGGGCAGCAGGATGTTTCGACAAAGAGGATAGGTCAAGAAAGTGCCATCCATTGGGCTATGGAGTCATGAAAGGAGAATTACTTCCAACAACTAGCCAAGGCTTCCACAGGGCAAGTCATCTACACTAAAGGAACTTTTAGATAGATGATGGGATGGAACATTAAGGAGAGAAGGTGAAAGAAGGAAAGCAGCCCAATTTCTATCTATAGATCAGGCCAGAGGTCATTTAACTCCAGACCTGCTTGGACATACTCTACGGCAGCTCTCAAAGAGACAAAGGGGCTGCTTATAGATCGGACCAGAGGTCATTTAACTCTAGGTCTGCTTTAGCAACTCCAAGGGAAAAACAGAGATAAATTTGACAAAGAAACATCCAAGCAGCAAACCCCCAAGTTCATAGATCAGCCAGCATGAAATAACATCCACTGCACTGGTTAAACTCCACGAATTTACTCTTAGATACACATAAAGCAGAAAACATTAAAGGTAGGGAGAGCAGGAACATAGGGCACCTAACAAGGGTGAATCCTATGCTATATTTCTATTGCCTACCAGAAGAACATGAAACAGTATGAAAATGTAAATAACAGGGTTAAGAAAAACATCACCAATAGTAATAGACCAGGATCCTGTGAAATGTGCTTCGATTAATTGATGCAAAACCAGTCATGTACAATAAGCCCAATGGCTAATACAATCCATACTTTCTCCCCCCAGCCTATTACATACAAACTACTCTGTAACTCCCTCCCAAGATTGTTCTAATAGTCGAACTGAATCCCTCTAACTGCAACAATGGCAGCAAAACAACAACCATGAGCCTACAACTAGCCTAAAACCATAACTTAGAGTTTCAAAGACATAAACCTTTGACTATCATAGAGAGATCCCTCTCTGGACCTAGGAGGGCTAGATCCTAAGGTCCCAAAGTGGTTCTATGTTGTCTCATCTTTTGGTCTTGTCAACCTGGCCAAAACATGGGAACCCCAACACATTCCAGGAGGAGGCTTCTGGTAATGTCGGTCAAGGCTCTGGAATGCGAAAGAGGCAAAGGAATTCCACTATCTCAGACAAGCCTCCCTAGGTTTCTTGGAAATAAATCGCCCTCCCAGTCAAGAACGGCTCTCAGACTTCCGACAGTGACAGTTCGAGCTCTCAAACCTCCAGTAGTGATGACTCTGTGCGCAAGGACACAGCTTTGAAGAGCTCCAGCTCTCCTTCTTCCTCTGATATTTCAGCCCAGAACTCCAAAGCATAGGCGGGCAACCCGGATGAAGGCTACTGCTACCCAATTGTGGAATAAAATCCTCCCCACAACGACAGCTAGTCTCATGAAAGGTTCTTTTCTCTTTTTTTGGAGTTTTTGGTCTTGGAATTAGTGCATTTTTGGAAATTTCGAATGTACTCTCTATAGCACAGATAGTTGTAGTCTTTTTATGCATATTTAGTTCTGGAACAGTATCAGTAAGTTGGTTTCCCATGCTTGGGCAGCAAATTTTTGGGTCGGTTTCCCAGTCACGGGCGGCCTATATTTTGATACAGTATGTTTCTTTTGATTCGGCTTCCCTCCAGCGTAGGCTAGTTTTGCCACCCTGGAGGTGATTTCTCTCTTTGTACACTATGTTTTTATAAATAGATTAAACCAACTTAGAGAAAAAAATAAAATAAAATAAAAAAATAAAAATAAAAATTTCCTAGTTTGAAATATAGCTTAGCAATCTTGTGGCTGAAAATAACAAGGTCATGAACATCGTAGGATGATTTCTCTTCCAAAACTCCAACAAATATTTCTCTTGCATTGACAATATTCATCAAATTGAAAAGGATTTAATCATGTCAAATCATAAGTAGCATAATTATTAAATATGAAATTTCAAGAAGTAAATATAGGCCAATCTGCTAGATAATGAACAAAATATGTCAAAGAAATAGAATGTGAAAAGAAATAACAAAATAAAAATGAATTCCTTAGAATATTTCAAAATAAAATTGCATACAATTTGTAAGCTAATCAAAACTAAAGCTAAGTTGCAAACATAAGGCAAATCCTATATCGTATCCTATACTAACCATTGAGAAAACAATGTAAATTATGTGAAATAAAAATGGCAATGTAACGATCCATATATTTTCATATTTGTTGGGCATAAAATTATGTTTCAAATTGATATAGATCAAAGCATATTCCATAGATGGTTCATTTTAAGTAAATGATTCATGAATTGATTCTTAAATTGCAACCCTAAACTCTTATCAAAGACTAATCACATCCACTAGGACACAACATCAAACATTTGGTCCTTATTTTCCATTTCATATTAGTTTACTAATGTGAAATTATAGCTTTCATCATAATTCAAATCATAAATAGTTCTAACAACAATAACATATTCATATTTTATGAGATTGACAAATTCAACCATCTCATCTCCGATCAATATAGAATTTTCAAATAGTACTTGTTGTGCATATTTTCCATTTTTTGAACAAAATGAAGCTTGGAATTTGTTTGGTTTCAATTTTTGTTGTTGCACTACCTTCTCATCTTGGATTTCATTTAGAAAAAAAGTGTACTTATAAAAAATGATTTCAAAATAGGTGTGGTAGGAGCGGAAGGGGTGATTTTTGGCCCTGACGAAAAAACACAAATACAATACGCATGGGGAACAAGAATATCAACAAATAATCAAGCATAGTTCCTCACTCTATGTCAAGGTATAAAGCAGTAATTGGACTTGAAAAATCATGAAATAATGATTTTTGGTCACTCAATGATAGTTACCTGAAGATTTTGGGAATATTTTTTCCATTCTAAATCTACCTCCTCTTCCATTAAGGCAAGGATTCTTCACCAACTTCAACAATTTGAGAAGTTAGAAATCAAGCATGTGCTAAGGAAATTGAATTCCTCAGTGAACATACCAAAAAATAAATGATCAAGGTTACCCCAAGTAACCTTAGAAATAAACCATAATCAAATCTCATATTCTTCAATCCCATAAAGATGTGCATGTGTATATACGATGGGATCAAAATCGTTAATGAATGATCAATTAATAGAAAGGAAACATGGATTTAGGATGATGTATGGGAAACAAAGCCATTAATGGAAAATTTAATGAAGTTTAGGATGAAATGGCAGTCACTCTTCATGGTTAGACCGCGATCCACTCCTAAGGTGGATTCACGTGGGTTCAAATTCACCACTTGGCTAATCATATTTCTCATGTTTTGCATGGAACAAGAGAATAACTATATCGAGTAGAGAATAAAATAAATGTTAAGGAAACCACATTTAATTCACATAAAGTCAGAAACATTTCCCTCTCCTCACCATATAAAGTGGCCCCTTCAATCAAGATCCTCAAGTGATTTTTTTCTAGAAACTTTTAGCTTGAATTTAATGGATTTAAGGCAGGCTCTCAATCACACTAATAACCTTGGTGGCAGGATTGGTGTTCATCAAGTTGGTACATATTCACCTTTTTGGTATTCTTGAAGGGCTCGATTTTCTTCAATATTATTTGTGAATTTTAGTGTCTGTCTTAACCAATTAGTAGCGTTGGCGGAAAAATGCATCATGGCTGCAATGGACTCCACCTCTTGTGATCCATAATTTGTAGATATAAACACAATTTTGGATCATGTAATGGAAACAATTGATCCAAATCTTTTAACTTCAAGGATAAATTCAAAATTTCATATAAAATAGCATATTAACTAAGTAGCTTAAATCACATGAAAAGAAGCAGAAATCATAAGAAAACATGAGATCAAAGACACAAAAATTTGATTACGGAGTTCACCCAATCTTGGCTACGTGTTTGGGTCCTGGTCAAAAGTGGGGAGTCATTCTTTCATTAAGTGGCATCAAAGAAATCATCTACAAGACAATTTTACAAAAATTACCCTTATACCTCCAATTAGGATGATGGCTTGAAAATGGAGACCTTAGCTGGAGAAGCAGACTGCACGATTAGATTCATGTCATGAAATGGTATAAAAATGAATATAAATTTGTCAAATTCTGACACTGGCACCTTTGGCCCTTTAAGGGAATCTTTTCAACATCTCTTGGATTCCCTCACTTAAGGTTCCACCACCCCTAGTTGTTCTTGGTTTCATCCGCTCCTCCACTGCTAGTCTTGGTTTGAATCAGTGAATGAGTTCTTATGTAATATTTTAGCTTCATTGAACAAGGCATGGGCCATTGGCCCAATGGTCAAGTCGACGAAATTAGTGGGGGGAAGACATGGTTCAAACCCCACCCACCCCAAATATGGTGCATTATTTGAACTATGCGGTTCAAATTTTGTATTAATTGTTGGAATTTATGGCCTTGTTGGCAAAGTGATGTGGGGTCGTCGCGTGGGTTGGCCGACCACCGACTGACCTGGGTTCAAGTCCTGCCGACCTCGATTTTCGGTGGTTAACATTATATATATATATATATATATATATATATATATATATATGACATGTGATTATAGTCAGGAGCATTCGTCGGGGGTGGCCCACCCACCCATTACATTTTTTGCTTTTAATATATAATAATACATGACCGTTGGTGGGGGTGGCAGCCCACCACCCCAATTTAATATATATATATATATATATATAGATATAGATATATATATATTAACAATATAGTCAAAAACTTTCGCTGGAAAATAAGGGATATTAGGAAAATTAAGGAGGTGACAAATTCATCCATTCCCGTGGTCTGATTCCATGCACCAATATGCTTCCAAATTGTTTCCCCGTTAAGACTACCACTTCGCCAAGTTTGACCAGAACTTTGACCAGCTATAGCTTGAGCATACAAACTCAGATTTGAGTGTCGTTTGCATCATTGGAATCAGGGCAAAGACAAAAATGATATGGTATTAGTTTCAATTCCATCTGATGACTTTTAATTTTGAGCTATTTCCAAGGCCACTTCTATTTCTAGATCCTCCTTGATCACTCATCCTCATTAAGGAGATTTTGGAATGCCAAAATCTTTATCAATCAATTGGAAAGTGAGGGAATTTCTCCCTCACTTTTTCATTCTCCATCTATTGAGCCTTACTTGGATGCATTTCTTTGATGCCAATACGAAGGTACTCCACGTCTCCCTGTCGTGAAAACCTTTTCTTCTTGTCGAGAATGATGTCCTTTGGCAACTTGTCCAAGTATTTAGGTGAAAAATCGTCCATTGACTCTAACCTAGAACTGGTGATTGACTCGGTGCTTGTCATGTTGAACTTTGTATCGAGCTTGAATTTTCTCCAACTACTCCTACACTTCCTGGTGAATCATCTATATCTGCTGAATGAAATTCGATTCTTTTTCCATGTCATCTTTCCCACTAGAATATTTATCTCTCCCAAAAACCGTGTCTAAGGGATCATTTATTAAATAACTAAATCATGTCTCGAACAGTGAGCTCTGAGTGGATGAATGCACTGCTTGGTTGTATGCATGTTTCACATAAGAAAGATTCTCATCCCACAACTTGGGATGCTGGCCACAATAGCCTCGGAGTAAGTGCATCATTGTGTGATTGACAACCTGTGTTTTTCAGTTGGTATGCAAATGAAATGGTGTGCTCCTCTTCAACTTGGTGTCCATCATTCTCCACAAACTAGTCCAAAAATATCCAAGAAAACGAGAGTCTCGATCAGACACAATGGATGTGGGTATCCCAAAATGGACCCATACGAATTGAAATAAGCGATGAGTAGTTTGTTTTGCAATGACCTTCTTTTTACAAGGCATTAAGATTGTTGGCTCCCTGTGATTTGCAAAGAATGGCAAGAACAAACACTGCATGGGCCACATTAGAACCACTTTGGAATCCTAGGACCTAGCCTTCCTGGATTTAGAGAGGGATCTCTCTATAAAAGTATTTAATTGATATATCTTTGTGTTCTTTGTTTTAAGATATTAGGCTAGTTATGAAGCTCTAAGGACTTGTTTTGTTTTGGTTGGATTAAATGATAGATTGAAGGATCAATGGTGTGACTGATTGAGGGAATGTTTTAACTGAAACAAATAGACTATAAGAAACATAAATCCATTGGTAAATGGAGTCATAAAAGGATTTAATTGTTCATCAACTCTGCAAGGTATTTCATAGGGCAAGCTAACTATATCAAATGGATTATTTATATTAGGTTATGATATGAAACATTAATAAATTGTGTTGGCAGTAAAGCTATAGTCAGTTAAGAATATTCTAGCTCTACCTAGACAAGAAAAGCCTTTTAAGGTGACTTTTTGGAGCAAGCCAAATGACAGGGCAAACCATAATCTCTTTGGACAAGATTTTAATAAGCAACCTTTCAGACAACAATCCAGCAGTCAACAGACTACTTTCAGATAAAGAAAACATATAAGATAATAGCAAGAGTGGTCTAAGATCAAATAGAAATAATCTAATCTTCTTTTGACAACTCTCAAAGACTGTTCAAAGAAACATTTCAAGGCAGACCAAAGGGCAGGGCATACCATAGACCTCTCTAGTTTTAGACTCTAGTAAGCATACTTTAAAGAAAGGTCTTAAAAACAATATCTCAAGTCTTACTCAAAGGAACATGGGCTCACCAAAATTTCCTTGGTTTCACTCTAGTGAATCATTTCCAAGACAACAAGCTAGATGTAACTAGAAGGAAATTAAGAATATTATAATCAGACCTTGCAGAGGAAAACATGAACATAAAGAATACAGATAGAAATACGGTGCTGAAACAGCAAATCCTAATCTAAAACCTCTACTTCTTTATCAGAGAAAGATGAGCATAATGGAAAACATAAGGAGAAACAATTACAATTTAGGAAAACTTCACCATTGATATAGCTCAAGGATCTTGTGAACATGCTTGTATTATTGATGATCAAACTAGTTACATCACTCCATGTACAATAGCTCTCTGCAACTCAGAGCTTTCTTTGGTTCAGCCTAGCATTCCTCAACTAGCCTAGCAGCAGAAATCAATCCAATAACATCAAGTAGCCAACATTTGAAATGAAGCTCATATGCAATATTTATATGCAAAATGAGGAGGTGTTGCTAACCTAGGGTGTTTAAATGTTATTTATGACAGAGTTAATGATTTTTGACCTTTGATACCATGCAAGGCCCAAGGCAAAAAATATCTGAAAGAGTTACTCTGAAATAATAACTTCTAAGTTATTTTAGTTGAAATTTTTTACTTTTAAGGCTTAGTAATAACTCTGTAATAACTGCTACGCTACTTCAAAAATATCTCTGATTGTGCAATAACTGTCTAATGCCTTTATTGAAATAAATAATGTTGTAGGTGGAAAATTTGTCTTTGAAGGAGTAATTGCCTCTTTGTTTGAGTTATCTGAAGTTGTCTTTGGGTAATCTGCCTTTGTTTTAATCATCAAACTCCTATATTAGGCCTTTAACCTTGATTTAGCTTTAATAATATGCATCAAAGTCTTTTTTCATATTTCTGCTTTATAATTGCTTTATTCATTTATCCTTTATCTTTAAACCTTCAACCTTTTATCTTTAATCATTGTTTAAATTTCTAATCCTCTATTTATCTTCTTGATCTATAATTAGCCCTTTAAGCTTCATGTTCTTCATTTATTCTCTGACTGTATCTGTTCTTTGTGTGCAGGCAGGGTTTATTTATGGCAGAAGGGTTTATAACCCATCGATGATCATGACACATCGAAGGGTTAAATCTTTTATGCAAATCCTTGGCCCTTTTAATATGTTTTTTTCCTCTTGGATCGTCATCCAGAGGTTTTCATCGTTTAAATGTCTCTCTGGGCTTTGTTCACCATTAAACCTGCAAAAAAAACAAACATTAGCCTTTAAAACCTGCGAGATGGGGGTAAACTGCAATTTTTCAGGGTTTCTGAGGGTTTAGGAGTGATTTGGAGATGAATAGATGGAGCAGGGAAATTATTTCAGAGGAAAAATCATAAGGAAAATCAAGTGAGGGCGAAGAAATTTTGAATTTTGGCATGCAGAGGAGGAAGGCAGTTTTGCAAAACCGCGATGGTTATTCGCATAGGTCATCGGCGGTAAGCGGTATTAGGTGGAGGCAGCGTGATAACATTGATCATTGGACGTGTGTCCAGGGCCAAACTGCCCTTTTTGCATGGGTCAAAGGTGTTAAACCTCAGCATCAAATTTCATGCGATACAAAATCTGGACCGTCAAATCTCGACAAACGAGATCGACGGTGCGAGTGGAGCCTGAGGAGTGGGTGCAGGTTGGCGTAGGGGACCCAGTGGACAGGTGGTGCCAAGTGAATAGGCGATGGAGCTTTGAGTGGAAAGTGGGGTCGGGTGGTGACGTGATCAATTTCGTCAGGTAGCGGGGTTGGGTTATATGCGGGGTTTTGTTTATACATGGGGGAGGATGGATGACAGCCGTTAGATTGGGGGAGTGGGTCTCCGATCAACAGTGGAGATGGCTTGGGGAAGGATGGAGCGAGGTGAAGTAATGAAGGGGTGGAGGCATTGTTTGCATGGGGAAAAGGGCTTAAGAACGGGCGAAAGGAATGATCCCGTGGGGGTAAAGAGGACCAGGGATCGGGGAGAAAAGGGCTTAAAGCCTATTATATGAAAAACAACGCTTTTAACATAAAAATAGGGTTTTTTATGAGAATTTGAACGGTTTTGATAGGTCAAAATTTAGGATAAAAACAATGTAAAAGGAGTTTTTACATTTTTTTAAGGGTTTTTATAAGAGAATTATGTATGAGGGAAATAAATGAGGCTTTTAGAGGAGAGAAAAAGAGATAAAATGAGGGTGTAGTTAAGGTGATGACTGACGGAATTAGGCCCAAAAATGGAGTTTCTTTTTAGAGCAGCAGGGTGAACCTTTGAGGAGGCATAAAGATAGGAAATTTTAGTGAAAAATAGTCAATCTTAGGATGATGAAGGCAGTGAGACTTCTAAATATAGTTGATAGGCAAATTATGCTATCTTTCGGTGCTCGTAGGATATCCACAGTCATCTAGTGAAATCTGTAGAATACAGGAGGATAACAGTGGCTCCAGCTGGGGAGGGAAGCTCCTTTAGGAGGTGTCAAGAACCTCAGAAAATATATCTCTGGAAGAAGTAGACCAGTTCCTTGATTTTCACCTTGACAGACCTCCATTAAACTTAATAACTTGTTGCTTTTGAAGAAGTGATCTTCAGCATTTTAATCATAACATGAGTAATCTCAACTCAATAATCTACCTACCCATCATACTTGTTCTAACATTTTTTCTTCATTGGGTGCATTTGAATTAGCCAACCCTTGACATCATTTTCTTTTAAAAACGAGAAACTAAACAAATTCTACACTTATATCATCCAAGAGTTCAGCTTAAACTAATGAACTCATTTATTTCTCTACCTAGTCTAACTATCTGTCAAGATTAAACTGTTTGACATATTTTTATTCTCTATTCTACAACAGAAAATTGAAAACATAACGAAATTAGGATTGAACAGTTTGATTTGTTATGGGCAGTGATACTTTATACAAGTCCGCATACAGAATTTATTTTGCAGAAAATTTTGACACAAAACTTAGAGGGCTGAGTTTTGGAATTTGTTTTTTATCCCTCTCTTTCTTTCTTGGTCCAGCATTTGAGCTTTGGGACCAAATTATTTTCCTAATCTAATCTAATCTTACTGATAAGCCAAGTTTAGACAGTTTGGAAAATCCTCATTCACTAACCTATCAGCAGAAAATTTAAAATCTATTTAGTCATGATTAGGTTGTATGACTAAATAAGGCTTCTCTTCAAGTAGTGGCATTTGGACTTGCACACTTTCAGAACTTATTCTTTTTTGGTATGCGGCTGTACCTTTTCTTTTCCTGCCCTCTTTTCTTTGTTTTCTATTTTTGTATTTATTTTTCTGGTCTTTTTCAAAAAAATGTTATATACAATGGATACAGCTTTAAACTTAGGCCTCTCAATGGAAATAATGCTTGAGCATCTTGTCATTGACAGGACCTCCAAAAATTTCTATTCCATCCATCTCCTGTAAGAAAAATACATTGTTGCCTCTGGCAGAATGGATAATATAGGGACCTTTCCATAGATTTTCAAACTTACCATGCTTTCCCTTGTCTTCTCTTCTTGAGTCCCATTTGAGCACTTTCTCACCAATGTTGAAATCATTTGCTTTTGTTCTTTTGTCAAATAGCTTTTTGATGTTTTCTTGTACTTGATGTGTTCTGTTATAAAATTCCTCTCTTGTTTGCTGCAACTGTATGGTCTGATTTAGCCTTCTTATCATGTCATTTTCATCAGACTGTACTTCTTAGATCAATTTCATGTCTGGCACTCCTAGGCTTGTTGGAAAAATTGCATCTGCTCCATAAACTAGCTGGTAGGGAGACATTCCAATTGATTTCTTGCATGTTAACCTATCTGCCCATAATGCATATACTAGTTTGTTGTGCCATGACTTTTGATTCCCTTCCAGCAACTTCTTGATGATGTTTATCAAGCTTTTGTTTGAGGATTCTACCAACCCATTACCTTGAGGGTAATAAGCTGTGGAATGACCCAATGTGATCTGATATTTGTGGCAAAAGTCCACCATCCTCTTCGATATAAAGGTAGCAGCATTGTCAGTGATAATCTTTCTAGGACAACCAAATCTAGACAAAATATGGTTTTCAAGGAATTTGATGATGACTAGATCAGTGGCGGTTCTAGAGGGAATGGCCTCTATCCATTTTGTAAAGTAATCAGTTGCTGTGAGGATCCATTTATGTTGGGCAGATGAAGACGAATGGATTTCCCCAATGAAGTCTAGGCCCCACTGTTGAAAAGGAGCTTCAACGGTGATAGGATGCAGAGGTAATAGTAAGAGTTTTCTTTTGCCTTCAAGAATTTGACATTTGTGGCAGGCAACTACCAATTTATGGATATCTTGAAAGAGGGTGGGCCAATAGTAACCATCTCTAAGGATTTTTTTGATAGTGGTTTTCCAATAGAGGTGGCCTCCACATTCTCCTTCATGAAACTCATGCTTGATATTCTCTGCATCATTCTCAGGAAAACATTTAAGCAATAGACCACTAGCATTTTTCCAATATAACCATTTATCTATAATGCAATAATTTACAGTTTTTAACTTCAAAAACCTTGCCTTTGTTTTAGGCAAACCAGGAGGGACATTAAGATAGAAGATCACATACAAAATATCAACATACCAAAGTGAATTCAACAACACTTCTTCAACAGGAGGGGTTGTGCATTTTTCTTGTTCTTCTAAAACATCAACCATATTCATATCTAAGGCTTTGAGGTTTGATTCAGCGATTAGTTTTTCAAGTCCTTGTCCTTTGACCAGTTTAGTGGGTCTGATGTCTAAATCATATTCTAATATAACAGCAATCCACTTTCCTCTTTTTCCATCAGGATCTTGTGTTAAAATGTCTTTGACAACAGTGTGTGGAACAAAAGAAATGATGTGTGAGTGTAAAATGTAAACCTTGAAATCTTTCAAGGCCTTAATTAAGGCAAAATCTTGTTTTCCCATTATGTTGTATTTCAGAGGTGCATCTCTTAAGGCCTTGCTGAAAAATGCAATGGGCTGCTCTTGTCCCTTTTTTTTTTTGAAGTAGGACAGCAGCAACTGTATGTTCTGATGCAAAGAAAAAAATAAAGAAATCTTTGTCAAAATCAAGGCTAATGAGAACTAGTGTTTGAGTGAGTGCATGTTTAACCAGTTCAAAGGATTTCTTTGCTTCAATGGTCCATTTAACTCATGTTTCCCTTTTAAGCATGTTTGTTATGTTTATAAGGAGTTCAACAAGGTTTGGTATGAACCTTCTTAAGAAATTAATCTTTCCAATGAAATATTGCAGTTCTTTGATGTTTCTAGGATGATTGATTTGAAATATTCCTTTAATCCTCTTTGGGTATATTCTTATTCCCTCTTAAAATATGATATGGCCTAGAAGTTTGCCTTCTTGGAGGCCAAATAAATTTTTCTTGGGATTTAAGGATAGACCATACTTTCTACATCTTCCAAAGACTGTTCTTAAGTGAGCAAGGTGTTCTTCATCTGTTTTGGAATAGACAGTGATGTCATCTAAATATATCACAATGAAGAAGCCTATTTCTTCTGAGAAAGAAATATTCATGGCTCTTTGGAATGTGGCACCAATATTTATTAGAACAAAGGGCATTTTCACATACATGAAAGTGCCCCAAGGTGTAGTAAAATTTGTCTTAAGTTGATCATTAGCATGTACCAACACTTGGTTATATCCTGAAAATCCATCTAGCAAAGAAATTCTTTTAGAACCTACTACCCTTTGTAAGATATGATCCATTTTGGGCAAGGGGTGGTTGTCCTTTAAAGATGCTTTGTTTAAGTTTCTAAAGTCTATACAAAGCCTTATTTCTCCTATTTTCTTTCTCACGGATACAAGATTGGATACCCAGTCTAAGTATCTTACTGGGACTATGATTCCAGCATCATACATTTTTTTGATTTCTTTCTCAGCCAGAGGTAATTGTACAGGGTTTATCCTGCGCAATTTTTGTCTAAAGGGTTTCTGGTTTTCTTTGAGGGGTATCTTATGTTGGATTATCTCTGTATCATATGATTTTAAGTCCTCATAACTCCAAGCAAACACATCAGAAAATTCTCTAAAAAGCTCAAGAAATTTCAGTTTTATATGAGCTAGCAGTGTTTTGGATAATTTGATCATCTTGGGTTTGAGTTCACTACCTATATTGCACTCTTTTACTTCAGTTTCAGTGGGTTCCATTTTAGGCTTTTTGGAAACATCATTAAAGTCAAACAATTCTTCTAGAGGCACTAGTCCTTTTGGCAATTTATTAGTGTGAGATTGCAGCACTTCAAAGTCTTCTTGTTCTAAATTAGTTCTCAACTCTGCTTTCTGTGAGTGTTCTTTTGTAAACATATTTATATCAGCAATGTTTAAATCAACAAGGTTGGTATTTTCTTCTTCAAAATATTTTTCCTCAACAAGACAGTCTTCTTCATACTCTGAGTCTAAATTTGGCATTTCAAACCCATTTCTGGACTGTAGGAAATCCTCTATCTGTTTATCTCCTTCAAAAACTTGCCAATACTTGATATTATCAGGGACTACTGGCCTATATTTAACTTGGAATGTGTATTGTTTGCTTTCATAAGGTTTTAGACATGTGCTAGTAGCAAATACTAAACCATTGGCAAGAATGTTTTGGTTCCCAGGGACAAAATTAAGCTCATATTCTGTGAATGTTTTCAAAAGGTCAACAACATCATCTCTATATGCTTGTAATCTTGGATGCTTGGTAGTGTATTCTCCATTCATTTTTTTGATAATCAGTTATGAATCTCCATGGACAGCTATCCTCTTGGCTCCTAATTTTCTCAATAATTATAGTCCTAAGAGGAGAACCTCATATTCAGCTATGTTATTTGTGCTTTGAAAGTTTAGTTTATATGAATGGCCCTTAGCATGATTATTCTATGTGTTATGTACCCATATTCCTGCTCCTAAACCAATTTTGCTGCAAGACCCATCAAAACGCATACTCCAAAGAGGTTCAATTTTAGATTTGTTGTTAAAGTCATTTATGTCCTCTTTGTCCTGTTTATTTTGGCTGCCATTGTGTTGCTTTTTAGGATCTGCATTATGTTAATTTTTGTCTTGTTCCTCATGGTTTCCATTGTGTTGAGGATTTTCTATTTGTTTCTTATGAACAACATTATGTTGGTGACTGTTTTGCTGTTTATGATCTTTATCATGTTTGATGTGATTTTCTAAGTTAACAAACTGTTTTGGCTTTTTCTCCTCTCTTCCCTCCTTTCCTATTGCTGATTTGTTATCTACTTCCCCTTGCTCATTAAGATTTTCATCATTGTAAAGAATGAATGAGTCAAGGTCTGTGTGAATAGAATAAAGTGGGGAGTTGTCTAGTTTTTCTTGACTACTAACCATGTATTTCATGTGTGTTTCCCTATATAGTCTTCTTGGTTGACTAAAGACAAGGATGGTTGCATAAGTCATATCCATTTGCAGGGTACCTTGGAGTTTGGCACCCCATGACCTTGAAAGGAGCATGCCATATTTAGGAGGGATATCATCCACTACAATGTCCATCACTAAGCTCTTAGATGGTATTTGTGCTAAGCTGACACACAAGCCTTTGATTAGGCCTAACATTTAACTCTGCTGGAATCAAAGGAGTATAAATCTTTGTAAGGTCTAGTTATCTCAAGGCCTAGTATTTCCATCACTACTTTAGGCATAAGGTTGTGACAGGCTCCTGAATCAAGCATGGCATTGTGCGAAATCTTATCATGGATGTTTAGACTGACATAAAAGGGAGGAACACCTCCTTCTTGAAATTTTCCTTCTACTTCTGGTCCAAACAGAAGCTCAGGCTTGTCATCAGTCACATTGACAGAAAAAGTTTGTTCTCCTATGTTTAAAGCTCTTAAAATTTGGGTTTTATATACATCTTGGGTGACTAATTCAGTCAGAGGGACAGGGATCTTGATTTTGGCAATTTCACCCTCTATGCTAAAAGGTATGTGAGTTCTCAAAATATTTAAATCATCCTTTTTAGCCATTGTTTTCTTAGCAAATTCAGCTTGTTGGTTTTTATTATGGACAACAGTTAAAATAGTTTTACTAGGAGCATTAGCTGATTTTCTAGTGCTACTTTGTTCACCACTATGTTTGTCATAAATTTGGGTGTTTTTTCCTTTGTTTTTATTAGAACTTTCAGCCACTATTTTGTTGTTTTCTACTGTCTTTTTAGAATTTTTTTCAGAATTGTTTTTAGCAGAAATTTCAGAGGTTTTATTCTTGGGAGTGTCTTAATTATTTTTACTCATAAGGTCATATTTTCTGTGCACTTCCATTATAGCATTTTCAAAGCCTTGTTTGTAGTCTTCAGACTCTGGGCTTTCCTCATCATAGGGTGTATATATGCCTTGTTCTTCTTCATTGAGGAAAACAATATCCTCATTGTTTACTCCCAATAAGTTTATGTGATTTCCATCTATTTCTTCAATCACTCCCTCATCCTCATCAGCATCATTCTGTTGGAAAGGAGGTCTAAATTTCTGATCAGTGCCTCTTTGTCTAATTTGAGGGGGATTCCCTCTAAATTTTTGGTTTTGATTTTGGTTTTTGTTTTGAGGAGCTGTTTGGTTTTCTTTAGGATAAGCTCTCTCATTCATGTTTATTCTTTCCATCATCATCTCCATGGTTCTAACCACACTATCAATTTTGGAGTCTGATGTGGAGGGTCCAGCTTCATCTTTGTAGGTAACCTTTTTCTCTGCTTTCAATCTAGCCCTTCTGGCATTTAGGTTAGCTTCTACACTTACTGCCCCTTTCTGCATATCTTCTAATGTGATAGGTTCTCTCTCCCTTAATTTATAACACATGTATGGGTCAAATCCTTCAGGGAACTTTATTAAGGCTAAGCCTTGTGGGGGTTTCATTTGTGGAGGGAGTGCATTATAAACACTATTGAATCTAGTGCAATAATATTGGACACTCTCTCCAGAATTTCTTTTAAGGTCATGTATTCTAATAGGATTTGAAGGGGATTTCTCGTGACTTCCCATTTTTTTAGGAATAGTTGATGAAAAGCAAGAAGATCATTAATGTTGTTAGGGGTTAAGCCTTTGAACCATTTTCTTGCTTCTCCCCCTAAGCTTTGAGCAAAAATTCTAATTTTTACAATTTCATCATCTATTTCTTGTCTGTCAAAGTAGTCATTCGTTCTATCCACATGTTGTCGAGTTGTAGTAGAACTAATAGCATCATATAATGGAATCTTGGACTGATAGTCCTGTGGCAGAGCAACTAGAGATAAAGAAAGGACTAAGGGAGCATACCATGTTGCCATGATATGAACTTGTCTAAACAATGGAGGATTAGCAAGTGGAGGGAGGTGATGAAGTGGAGTGGTTTGAACAGTGGATGTATGGGTGAGTGTAGCTAAAGTACTTGGACCAGCTAGGTGATGTTGAGCAGATTTAGAATCAGAGAAGCCAAATTTTTGGAGAAAATGAAAATCAGGAGGAGTGGAAGGGGAGGCTTCCCTACTATTACTTTTTTCTGAGTCTACAAGCTCAAGGTTTATCTGTTCTATAACACTTTGTGACTTAGTTCTAGATAAGCTTCTTATATGAGGTAAGTCAACTTGGGTATTTTGTAAGTTTGTAAGGTTCTCAGGGAAAGAACTTGCTCTGTGGATTGGTCTGTCAACAGTTGGGTTTTTAGATGTAGGAGACTTCCTAAGGATTCTTTCAGGATTGTCAACTATTGCAGGAGGATTTGGGTCAGGATGGGATCTAGTATGGATTCTTCTAGAAGCCAAGATTTGGACCCAAACAAGTCAGAAAGGTTTTTATAGGTATAACAGTTTTAAGACACAAACCAAACTGTAAAAAGAAATACTTAACTCAAAAAATATTCTTTATTGGGTATTGTTTAATGTTTTGATGATGGGGTAAGTTTCCGAGTGGAGTCAATGGAAATTAGTGGAGTCACCAAGTGGAGTATTTTTACTTGTCTTGTAGGATTGGTTGTTGTCCACCATCAACAATCAGGAACCATTCTTGGCTGACACTTGGTTCATCTTAACTAATGAGGTTTTTTGAGTTTGATTTAATCTAAAAAATTTATTACTCAATAGTTCCCCACTATGGTCACCACTATGTTGGCTCCCTGTGATTTGCAAATAATGGCAAGAACAAACACTCCAGGGGCCACATCAGAACCACTTTGGAATCCTAGGACCTAGCCTTCCTAGATTCAGAGAGGGATCTCTCTATAAAAGTATTTAATTGATATATCTTCTTGTTCTTTGTTTTAAGATATTAGGATAGTTATGAAGTTCTAAGGACTTGTTTTTTTTTTGTTGGATTAAATGATAGATTGAAGGATCAATGGTGTGACTGATTGAGGGAATGTTTTAACTGAAACAAATAGACTATAAGAAACATCAATCCATTGGGAAATGGAGTCATAAAAGGATTTAATTGTTCATAAACTCTGCAAGGGCTTTCATAGGGAAAGCTAACTATATCAAATGGATTCTTTAGATTAGGTTGTGATATGAAACATTAATAAGTTGTGAAGGTATTAAAGCTATAGTCAGTTAAGAATCTTCTAGCTCTACTTAGACAAGAAAAGCCTTTTAAGGTAACTGTTTGGAGAAAGCCAAATGACAGGGCAAACCATAATCTCTTTGGACAAGATTTTAATAAGAAACCTTTCAGACAACAATCCAGCAGTCAACAAACTACTTTCAGATAAAGAAAACATATAAGATAGCAGCGAGAGTGGTCTAAGATCAAATAGAATAATCTAATCTACTTTTGACAACTCTCAAAGACTCTTCAAAGCAACATTTCAAGGCAGACCAAAGGGCAGGGCATACCATAGACCTCTCTGGTTTTAGACTCTAGTAAGCACACTTTAAAGAAAGGTCTTAAAGACAACATCTCAAGTCTTACTCAAAGGAACATGGGCTCACCAAAATTTCCTTGGTTTCACTCTATTGAATCATTTCCAAGACAACAAGAAAGAAGTAACTAGAAGGCAATTAAGAATCTTCTGATCAGACCTTGCAGAGGAAACATGAACATAAAGAATACAGACAGAAATAGGGTGCTGAAACAACAAATCCTAATCTAAAACTTCTGCTTCTTTATCAGAGAAAGATGAACACAATGGAAAACATAAGGAGAAACAATTACAATATAGGAAAACATCACCATTGATATGGCTCAAGGATCCTGTGAACATGCTTGTATTATTGATGATCAAACTAGTTACATCACTCCATGTACAATAGCTCTCTGCAACTCAGAGCTTTCTTTGGTTCAGCCTAGCATTCCTCAACTAGCGTAGCAGCATAAATCAATCCAATAACATCAAGTCACCAACATTTTAAATGAAGCTCATATGCAATATTTATATGCAAAATTAGGAGGTGCTACTAACCTAGGGTATTTAAATGTTATTTATGATAGATTTAATGATTTTTTACCTTTGAGACCATGCAAGGCCCAAGGAAAAAAATATCTGAAAGAGTTACTCTGAAATAATAACTTCTGAGTTATTTTAGTTGAAATTTTTTACTTTTAAGGCTTAGTAATAACTGATGAGCTACTTCAAAAATATCTCTGACTGTGCAATAACTGTCTCATGCCTTTATTGAAAGAAATAATGTTGTAGGTGGCAAATTTTTCTTTGAAGGAGTAATTGCCTCTTTGTTTGAGTTATCTAAAGTTGTCTTGGGGTAATCTTCCTTTTTTTAAATCATCAAACTCTTGTATTAGGCCTTTAACCTTGATTTAGCTTTAATAATCTGCATCATTGTCTTTTTGCCTATTTCTGCTTTATAACTACTTTATTCCTTTATGTTGTATCTTTAAACCTTCGACCTTTTATCTTTAATCATTGTTTAAAGGGCTAATCCTCTGTTTATCTTATTGATCTTTAACTAGCCCTTTAGGCTTCCTGTTCTTCATTTCTTCTCTGACTGTATATGTTCTTTGTGTGCAGGCAGGGTTTCTTCATGGAAAAAGTGTTTATAACCCATCGATGATCATGACACATCGAAGGGTTAAATCTTTTATGAAAATCATTCGCCCTTTTAATATGTTTTTTTCCTCTTGGATCATCATCCAGAGGTTTTCATCATTTAAATGCCTCTCTAGGCTTTGGCTGCCATTAAACCTGCAAAAAAAAACAAACATTAACCTTTAAAACCTGCGGGATGGGGGTAAAATGCAATTTTTCAGGGTTTCTGAGGGTTTAGGAGCGATTTGCAGAGGAATAGAGGGAGCAAGGGAATGATTTTGGAGGAAAAATCGTGAGGAAAATCAAGTGAGGGTGAAGAAATTTTGAATTTTTGCACGGAGAGGAGGAAGGCGTCTTTGCAAAACCGCGGCGGTTTATCACGTGGTTCATCGACGGTAAGCGGTATTAAGTGGAGGCAGCGTGATACCGTTGATCCTTGGATGCGTGTCTAGGGCCAAACTGCCCTTTTCGCGTGGGTCAAGGGAGTTAAACCTCGACATCAAATTTTGCGCGATACGAAACCTAGACCATTAGATCTCGAGGAGCGAGATCAACGATGCAGGTGAAGCCCAAGGAGTGGGTGCAGGTTGGTGTAGGGGACCCGATGGAAAGGTGGCCCCAAGTGAATAGGCAACGGAGTTTTGAGTGGAAAGTGGGGTCGGGTGGTGGCATGAGAAATTTCGTTGGGTAGCAAGGCTGGGTTATAGGCGGGGTTTTTTTTATACATGGGGTAGGATGGATCACAGTCGTTAGATCGGGGGAATGGGTGTCTGATCAACGGTGGAGGTGGGTTGGGGAAGGATGGAGCGAGGTGAGGTAATGAAGGGGTGGAGGCATTTTTGCATGGGGAAAAGGGCTTAAGAATGGGCGAAAGGAATGGTCCCGTGGGGGTAGAGAGGACCAGGGATCGGGAAAAAAAGGGCTTAGAGCCTATTATATGAAAAACAGTGCTTTTAACATAAAAATTGGGTTTTTTATGATAAGTTGAAGGGTTCTTATAGGTTAAAATTTAGGACAAAAACAATGTAAAAGGATTTTTTACATTGTTTTAAGGGTTTTTATGAGAGAATGATATATGAGGGGGATAAATGAGGGTTTTTAGAGGAGATAAAAAGAGATAAAATGAGGGTATAGTTAAGGTAATGAATGAGGGAATTAAGCCCAAAAATGGAGTTTCTTTTTAGAGCAACTGTTGGTGAGGTAAATCCCCTCTGCGGACAGAGGCGATCCCACCAGCCCTAGAATGGGTCTAGCCACAAATAATACAAGCTATAATATTGATTCCTAGTTAACGAATGGATGGAGATTCGATAAATGACTTAAAAAAGATCCTATGCTGTTGTTGTCGTCGAAAAGAGTGACTTGCTCCTCGTTCCTGGTTTGACAGATCATAATCTGCTCGCTTTCATGCTCGGACGCCTGCACACACACAAGAAACAACGACAATATACAACATACTAATTCACATTCATAACTATTAGTCAGTCGAAGAGGACTAAATCAATTGCATTACATAAACAACATAACAAAATGATGGAACCAACACCATAGTCGAGTATATTAATACATGAAAGGAAGAGTACAATCAAGCTTCGACATTGCGATCTCCTCTAGTAGGGTTCAAGCGGAGCGCGTCTCACAAAGGCTCGTCGGGAATTCGGATGGGATTCTCTCTATGGAATTCTCCTTGGTTCTACCTTCTCAATAGCAATTACTCGGCTATAGTATTCTTCTCCAAGTTCAGCTCCTTGGATCTATGTTCAGCTAGCTTTCATGAAGGGAGAAGGCCTGTTTATATAGAGGGAGAGGGAGATGTTAGGATCCCTATAATTATGGAAGGGAGGACTATCTCTAAGGAGTGTTCCATGGGAGGTGAAAACCATTTCCTAAAGAGAGAGATCCGTGGCTGATCAACTTAACCACTTCCAATGACTCATCCCTGAGGTAGTTAGAAGGAAACTTCCGCCTCTAAGTTTTAAAAAAAATTCCTATAACAACTTGCCGCAGGGGCTACACTGAGACAGAGTTCCAGGTGGCGCGGGCTCTAGTGTAAATCTTCCACATCGGCACGAGGGGTGAACTGGCTACCCGCACCAAGGACAAAACATAGGTTTCGTGTGCTTTTTTGAGGAAATGTCCAACAGGAGAAATGGTGTCCTTATGCAGAAGGATGCAAAGACGGTGTTTGCAAGGTATGACACTGTTCACAAGTCACGAGAATGACCCTCCAATATACGGGACGAGGGATTGTAGGGACAGTGACAAAATTTTGTGTAACAGCAGCAGGGTGAACCTTTGAGGAGGCATAAAGATAGGAAAGTTTAGTGAAAAATAGTCAATCTTAGGATGATGAAGGCGGTGAGACTTCTAAATATAGTTGATAGGCAAATTATGCTATCTTTAAGTGCTTGTAGGACATCCACAGTCATCTAGTGAAATCTGTAGAATACAGGAGGATAACAAAGACACACATTTTTCTAAATCGATCCACAACGACATAAAAATAGTCATGACCTCTCTTATACAAATTAAAACCGCCTAAAAAAACCATTGACACACTTTCCCATGGACGAATCAGAACGAGTGGTTTTTGGAACCCTAATTTTCTATTAGTGGGATTGCAAAATAAACACAACACACATAAATTTACATATCGAGTCACCATATTTTTCATGTGAGGCTAAAAAAAACCTCTATAAATGACACAAAGTATTTTCTACACCAAAATGACGTGACACAAGAGAGGTATGGGCCTCTCTGATTACATGTATCCTTTCATTGGTGAGAATACAAATTTTACAAAGATGTTACAACAATTTTCCCTACAAGTGATAATTATCCACCAGTGATCCATGCATCATTTTTGCATAAATCTCCTTAACATCATCATCAACATACTATTCATCATAACTTTCAAAAGATAAATAAGCATTTTGCAAAAATATAGATGCATAAATAGGAGAGCGAGAAAGCATATCTACCACTTTTTTGTTAGTTCCCTTCTTGTAGTCTATTACCAAGTGAAACTATTGGAGGAATCCCATCCATATGAAATAACATGCTAGTTGAAGCTTGGTCTATGAATGAAGGTATTGCAAGGGATGTTGATCTGTGTGGATGATGGACTCCTTTCTGATCAGGTAATGCTTCCACTTCTTCAAACTTTGAACCAAGGCATATAACTCCTTGTCAAATGTGGGATAGTTCACAATACCTTGGGAGAATGTCTTGAAATGGTAACATAAAATTTTCCTTTGCTCATCAATACTGCTCCCATGGCGTATCCATTGGCATATATCTCGATATCAAAAGGTTGTTGGAGGTCTGGTAAGGCTAAGACTGGTGTGATGTTGATCTTCTCTTTCAGTGTATCAAAGTCTTTCTACTACTTTCCTCCCGACAGAAAGGTTTGCTCCACACTCATCAATGCATCTAAAGGGGATGAAATAACGAAGAAGTTGGCAATGAAACTTCTTCAATATTTTACTACACCCAAAAAGATACGAACCTCTATAGCATTGGTGGGTTTAGGCCACTTTATAATCACATCACTATTAGAAGGACCTAGTTTCAATTGTCCACCACAAAAAATGTGACCCAAGTAAACCGAAGAGGTCTTACCAAACTCACACTTAAACATTTTGACATAAAATTTTTCTTTTTACAAAACATCAAGCACTTTTTTAAAATGACTCACATGATCATCCCATATCCTACTGTAAACAAGAATTTCATCAAGATACAAAAATACCTAATCATCAAGAAAAGGCCTGAAAGTATCATTCATCACCCTCATGAATGTGGTCGGAGCATTTCATAGTCCGAATGGCATCACCAGACATTTAAACAACCCCTATTTCATCTTGAATGAAGTCTTCCATAAATCCTTTTCTACAATCTTGACCTGATGATAGCCACTGCGCAAGTCCATTTTTATGAAATCGACAACAATTTTCAATTGATCTAAAAAATCATTAATGCGAGGGAGAGAGTACTGATTCTTCACAGTTATTTTGTTGAGTGCTTTGTAGTCCACTCACATCCTCCATGTGCCATCCTTATTTGGCACCAACATAATAGGTGAGCAACATGGAGAAGAACTTGGTCTGATGACCCCTTGGTTCATCAATTACTACATCTATTTCTGTATCTCCTCCATCTCAATCGATGACAACCTATACATACCAATGTTAGGTAAAGGAGCATCATATTGCAAGTGAATCTCATGTTGGATCACACACTTTGGATGCAACCCACTTGGTTCCTTAAAAATTCCATCAGAGTTAGAAACAATTTCACATAATTCATTTTCATGAGTGGGATCACAACCATGGAAAGCATCAGATGTCTCCACATATTTTTCTCTCATAACCATGAGCATGCACCCTTTTATGGAATTCACTAAACTCTTCATCTAACCTGCACATATAAGACTGGTACTAACTTTGCTACATTGAGCTCTAACAATGTATTACACCTCATCTTTCATGAGATGATACTTGTTTTCATGGTGAAAGAAAAAAATTTCCTATCATACAAATATGGACTCCCCAATACAATGCCAAAAATATCCAAAGGTACAACATCAAGATCAACCTCATCTACTAGTTTGGATGCAATCACAAATCTAGCTCTACAATAATTGATTACATGTAATTTTTCTTTATCACATACCCAAACAAGAGGGTAGGGTCTCAGATGAGGCTTGGTTTCCAATCCTGATTTCTTAACCAAGGATTCTGAAATCAAACTTGCTTGTGAACCCGGATAAAACAAGGTTTCCACTTTAGTATGTTTCATCACAACTCTAATTGGAACAATTCAATTATATTTCGTTCATGAACGAGAGACTCATTTGAAGAACTTGTACTTGTATGTAATTCAGAACTTTCATTAACATGAAGAGAAAGAGTACCTTGTATGCCCACTATTGTGATATGTGTCTCGTCACCAGAATCAGATCCAAGGTCCTGGTACATGGTTGGCACCATATTTTTCTTGTTCTTCCCATTAAATCTCTTTGGTTTCAACTCCAGATGCAGCTTCCAACAATGTTCATCATCATGGCATTCCTTCTTGTAATGAGTACAAGATGGCTTTGCTTCTTCCTCCTTCTTGGTTGTAGCTTCATTTTTGTCCTTTCCCTTGCCTTTTCCTTTGAACTATGAGATTTGAAAGATGATTTCTTTGATTGCTAATTATTTGTCATCATTTCCACTACTTTCAAGGTAAATGGCCTTTGCATTGGTCGCATCAATAGTAGTAACTAAGAATGCCTGATGTAACTATGTAAAGCACCATTATATTTTGTTATAATTTCGGGCGAATCAAGTGGAATGTCCAAATTCAAAGCTTGTTTTATAAACTCTTCTGTGAATATTTGTGCATTTTGACCCTTTCCTTGTCTTAAATATTTCCATTCTGTTAAAGCCTTTTTTCGATAAACCAAAGGATAAAACTGATCTTTTAATGCAAAAAAAAAAAAAATTGGACCAAGAAGAAAGGATATTACCCAAATCTTTGCTTCCTTTCTACAACTTGCTCTCCCACCAAATGAGAGCGATGCCACTCAACCAAAGAGATGCTAACTGGATCTTGGCATCATATTCCTTGATCTGTTGAATCCAAAATAAACCTTGATTTGTCTAATATAATTGTTTAGTTTCTCTACATTACATTCTCCATTATATGTGGGAAAATAAAACTTTACATCTAGCTTAAAAAGAGGTTTCTTAGATGCATTTCTATGATACCTGTTAGAATGATGAGAAGAGGAAGAAGAATAAATGTCATTGGTGGGTGGAGAGGGAAGAGGCTCTTCTCCTCCACCTCCATGGTTTACCAATGCATGATTGTTTGGTTCATTCTTATATAGTTTCAATGTATTTTCATATTCTGCAAACAACTTGTTACACTTTCGTTTCCATAATGTAGAAGATCTTGCAATAATTTTGCTCTTCTTCCCATCGAGCTTCCTCATCTACAATGTTTCGTCTTTGTGGTGCATGCCCCACTTCAAGATAAAAGGATTTAATTTTTCCTTCACCTCTTTGAAGTTTGTTCTTGGTTAGCATTAACTCATGCAACTCGCATAGAGAAGACCTTCTCTGATACCAAACTTGATCAAGATATTTTAACTTAAAGGATGAATTCAAAATTTCATATAAAAGAGCATATTAACCAAGTAACTTAAACCACGTGAAAATAAGAAAAAATAATAAGAAAACATGAGATCAAAGACACACCAATTTGATTACGGATTTCACCCAATGTGGGCTACGTCTTCGGGCCCTACTCAAAACTGGGGAGGCCTTCCTTCTTTCATTAAGTGGCATCAAAGAAATCAGTTACAAGAAAATTTTACAAAAATGACCCTTATATCTCCAATCTGGATGATGGCGTAAAAATGGAGACCTTTGCTAGAGAAACAGACTGCACGGTTGGATTCGTGTTGTGAAACCATATAAAAATGACAATAAATTTTTCAAATTCTTACACTGGGACCTATGGCCCTTTAAGGGAATATTTTTAGCGTCTTGTGGATTCCCTCGCTTAGGGTTCCACCACCCCTGGATGCTCCTTCTTCCGTCTACTCCACCGTTTTTCCTAGTTTGAATGGGCGAATGAGTTCTTATGTAATCATTTGGGCGGATTGACCAAGGCATGGGTCGCTGGCCCAATGGCAAGTCGACGGATTTGGTGGGGGACAGACAAGGTTCAAACCCTGCCCACGCCAAATATGGTGCATTGTTTCAACCATGTAGTTGGAATTTTGTTTGAAGCGTTGACGTTTATGGCATAGTCATTGGCGGAGTGACGAGGGCTCGCCATGGGTTCATGTCTCACCAACCCCAGTTTTTAGTGGTCAACATGTGTGTGTGTGTGTGTGTGTGTGATTACAGTCGGGCGGGTCTGCCGAGAGTGGCCCACCCAACCGTTACATTTTTTTTTTAATATATAATAATACATGACAGTTGGTGGGGGTGGCGGGGGTGGCAAGCCCACCACCCTAATTTAATATTTTTTTTTTATTTTTTTTAACAATATAATCAAAAACATCCGCAAAAAAAATAAGGGATATTAGGAAAATTAAGGAGACTAAAAATTCTCCCATTCCGTTGGCCAAATTTAATGTGTCGAGATGCTGCCAAATTGTTGCCTCATTAAGATCGCCACTTGGCCAAGTTTGACCAGAACTTTGACCATCTATAACTTGAGAATACGAACTCATATTTGAGTGTCACTCACACCATTTGAATCAAGGCAACAAGCACTATGATATGGTCTTGGTTTCACTTCCATCTGATGACTTTGATTTTTGAGCTATTTTCATGGCCACTTCTATTTATGGATCCTCCCGGATCAACAATGGAGAGTATGCGTCTTGGCCATCAAGTGAGATAAGAGGAATAGGAGAAGGCACATTGTTCTTTGCAGTTTATGGTTAGTTCTAAACTTGATATGTTCAAGACTAAACTTGACAGGCTCTAGTGCAAGGTCAAAATGGAAATGGCAGTTATACACTACAAACTAGCGGAAATGGAGGAAATGTCTACAACTGGACTCCAGTTCTCCCCAGAGAGAACTAGGACTGAAGGTGAACCTTCCAATAAAAGAGGAAGTTCAGACCAAGCTTCGAGACACCCACGTTAATGTGGCAATATGCATGGTATTTTGGAGGTTCTTTTTGTTAATTTATGTTTGTAATGCAGTGTCAATATAGGTTAATATTAGGAAGTTTTGTAAAGATTTACATCATACATTTGTTTAGAATCATTGGAAAAACATGCCACAAAGTTAAATTACATGTTTATTTGGCCTCAGAAAGCATAATTTGGATGGACCTAAATGAACTTTGTAAGGGTACTGGCCTGTAACCCAGATTTTGTTTTTATTATAGAAACTCTATAATCACTTCTTAAAAAAAATGATTTCAAAATTATTCTCAATCTCATCCAACTCTAACATCAAGGACCTAGTTTCATAATGTGCCACATGCTTGGAATTAAGGTATGAGAACAAAAACATTTAAGAATTTGATAAGGACTCCCATGTGTTTGATTCCTTTAAGTACTTTGGGAAAACACAATGATCTTCAGAGTTTGATCTACAACTAGTTTCTACAAGGCTCCATAAATTTTTGTCTATGTTATGGATGCATATATTGGTTAATGTTCAAAAATTCATTATTATTTTGTTCATTAATGTTCAACGTAGGAATACCTACCTATATATAAACATATGGTACATCCTCCTTATTTTGAACTCTTTCTTATTTGAAACTTAGTTGTGACGATCTAAACCTATGTCAAATTATGCAAAGAGCGAGTTTTTAATGACATATAATGCAAGCTCTTTACTTAGAAAACCAGTTGCATTCAACTTATAATTTTCTTCTAAGGTTTCATATTCAAATTGTAAACAACAAAGAGCAGAAGTAAGGCAACTATTGTAGCTAAGTCTAATTGGCAAAGACAACTTATAATTATAGTTACGAATAAAATTTACAACCACTTTCCTTCATAAGTAAAGAGGGATGAGGTTACCCGTTTTCATGTTTTGCGCAATCTTGTCCATTTCTTGTTCATTTTTTAAAGACACAACTCCATTATAAGAAACCTTAGGTATATATGTAGATAGTTATAAATTTGAGGATATTATGTATGTTTTATTAGTGATGTTTAGTTATTGTATATCCATTTTGAAAATATAAATTACCATATTTTCTTTAAAAAAAAACACCACTTATAGAGGAAGAAGTCTAAACATTATACAATTTGAAAATTTTCTGTCAATTCTTATTGAAATATGATCTGAATTTTTATTTTTAAAATTGCATTTTTTAATACATAAATGAATTCAATACCCTCAAAAACCGTATTACAAATAAATAGATAGATTCAGTGCTCTCAAAAAAAACCTTTTACATTTAATAATGCAATATAAATAACAAAAAATCTACACTTCCAGAAATTCTTTTAAATTTTCAACTAAATTTTAAATAAAAATGATAAAAAATTCATAGCATAATATATTTGAATCAAATTTACATTTTATTATACCACATAAAAATATCTTCCTTTATTATAAAATATTATAAGTTATTTTATATATATTTTGTTATCATTTATAATATTTATAATTCCAACAATATATTTGAAGAATTTATTTTAAATTAAATCTTAAATAAATTTTTTTATAAAACATTTTAATTTACAATTACATTTTCATTTTATAGCATAAACCTATTATTCGTTATTATAAAATATTATAAATAATGTAATTAATTTATAATATATAAATTCTAAATTCTAATTTTTTTAATGTATAGTTAAATATTTATTTTATAACTATTTTAAATATAAGTTATATTATAACTGATTTAAAAATCACTTCATCCTAAAAACAATTATTTAAATATAAAATATTATAAAAATAATAATTTTAATTTTAACTACGTTCTCATTAAAATATATGCACACTCATACTTTCCTTGGAATCTATTTTTTTATTAAATTAACATTTTTTCCAAAACACATAGATAATTTTATTGTAATCCACTTTTTTATTAAATCAATTGGAATATGGGAAAAACAATTATGATTTAATCTTGATTTGTGTTATTTAAACTAGGTTTTTTTACTCAGTATATTTGTAATAACATTAAATAATTTAATTGGAATAATAATATTTGAAAATGTTAAATTTACTTTTACTTTAAAATAATAATTTTTTTAATTTAAAAATACATTTTTACTAAATTTATTTGAAGTTGATATATAACCTACATTCAACTTTATCTTCTTAACATTTATGTCATATAAATAAAATTAATTTTGGCAAAAATAAAATGCTCCTTAACATTTTGTTGATATAATGTGAGAGTTTCTAGATAACTGTGTATATTGCTCGTTGAGCTCGACGTTTCGAGTGAACACTTCACCCATCTTCAAGGGTAGGAAGCCATAGCATAAGATGAGAAGCATGTTGAACCACGATTATATAGTGAACGAAAAATTAGCCGTTAGAATGTTTAAATAATATGAAAGATAGAAAAGATAGATTTGACCTGGTGTGATGAATTTCGGCTTATTTAGGATCTGATTGAGATCAGGTCTATGAGCTCGAGGAGGAAATCGAGTAAAGGTTGGCAGAATTGCAGCATCTCGACACCTCTTCAAGAAAATGAGGTCAGCAACTCTTCGCGCGATTTTGGACCGTAGCTTCTCAAATGATCTGGTCTCTGAGAGACATTCCTCACCATATAGGGATTGAATTAAAGAATATATATTTCCATAGTCATAAACATAATGTTGAGAGATTTTGGATAATTGTGTATATTTCTTGTTGAGCCTGAAGCATAAGATGAGAAGAGTGTTGAACCACAATTATATAGGGAACGAAAAATTAGTCGTTAGAATGTTTAAATAATTTGAAAGATAGAAAAAATGGATCTAACCTGGTGTGATGAATTTCGGCTCATTTGGGATCCGATTGAGATCAGGTCTATGAGCTCGAGGAGGAAATCGAGTAAAGGTTGGCAGAATTGCAGCATCTCGACACCTCTTCAAGAAAGTGAGGTCAACAACTCTTCGTGCGATTTTGGACTGTAGCTTCTCGAATGGTCTGGTCTCTGAGAGACATTCCTCACCATAGAGGGATTGAATTAGAGAATGGATATTTCCACAGTCATAAACATAATGTTGAGAGCTTCTAGATAATTGTGAATATTGCTCGTTGATCCCGACGTTTCGAGTGAACACTTCACCCATCTTCACGAGCAGGAAGCCATAGCATAAGATGAGAAGAGTGATGAACCACGATTATATAGGGAACAAAAAATTAGCCATTAGAATGTTTAAATAATTTGAAAGATAGAAAATATATATCTCACCTGGTGTGATAAATTTCGTCTCGTTCAGGATCCGATTGAGATCAGATCTATGAGCTCGAGGAGGAAATCGAGTAAAGGTTGGCAGAATTGCAGCATCTCGACACCTCTTTAAGAAAGTGAGGTCAGCAACTCTTCGCGAGATTTTGGACTGTAGCTTCTCGAATGATCTGGTCTCTAAGAGACATTCCTCACCATAGAGGGATTGAATTAGATAATGGATATTTCCACAATCATAAACATAATGTTGAGAGCTCCTAGATAACTGTGTATATTTCTCTTTGAGCCCGACGTTTCGAGTGAACACTTCACCCATCTTTAGGGGCAAGAAGTCATAGCATAATATGAGAAGAGTGTTGAACCATGATTATATAGGGAACAAAAAATTAGCCGTTAGAATGTTCAAATAATTTGAAAGATATAAAAGATATATTTGACATGGTGTGATGAATTTCGGCTCATTCAAGATTCGATTGAGATCAGGTCTATGAGCTTGAGGAGGAAATCGAGTAAAGGTTGGAAGAATTGGAGCATCTCGACACCTCTTCAAGAAAGTGAGGTCAGCAACTCTTCACGCGATTTTGGACCATAGCTTCTCAAATGATTTGGTCTCTGAGAGGCATTCCTCACCATAGAGGGATTGAATTAGATAATGGATATTTCCACAATCATAAACATAATGTTGAGAGCTTCTGGATAACTATGTATATTGTTTTTTGAGCCCGAAGTTTCGAGTGAAAATTTCACCTATATTCAGTGGCAAGAATCCATAGCATAAGATGAGAAGAGTGTTGAACCATGATTATATAGGGAACGAGAAATTAGCCATTAGAATTTTTAAATAATTTGAAAGATAGAAAATATAGATATGACCTAGTGTGATGAATTTTGACTCGTTCAGGATCCAATTGAGATCAGGTCTATGAGCTCGAGGAGGAAATCGAGTAAAGGTTATGTGATAAGGTATATTATATTCAATTTTGTCAAATTTGAAAAATATTAAGTATTTTATACTTTAGAAAATTTGTTGAATTACTCTCTTTTTTTTGTCGTTTAAATTTCAATTATTAGATTATCATTAAAATGAAAAATACAACATTCGTCTCAACGGGCCCCTTTGTCGTAGTCGCACCAGATTTTTTGAGATTGGGACTTGGAGGATAGCATGAGCAACTGACTCCATATATTATTTTCATACAACCTAGAAGCCATGGCATACATACAGTAAACAAAATTTGAAACAAAACATAGAGAAACATTTTAAGGAGGTTGGTTGGGTGGAATTACAGGGAGAGCTGCGAAATGTCCAACATATTCATGCATATGGAAATCAATATACTCCACCTCAATTCCAAGCTACGAAGGTGGTGATTGGTGTGTCGGTGTTGGCGTCGCAGGTTGTGTATTTGTTCCATGATTTCACCCTAGTTGAACTAAATGTCATTGATGAAAGCAACCAACTCGTTACGATCATAATACTGATGTTCCCTTAAGATTTCCATATTTACCTAAATGTTCTGCACTTTGGCTGCGATAGGCTCCAGCATAGCTGGTGTAACCACATGACCCGAACAGACTGCATCGACCCCCTATTTCCCGAAGTTTCCAAACGAATCCGAAGAAGCTCCATTATCCTGGGTTGGCCACTTGGCTTGTTGCGAATTTACACCCCCACCATGGGGCCAACCACTATGGCACGACATCCCAACAAACCTCCACCTCAAGTCTCGACTACAAAGAAAAATACCACCCAACGAAGCACTGCATTAGAATACTAAGAAACACTTTACCACTACACACAAACATAATTGGGGGGTTATACCAACACCCACCATGTCCCAAGTCTTCTTCCCACACCTAGAAGGAGAGAGGCGAGAATTCACTAACGTGTTTCCAAGGAAACACCATGAAACGTTTGTCTACCACCCTGTTGATTCCCTCAATGTGCTTCCACTGGTTGGATGTGCCCTCCACAAAGAATACTCCGCCCAAGAGTCCAACACACCAGAGGCCTTGCCTCAAATCCATAGTTGTCTAGAACCACAAAACACCCTTCCTAATTCCCAACCCACACGAGAAAAGAGAAATAAATTCTCCGAAAATTGGCCAAATCCTTAAAGCTCTAGCTCCTCCTCTCTCGCCAACACCACGCCATGAAGACGAAGAGGCCCAGTGAGGATGCAAAGCATTTCATTCTCCCTGAGTGTTCTAGGATCCCAAGGGCCGACCAAGGCCACCACCACCCACTAGACTACAAAATCTTTGTTCGTTTCTCCACCTCTCCCCCAAGGCCTAGACCTCGGAGAGGCATGCAGGAGTTGTGTGGCCCTCTCCTCTCTGCAAAGCAAAAACCTTTTCCCACCGTGACCAACAAATTCCTAGCGAGATCTGGATGCGAGGTTTAATAACCATCTCCTCGGGAAATAGTGTCCCACTTTGCCCATCAATATCACATCGCATTAACATGGGATGACAGTGCACATGGAGGCTGGATAGGATCCATCATCACCTCCTCCACCATCTGTCCATTATTTATGACAGCCCCCCATCGGCGACCTAGAGGTCTCTATCCACGAGATCCTGGAGGGCCTAGAGGTCACATGGATCAAGGTCTTCCTTATTTTGCAAGTCCCACAAAGCGGCGATGAATTCTTTATGAGTGCTTACTGATCCCTAGTTTTCTAGGAAATCTGCCACTTTGTTTCAACATGAAGGACATGGTTAGTGGAGACATACTCGAATTCCATCAATAGGTGTTTGATCTTTTCTAATTTATCTTCCAATCGCCAACTCTAGGCTAGTTTTGGAATGGAAGATCCATTGATGATATTTTTTGACATGTGTATGATCAACTTGGAGTCACCAAAAATATGAATCCTTCTTTGATGTTTTTGTTGTGCCAAAATAATCTTGTGTTCCAGGGTCTTTAGATCAATGACATTATTGGTGGTGATAACACAATACCCTGCCAAAGCTCCTGTTGGTTGGCATGTATGATCTCATAGCACCCGTCCATACCTTGCCTAACCAGGTTTCCCTTTGGAAGCCTCATCAAAATTAATTTGGATGCATCCCTGGGGGGCCTAGTAAAATATGATGGTGAAGCTGTCGTAGGAACGTTGGAATATGGGTTCACCGGATAGGTAAAATCATGAGAAATGTTGAGGGAGGAGAGGATGCGTGCCTCTACTAAGTTTTCTTTCCAATCGTCAGGCTCCCATTTTTCCGAGAGGATGGTTTCCCGAATGTTATCTTTAACCTATGTCCAAATTAGAGCGTTGGAAGGGGTTTTGTTCTAGAAGATAGCTCTGTTTTGATATTTCCATACATTCCACAAAGATAACCCAGATAATTATTCCAGACTCTGTTAACAATAGGGTTATGGAATTTGTGGTTCAACCAATCTTTAATAGTCTCCTGAATTTCCTCCTTGTAGCGGCCCATGGGATCAAAGAGATCATCAACCTGCCTCCAAACTTATTTTGCTAGTGGACACTCCTTCAAGAGATGTTGCATTGTTTCATCTTTTTTTAGCTATAGAGCACATCTAGATGGCCCCTCATATCCTTCCTTTACTAATCTCTCCCATGTGAGGATATTTTTATGTCCCACAAGCCATAAAAAAATGGGCCACTTGGGCCATAATCTATCACCCCATTTTTGTTTCTATATTTTTCTTATAGGATTGTCAAGGGTCATATTTTTTATGAGATAGGATTCATGAAGGGAGAGTTGTCATTTGTTGAGTAGCCCCACCTGAGTTTATCATGGCATTGAGATTGGCAGATTCGTTGATGGACCAGTTGATTGGAGAGAGGTTCCCAAGATTCGTTGCTAATGTGAACATGCTAGTCCTGTGCCTGCTTCCAACATCTCCATCCATTGTTTTCTAGTCCTTCCAGCCAATAGTCTGCCACCCACCCAAGGCTATGATCTTGAATCACTTCATGAAGTGTCTGCAAATGTGGCTCCCTGTATAGGCGGGGATGGTGTTGCCATGAGACTTCCCAGAAGAGTTATGATTGGCCATACTGAAATTCCTAAAAGAAGTGATCATGAATTATATAACTATTTTGGTTATCCATTTTATAGATTGATGATCCAGGGGTGGGGAAACGGTCCCTCAAAAGTGCTCCTTGGTATCTATCTTTCTCATATTTCTGGGTCCATATTTGTTTCCATTGTTCAGTTTTGCCCTGAAGCCAGCACGACAACAGTTTTGCATCAAGAGTTTCATTCAAGTCTTCCAGGTCTCGGAGTCCCAACCCACCTAAGTATGTGGGGAGACATAGCTTTTCCCATGCTACAAAAGGCCATTTCCTCTCCATAGTGGTTCCATTCCATAAAAAATTTCTGAACAATGTTTTCAACTCTCTATAGATAATTTTTTGGGAAGGGAGAGCTAAGAGTTGGTGCAATGGCATCACCTAAAGGACAAATTTCAAGAGGGTAGCCCAACCTGCAAAATTCAAGACTCGAAAGGTCTAATTTGAAATATTTTTTAGAATTTTGCAACATAAATCTTTCTAGAGGGCAATGCGGAGAGGGTTATCCAGGAGGGGAACTCCTAAGTAATTTGAAGGTAATATTCCTATATAAAGTCCTAGGACCCTGGCCAAGAAGGATTGGACAGGGCGGAGGGGTATGGAATAAATAAATATTAGATTTATATTTATTCAAAAGCATACCTGAGGCCACCTAAAATTATTCTAGGATGTCGTCAATATTTAAGGATTATCCAAGTGTTGCTTTACCATATAGAAGGTTGTTATATACAAACTTCTGATGAGTCATATCTATGGGGGTGCTAGGAAAATGGAGCCATCTTAAGTCATTGTTAATCTTATCTTTTTTTATCAACCGACTGAGGCCCTCAACAACAATGATAAAGAGAAATGGCGATAACGGATCACCCTGTCAGAGACCTCTGGAAGATTTAAATGTGGGAGAATGGGCACCGTTAACCAGGATGGAGAATAATGGCATAGATATTAGCGACCTAATCCAGGTCACCCAAACCTCAACAAATCCAAACACCTGTATTATTTCCAGTAGATAGGCCCAACTAAGCCTGTCGTAGGCTTTCGAGAGATCTAATTTGAGAAGCATCCCTTTCTTTTGTGGGTCTTCAGTGAGTGGATAACTTCATGAGTTGTAAAAATTCCATCCAGGATTTGCTTCCCTTCGGAAAAACCTGACTATTCCAGACTGATGATATAATGGAGGATTTGTTTCAATAGGTGAACCAAAGCAGAAGAAAATATCTTGTAGACCACATTGCAAAGGGAAATTGGTCGGAAACCTCTTGGAGTATCTGTTTATTTGGATTTGGGAATCAGTGTGATAAAGGTGGCATTGAGGCCAGACTACACCTACTTTTGCCTTCAAGAAGACTCAACCAACTCCACTATCTCAATCCCCATAATGGGCCAACAAACCGTAAAAAATTATGATGTAAATCTATCAGGCCCTGACGATTTATTTGAGGGCATGCTCTTAACCACTGCTTCCACTTCATCTCTTGTGATAGGGCAGAGCAGTGCTTTATTTTTCTCTGTTGTGACCAGGTGTGGAGCATGTCGAGTGACCCTTGCAATATATTTAACGGATCATATCCTTCTTCTGCCAATAACGATGAGTAGAAATATATCAATGCCCTTTCCATATATTTATGGCGTTACAATTAATTACCGTCATCTGAGATGAGTGAGGTAATACAATTGTTCTGTCTATGGTTGATCAATGAGTGATGAAAGAACCTTGAGTTCCATTACCCTTATGCTAACCATCAGATTCGATATTTCTACCACCAGAGGGTCTCTTCCCGGATTCTCCGCTCCTCTAGTTTTGATATCAAACACCCTTGTTCTGATGTCAGTTCCTCAGATCATCCTTCACACACAATTTTCATATGGATTGTCTCCATCCTTTCCTCAAGCTTCCACTTGTCTATAAAGATATCCGCAAACTCTTCATGATTCCAAGTTTTAATTTTATGCTTCAGGGCTTTGATTTTTTCTGGAAGATCTGCATACGGGTCTCAGGATCCACTTCTATCTCCTTTCACCATTCTCCTATATTATCAACAAATCCAGGATGCCTCAGCTAGAGCTCGCGAAGAGGAAGGGCTTGTTTTTAAGAGGGAATGTATAGGATATGTTGAGGCTTATGGGCCAGTGGCCAGATCCCGTAGAGGGAATAGTTGACGCCTCCATGGAGATGTCTTTCAATATTAGATCCTCAGATAACAGGAAGAGGTCCAACCGACAGGGTATCTAGTGTTGACCCCCTTACAAGTTGTTCCAAGTGTGGATCCCAGTTTTTGTGCTAATATTCTCCAACCAAAGATCATCGATTATATCGTTAAAGTCCTCAAAGGTAGAGTCCAATATCTTTATCGCTCCTCATTTTTACTTCAAATTTTGAATGGTATTGAAGTTGTCTCCATGGATCCAATCGAGCTTATTCTGGTCTTGCTAAGAGTCTGAAGACTTCGCAGGAGCCTCCTTCTCCTAGGGGATCATCGGTCCATAGATCACCATCAAACTAGTCTAAACATCATAGCCCACGAGGCTGAAGCTACCTGATAAGGAATAGTGTGTCCCAATCCAATCTTTGAGAATGATATTAGTAGGGTTACATAGAACTGCGATTACTCCCACCTCTCCTATGGATTTTATTATCATAAAATCACTATGCCTCCAGCAATAATGGTTTGCCTCTTTTAATCTTTCTACAATCATTTGTGTTTCTTGTAGCATGACTATATTTGTCTTGTACTTAGAAATATTATCTTTGAGAGATCATAAATTACCTTTACTGTTGAAGCCCCAAATGTTCCATGAGATGATCTTCATTGAGAATGAGGAACGAATATGGGAAAATAATTCATCGGTTGTCCCATCTAACTTGAGTTCAAAAAGAGTTCGCCTTCTTCTCTAATCACTTCCTTGATTGTCTTTCTCTCTTCCCTTCCTTTCTCGGATGCCCCAAGATCTCGGAACGTGATGGCCAGGGGGGCGCTTTATTTCCTTGGGGGTTTTATATCCACTTATTGCTTTCCAGATCTTGCACTCCATTGGTTCAAGATATAAATGAAGTGAGTTAATTTATTAGTGGGGATTTTTTTTTTATGTTTGTTTTTCTCCATAATCTGAAGATGTTCAAAATTTTCCTTTCCTCTCTCCCAATTTGATTATGATTTTCCTCCTATTTTATGAATCTACTTGTTTGAGTTAAGGTCTCCTTCAATATTTGATCATTATCTATTATTTCCAGCATTTTCCTCTTGGATATTAGTTTATCCCCTTGCAATGGGGAGAGTTTGTCCACATCCATGGCTTGAAGTGGTGGTTGGAATGGGTTTCAGATCTCAATTGATTTCTCCTCTGTTGGATCTATAACATATAGAAGGGTGAAAGGGTTTCCATCTACGAGAGGTGTTGTATGTTTCATGGGCTGGGACGTTGTAGTAGGCTAAGGCTGAGACGGGGGAGGTGGTTGAGGGTAGTCTTCTGTGGAGCCTAAATCAGCCTGGGCTGGACGATTACATCAGCCTCCCACTGGCTAGAACCCTTCCTCATCTCTATGATAGGATGCTTGGTGGGATTCCTCGACAAGAGTAAGCGGGTGATCCTGGAACAAATGACCATATTCATGGTAGCACCGACATTTGAAGGGAACATGCTCATAGTCCAAAGGTTGAGTCTAGATGGAGTCATGGTAGACCAGATATATGGATTCTGGTAGTGGTTGAGAGATGTTCATGTGGAAACATATGCGAATATATGTTGCATGTCTTCGCCACTTGGTGATCTCCGAGACTTTTAAAAATTTCCCTATCACATTGCCTATTTCTTCCAGGATGTCCGGTTCCTAGAAATCATGCAAAAGGGAGTACAACTTGACCCATACTGGTGCTGCCTGAAATTATTCCTTGTTAGGGTTGTAACATTCCTCCCAGTAGTGAAGGAAGATATTTTCTCCACTCATGAAGTATGGATCGTTCTTGAAGATGTGTTTCTTGTCTTCCAGATCTTTAAAAATCACAGTGAACAAACCCTTTGCTCTCATTCTTAGTTCAATCTGGCCTCGAGGTGCCCATTTATTCTGGATCCATTGGAGGATGTATTATTCCCTAGGCCAAATTCCCAAGAATTTGTAAATCATTGCATGATCCTTCATATATTTCCTTGATTTCTCGAGGCGATTGTTTGAAATGACGAACTTAGGGATATTTTCAGACTTCGGGAGACAACGATTCTTGCCACGTGCTTGCCATTGTGCCCCCATTACCAGTGATTCCATAGCCATTGAATAGGAAGAGGGGCCTTCGGTCATTGGTCTCATTAGGGGAAATTTGAGATCTAAAATGGGTCTTCTAAGAAAAATGTACAACCAAAATAAACTTTATAAGAACGAATATGATTCAAGATGATGATGTCAACCATGGGGGATGATTCACCTTTTTTGGAGTAAAAAAGTAAAAATATTAAAAAAATAACAAAATAATAAAACTACTTTTTCAACTCATATTTTCAACTTATCTCCCTAAGTTTTTACTCAAATTTCGAGCAGGAGTACTCATTCGATGAAATATTTAATTCCTCGTCCAAGGAGTACCCATGTTGCATACTTTTGATGGATCGTACTACATGAAAAAAGAGAAATACATGAAAAAATGTTATTGCAATCACCTTTTTCATGTATTTATCATTTTTCATTTAGCAAGGTCCATCGAAACTATGAAACATGGGTACTCCTTGGATGAGGAATCAAAATTTTCATCCAACGAGTGTTACCTCTCAAAATTTGAGTAAACCCATAGGGACATAAGTTGAAAATACAAGTTGAGAAAATATTTTTTTTCTTTTTCCCCTCTAAAATTTGATGATGTAATATAATCTTATTTTATAATTTCCTTAGGAGGCCCATTTTAGACCTCAAAATTCCCCTAATGAGTTCCCTAGACAAAATACATTTGAATTGCCGCATCCTTGAAAGAGGGCGCACACCCCCGCCCAAGCGATGGGCCACTCATGGGGACCTTCGTGCTTCAGCATATCCAGGCTGGTCCGGAACTATCATGAGGAGAGTGAACCTCGATTTGACTTTTCGTTGTAAGCTAGGATTGGTTCATAGGTCAAAGCAGAACCCTAACATGAAGTTCTACAGAGCATGAAGAGTTCAATTGTGCCTAATTATTGATTTTAGCCCACCCCTTGTTGAATTAACCATTATTAAAATTGTGTTGTTAAATTAATATAATTGTATTTTTAAATTAATAAAATTGTTTTTTATAAATATAGAAATGGATTGATATTTTCAAGTATGTTTATTGTAATTAAATTATCCAAGGTTAATATTTAACATTTATAATTAGTGTAAATATGGTTTGACAACAATGGAAATTCCAACAAGTTTTTGATAAAATCCTATAGAAATTTTGGGAAATCTGAGTTAAAACTGTGAATTTTCAAGATTTTGGGTGCCCCAAGGGTTTTTGATGGTGTTGACACTTCTATTAGGTTTTTTAAGAAAAAAACTAACATTTTGTCGTCGGGGAAAATTTACTGCCTCGGTAGACAACATTAATGTCACTTTCTCTTCTCTTTATTATTAATTAACATAAAACCAACATAGATCCATAGTAATTCAGGATCTACAAGTGTAGAGAGGATCAACAATTTCAAGATGTAAACCTCTTTTTGAGTGCAAAACTTCATGAAATGTTTGCATACAAAGAAATTTGATTCCTCTTGGCCCTTGGTAAATTCAGAGTTAAGATGGATCTAACATGTGACTTCACATCAAGGAGTGCCTTAACAGAGCACCTGATCACCATCTATCCCTATGAGTTATTAATGAGGAAATATTTCAATAAAATATTGTGACTATTAGGTCAGTTGTTTCAACTTCATGATTAAATAATAGATAATTGAATAAATTAATTAATAAAATATTTTGATTGTTGGGATTAGTTGTTTCATCTCTACTATATATTAATTCTCTAGTTCAACTATCCATCTATGTCATGATGATGAACCACAATAAGTGGTTCAAAAAGCGTTCACTTAAAAATTTCTATGTGATTTAGTCCGGAAAATACTTGATATTAATCATGAATCAAGGAAGCTCGCACTCTCAAATATTATTATTATGTTGATAGCCATGTCTATTTTGGAATAGAGTTTTTAGAATTTTAATTTAATTATAAGTAGATGGTAGGGGTTTAACCTCCATAGAATATTATAGAATATTCTTAATAGTATACACAAATCAAATGCTCAGATTTATCTTCGATGTAATTATGTATTTTTTATCCTTTTAATTAAATTCATTAATTCAAAAAAAAATTATGGATTTTTGGGCATGTGGTATTGAGGAACCATGGTATTATAAAAAAACCTATTTATAGATGTCTTAATCTAACCAAACTACTTTTTTGCCCTAGAAATCATGGAAATTCTGGCAAGATTTTGATAAAATCCGACAGTGATTTTTGTAAATCTAGGTTACAGCTGTCAAAATTCAATATTTTGGGTGCCACATAGGTTTTTGATGGTGCTGAATCCATTTCCACCATAAAAAAACATGATTCAAGCACTGCTACTGTGATATTTCTTGAAAAAATGTTGGCAGGATTCAAGCCACTTTTGAATGTCTCGACAATTCCTCTTCCTTGGTAAACAACAGCTTTATAGATTATGAATATATACAACACATTTATAGATTATGAGTATAGATAATAAAGTGGGAGGAATCTCCCTCATTAAAAATATCATTACATGTTTTTTTAAATGTATATATATGTTTAACTTATATATTGATTCTTTTTATCATTAATAATTATTATTATTATTTTAAATAAAGTTGTAATTTAGTTAATTATTAGCCTAGATCTAAGGTGCTTGATAGATTTTGGGTTAAGATGAATCTACCATGGTTTTTATATGCACATGCCGTATCTAGGTTGGATTCATCTCTCTCTCTCTCTCTCCTCCAAATCTGTCACTATCTCCCTCCCTCTCTCCTTCTATGTATACCTCTCTCTCACCTCTCCTCTTTATCTTCCCTCATATCCTATCTCCCTCTCTCGATCTCTACCTTGTCAATATGTCTCTCTCTACGTTTATCTCTCTGTGTATTTTTTCTTCCCTCCCTCTCCCCCCCTCCAACTCCATCTTTCTCTCGATCACTCTCTCCTCTCTCTCTTAATTTCTCTATGTCCCTCTCTCTTACACCTGCCTCTCTCCCCCCTACCCACCACTCTCTCTCTCTTTATGCCCTCTCTCCCTCTCTCTTACACCTCCCTCTCTCTCCCCTACATACCATTCTCTCTCTTTTCACCCTCTCCCCCTCTCTCTTACACCTCCCTCTCTCTCCCCTACCCACCTCTCTCTCTTTTTTCCCTCCATATTTGTCACTATATCCCTCCCTCTCTCTTTCTCTCTCCCCCCCTCTCTCCCTACTCTCTCTCTCTCTCCCTCCCTCCATCCATCTCATGGAGAATTTTCACTCTATGTAATCAATGTTATATGTAATGTCTAAAATATTTTACATTTTGATTTTTTATTGTGAAATGAGTTGTGGTTTTTGTGCATGTCGTATTGATAGGCCATGGTATTGTAACAAAACCTATTTACAAGTTAACAATATGCATGGTAAGTTGGGGGTGGATATCCATGGTTAAGAAACTTATATTGTAAGTATTAAGTTTTTATGTGGTTATAAATTAAATTTAAATATGATTATGGAATCATTATTAGTCTATGCCAAGGCAAGACTCTAGCAATCAATTTATTTGTTGATCGCTGTTAGTTTAACATTGACCAATGCAAATTATAGTGTTTAATTTTGAAAAATAGATATTTATTTTTCAATATTATTAAAAAATTAATTTTCAAACATTTGATTGGACCATAACTTGAAGTCCTTATGGTAGCATTTGCACAATATAATTCCAAGTGTATAATTGTGTTACATATTTTATGCTATAATTTGTAGATATGGTTGTAATATTCAAATATGATTTTAGATATTTGTGTAGTATTTTTTTATTCTACTTGAAAATAACTCATACTCAAGTAAATGGCACATCGACCATCAATTACTTCCTACCATAATTTAAGAAAATCTTTGCATAAAAAATGGATAAAAATAAGATAGAAAAAATATACTTAGCTTGAGTTAGAAGGGCTAAGCACAAAATTATAATATAAAAATTTGAATTTTATTATTTTTATTACTTTTTAATTTTTATTATTAATTGAGTATTTTATTATTTTTTAATTGAGCCAACATACAAATGTTAAATGTTAAACATTTAAGCCTACACGTCTACATCTATATATGATTTTTAATAAGGGTTGACATTGACATTAGATTAAATTTGTTAAATGTTAAACATTTACTTACATCTACCCTCATGCTCCGGCTGGAGAGTCCCTCTTGGTGCGATTATGTTTTTTTTTTAATGTGATAGAATATAAGTAATAAAAATAGAATATAACACATTGAATTAATTTTTTTAAGTTTTTTAATTGAGTAGATATCATGTTTATTATTATTATTTTTTATCTAATGTTTTATTTAAATGAACACTACAACTTTCTTCCCATATTGAGAAGATATTTAAATGTGTACACTCATTTAAAGAGACTACACCATCTCCTCTCAATATTAAATCAGCTTTTAAATGTTTATAGTCATTTACAAACACTACATCTCCTTCATACTAAATTGTAAAATACCTCTTAACCAAAATATGAATTTATAATACATTTAAACAACTATATGAAAATTTATAAAATATTTAATTCAACCATATTAAATACAAATGTATATGTTCAAAGTAAATACATTTTATAAATCAAAGAAAAACTATTGTATTAAAAAATAATAATAAAAGTAAATACTCTTTATAAATCAAACAAAAGCAACTGTATTAAAAAAGTAATAATAAAGAAAAATACATTTTTTAAGTTGCACTTATTATCACAAATTACATTATTATCCCTGCCACCACGCATAGGATTAGGCATTGGGTTTTTAAGTTTATCCACTATTATTTAGTCAAACGTATCAAATATTTTTGAATTTTACAATGTATAGTTTTCAGAAATTATTTTTAGTTTTTTCAAAAATATTTTTATTTATATTTATCTATTTATCTCTGATCTAATTGGCTAGATTTGTTAATCTTATTGCAAAATGTCTCCAGCAAACTAGTGATTGTTTGTCATCATGATTGGATTGCAACCTTTGTACCATCATCACCTCCCATTCAAACTAGCGATTGTTTTTCATCATGATTGGATTACAACCTTTATACCATCATCACCTCACAGTCAGTTATCAATTAGGTTTTTACACGCCTCTTGTGCAAACCAAGAGCCAATGTTGAATCCAACCTTCATGAATCATCGTAAAATTTTGTTGTAAATAATGGATATTCATCGACTTGGCCCTATCTCCATCTCAATACACTTGAGAAACATTAATGCTCATGCTCCTGTAATAATATCTGGCATTGTTGAAAAAATGAAAACTATCTAAAATGTGCATTAAAGCAAGGTAGTACTTTTAAGTTTCGTACTTTTTATTAAAAATCTCAATCGGTCAGGTTGAGCCATGTTTTTCTTTTAAAATATCAAAGGAATTTTAATGCTCTAGGTATTACATAAATTTTTCACTACTTTTCTGAATACAATTTGGAGTTTTAACAAATTCAAGTAAACTATGGATTGATGATTTTATGGTTTCAAATTAAGTGGTATTTTAATTGGTAAATATTTCATTATTCAAATATATTTATGGTTTCAAATTTAATATGATTTTAATTAAAATTTAAACTATATATTTATAAAGAAATAAAACACTTAAATTATATTTATTAATATATTATTATTATTATTTCATGGAAGGTATAATATATTGGGTAAATCATTGACTACTTAATTAGTAGCTATCAATATAATTTGTGTATTTGTTTATTAGATGTATATTTTTTGGGACATATTAACTTGCATATCTCTCTTGTAGACTAGAGTCAATCAAGGCCATTCTTTTTAGGTGATTATTTTTTCTTATCGACCATGTTTGAATATCAAATTATTTATTATTAATGTGTGCAACTCTTTCTATCTAATTTAACTAACCGTAAAGGAATAACTACTATGTAGCACTTGTATCATATTCATTTTAATTTATAAAAAAATCAAAATCAAATATTAAGAAGTTGCTTTCTGTATCACATTAAATATTAACTATAGACATAAAAGTTTAAATCTCCCACAAATAAATCATGAAATCAAATCTTATCTTACAAAGTCTTTTGTTCAATCATCTTAAATATAGGTGCAAACATTGGTACTCCACTATAATCTTACAGCAACTATAGAGCACCAATTATCCACTTTGGTTTGGTTACAATGTATTCCACAATCTTAATTTTCATATTATTGCATGATCATACAATCTCTCTAAGATGAATAGCTTTGGTGCATCAATGATACAATTTGGTCTTGAGCATTAATGTCATTGTTCATGAAATCAAATCTTATTTTACAAAGTCTTTTGTTCAATCATCTTAAATATAGATGTCAAGATGCAAACATTGGTACTTCACTATAATCTTAGAGCAACTATAGAGCACCAATTCTCCACTTTGGTTTGGTTACAATGTATTCCACCATCTTAATTTTCATGTTATTTCATGCTCATGCAATTTCTCTAAGATGAATAGCTTTGGTGCATCAATGATACAATTTGGTCTTGAGCATTAATGTCATTGTTCCACCAAATTTTAAGGATAAAAAAACACTAAACAAGAAAACGCATAGGAAAACATATGTAACCCTAAGTTTTAAGATATATATATATATATATATATAAACAAGTACATGAAAATCCATAATACATTTAAACACCTATATATTTTATAAAATATATAATTCAACCATATTAAATACAAATGTATGTTGAAAGTAAATACTTTTTTATAAATCGAACAAAAGTAATTGCCTTTAAAAATAATAATAAAGGAAAATAAATTTTTAAGTTGCACTTAGTATCAAATTACATTATACTATATTCATCTTAATTTATAAAAAAATCAAAATCAAATATTAATAAATTCCTTTCTTAATCACATTAAATATAGACATTGAAGTTCAAGACTCCCACAAATCAAATAAATCATGAAATCAAATCTTACAAAGTTTCTTGTTCAATCATATTAGATATACATGTTAAGGTGTAGACATTGGTATTCCACTATAATATTATAGAGTACCAATTCCACTTTGGTTTGGATACATTATAATGTGTTTCAGAATTCTAATGTTCATGTTCTTGCATGCTCATACAATTTCTCTAAAATGAATAACTTGGGTGTGTTAATGATCCAATTTGGTCTTGAGCCTTAGTATCAATGTTCCACCAAGTTTTAAGGATAGGGAGACACTAAAATAGGAAGACGCATAGGAGACATGTGCAAACATCCCTAAATTTGAGGGTTGGATGAGGGGACGTCAGTATGTGTGTTTATTTATATATACATACCGACGTCCCCCATCCAGCCTGAATTTCCATAAAATTTGGGTGTGCTTGTACATTATTTCAAATTCAATAATGAAATAATTAATTCATACATCATAAATGATTTAATGAAATATAAATAACAAAATATTGTTGATCCAAAATTCATAAGGAACGAAACAGAATACAAATATAATCACAAATATAAAGATGCAAGAGAAATAATATTTCATTTCATTAATATCAAATACTGAAAATGGTTACAGACATAATTGAAAGAAACTAGCTTTGGTGATGGTAGCTTATCTCTGAGAAGATATGTGGCGGCTACATTCCTTTAAACTGTGTTACAATGAGGCTCAAGGGCCTTTTTATTATTGAACGATAAGAGAAACCCATAAACAACCAAAACCCTAATCCGAGGAGATGTAACACTAAGATTTGATGGGCCCCGTTGGGGTTACTTGGGTAGCCAACTTCTCGGGGTTATAACTTGGTTATAATATATCTGTTTGGTGTGTATGATACCTCTTTGGAAATATCTCTCCGAGGAATATAGGTTTTTCTTAAATCCCCAACCTCTAGCTATGGGACTGCAGCGGACCTAAAAAAATGTCGTTTAGGGGGTCAAAATTGCTCCGGAAGTTTAGGACCCGAAAATTGCTAAAAATAGTAAATAAGAAAACTGATGAAACTATCTAGGTGGAATAGGCGGGTGGCCACCAATATCCACCTGGATAATTCCTTCCCCCTTAGGAAGAAATGGTCCCCATTTCATGCAAAGCCTCCATGAGGTGGGGAAATTTATGTTGAACCTAGTCCTTCGTGAACCACTTGCCCTAGTGAAGGGGTTGGTATTCTTTGACAACTCAATGTACTTGGATACGATGTTGGCGAGCACTCTTAAGTTGTGTGTCCATGATTCGATCAATTGCATCATGTTCCATGCATTATGGATTTAACTATGTCAGCGTGAGTTGTTCTGCAATGTCAGATGTGTCCAGTAATGGTGGAAAGTATGGTTGAAGGCGATCCACATTGAACATTGGTTGCAGGCCAAGGAACGGGGGAATGTTGAGCTCAAAATCATTGTATCCCATCGCCTTGATGATGGTGTAAGGCCCATAATGGAGTGGTATGAGATTGCGATGGGCTCCGGTTAGGCGTTCTTTCTGAAAATACAACCAAACTTTGTCACCCACCTGAAACTTGTGTGACACCTGATGTTGATCATGTCGCTGCTTGTACTTGGCATTGGATTTCTCCAATATTTCATGGATATACTGGCAGTGTGATGTATGCGTTCAATAAATTTGGTTTCTTTATCAACCTCATACTATACATGTGTGGATTCTGTCTCTGTGGTTGCATGAGGTATGGCAACATTAATCAGACACAATGTTTGAAATCCTAAGCCCACTTGAAAGGGATTGTGACCAGACAAGTTATGGAGAGCTATGTTATAACTATGTTGCACATATGGAAGGCTCTCATCCCATGTTCGTGGATGCTTGGAGTTTTTCATGCGGAGTATATGCACTATCATCCTATTGACGACCTCTATCTGGCTATTTTTCAGGGGATGGAATGTAGTTGACTTGGTGAGCTTGGTGTCCAATAATTCCCATAGGCTTGACCAAAATGTGCTTAGGAACATACTATCCCGATTTGATATAATAGTTTGTGGGATCCCAAAATGTACCCACACTCGTTCAAAGAAGAGTTTGGCAGTGTCCTCTGTTGTGATACTCTTCTTGGAGGCCACCAATATAGCCATTTTTTAGAATCTATCCACGACCAAAAATACATAGTCATTACCATGCTTGGTAGAAGGGAGGAAAAAAATATAGTCCATGAAGATGGATTCCCAGGGCTGATTGGGAGTGGGCAGAGGAGTGTACACGCCTTGCTTCTTGATGTTTGGCTTGGCGATGGCGCAGGCAGTGCAGGATCTAAAATATTTCCCAACATCTTGTCGGAGTTTTGGCCAATAGAAATATTGTTGCAATACAACCACTGCCTTTTCTACCCCAAAGTGTCCAACGATCCAATTGTAGTGTGCCTCCCAAATCATCTTGGCCTGCTCGCTTGAAGGAACAGAAAGGTGTCCCAAGTGGCATAATAGTGCATACTGGAGGTGATAATCTGGCACTTGTTTGCCTCCCAAGAGTGTTTTGTATGTGTTGTTGAAGTCTGGATCGCTCCTGTAAAGAGTCGACTAGCTTGAAGTCTCGTCCCCACAAGAGTCGAGCACAATGGTCAGCACCATGACAGGTGGTCGGCTAAGGTAGCTTGCAACATTTTTGGTGCTACCCTTCTTGTACTTAATATTCAAATGGAATTGTTGCAGGTATGTGGACCATTTCTAATGGTGATCATTTTGCAACTATCCTTGTGTCTGTATGAACTGCAGGGGTTGATTGTGTGTGTGGATTACCATTTCCTTCCTCGGAATTTAGTGCTTCCACTACTGGCATGTAGAAATTATACAACATGCATGTATATCTTGGATTCACCTGATTTAACAATGTACTAAAGTTAAATACTGAATCGCTTCTACAAATATTTTGTGGAATTAAAAACACAATCGTCAATCACATGAAGTAAAGAAGAATCAAATCACACACAACATAGATAATTTCACTGGGAAAGCTTAATGCTCAAAACCCCACTATCTTTTATTGTATATTCAACATGGATCATGAAACAATTACATACAAAACTCTTCTCACAAGAGCCCTCCAGTACTCAGCTAATTGTCTCACACTGTCATACATAAAACTGACCAATACTTAGCCAATTTACTACCTCTAGACAGCCTGCCTTAATTGTGCAATCCCTGATGGATGCAATCCCTAAAATATAGGAATTTTGGCCTTCCTTGACTGTGAAAGTATCTGGGGAACTCCAATGGGTGTTTGGTTGCATGTGTGCAACCCAATAATCCTACAACTGATAGTCAACTTCCCTTTCACCTAGATCTCAACTGGGTCTCCACTGAATCTGACATGCATGCATCTAATAATAATAAATCCTCAGTTGCATGTGAGATCATTGATTGTGAATTAATTAATATTTAATTCACTTGATCTCTCACAAGTGTATCAAGTAGTTACAACTAACACAACTGAGTTTAACTCACTTAACTGAGTTAAACTGATTACAACCTGTATTAACCAATGCACCACTATACTTCAAACTTTGTTACAACTAGAATTACTCTGCATGCCTCACCAAATACCTCTAGCTAGAAATCCACTAGATAACTAATTTTATCACTCTCAGTTACCTATTACAAGTTATCATTAAGAATATATTACAGTTTATTTTCCATCTTAATTAAGGGATAACTAAAATAGACATGAACCAAAAATAGCACTATGGGCCCCACCCTAGTGTAGGTGCTTAATGCACTAGAAGTGAGTGCTGAAATTTTCTTGTTGAATCTCAACACTCCATCTCAACAAGAAAGGGATTATCCTTCACCTCGATCCTGTCTCTATGGTATTCAAATTTTCTCCTGGTGATCACCTTCGTCAGAACATCTGCATCCTGATCTTCCGTGGGAATGTATTGAAGCAACATTATTCTTCTCTGCACATAATATCTGAGATGATGGTACAAGATATATATGTGTTTGGACCTATCATGAAACACAGGATTAATCGATAGTTTAATGCAACTCTGATTATCACAATGAATCACAGTCATATCCATTTGAGAACCAAACAAACCAACCAAGATCTTTCTCATCCAGATAGCCTCACATGCAACTTGACTTGCTGCCATGTACTCTGCTTCAACTGAACTGAGTGCCACGGATCGTTGCTTCTTGTTGTACCAAGAAACTATTTTCGATCCAATGCTAAAGATCCATCCTGGTGTGCTCTTTATGTCTGATGGGCTGCCTCCCCAATCTGCATCCGTGAAGTCTTGAAGCTTCACTCCCTTTGTTCGTTTGTACCATAGACCATACTCTGATGTGCCCCTCAGGTATCTCAAGACATGCTTCCCCGCCTTCCAAAAGAGCTTGGTAGGCTTAGCCATAGCTTGACTCAGTTGGTTAACTATGTAGAAAATGTTCAGTCTCGTGTTCACCAAATACATTAGTGAACCCACTAATTGTCTATAGACAGTCGCATCCACTACCTCTCCAGAAATAGCATCCTCTTTCTTCCAATTTCCTGGAAGAGGAGTATCCATGGGTTTGCAATTCTCCATGTTAAACTTACACGGTATCTCCTTTGCATACTTGCATTGAGACACAAAAATTTCACCATCCTGCTGCCATATTTCCAATCCAAGGAAATAATGAAGGAATCCCATGTCCTTCATTTCGAACTCCCTTGCAAGATCCTCCTTGCATGAGTGTATCAGCTGCTCATCACCAGTCAAAATTAGATAATCAACATAAAGAATAATAATTAATAGCTTACCCTCAACCACATTCTGGTACAGGTTTTCATCTGCTTCACTTTTGGTGAAGCCCAGTCCGGTGAAATAACTGTCTATCCGAGTGTATCAAGCACGGGGTGATTGCTTCAACCCATACAGTGCTCTCTTGAGTCAACACACATGCGACTCACTATAGAATATCTCGAAACCTTCAATCTGCTCTATGTACACCTCCTCCTCAATGATCCCATTGAGAAACACAATTTTCACATCCATCTGATGAATGCGCCAATGCATTTGCGCTGAGATTGCAAGGATGGATCTTATGGAAGAGTACCTTGCAACAAGTGCAAAATCAATCCCCTTGATCTGTGAGAATCCCTGGGCCACAAATTTGGCCTTGTATTTCTCCACTCCCATCAGCAACTTTATTTACCTTGTAGATCCATCTCGATCCAACCACTGAATTGTCGAGTGGGCTTGGGACAATCTCCCATGCATTGTTCTTGATAATGGAGTCATACTCCTCCACCATTGCATCAACCTAAGTTGGTTGCTGCACTGCGTCCTGAAAAAAATATGGTTCAGTCACAATAGATTTTCTCATAATATCCATATATCCAGTAAATTGGTCAGGAGATTGTCTTTGTCTGTGTTGTGAAGTAGGGGCTCCTACATTCTTCACAACATCAAGTCTCAAACTATCAACTTATGTGGTGCGCCTTATGCCATTTTTAATGGATGGCTCTACATGAGTGTTTTCTTCCACTCTATGATCCTCTACATGTTGTTGATCCACATCTTGAGGCTCATCCTTGGGAACCAAAATTTCCTCCTCTGCATGCAATTCCATCTCCCTCTCAAGGGACAATCGCATGGTTTTCTCCTCATCAAAATTTATATCCCATCGCACAACATTCATTCTTCTGTTTGGAAAATACACACGATAATTATGGGGTGTTTCAGTGTACCCCACAAAATCCCGATCTCAGTTGTCAGTTCCAGCTTCTTCCTAGCATCTTTGGTCACATCCACATAAACAGATGAGCCAAAAATCTTAAAGTGTGAAACATCAGGTTTCTTACTAGTGAAAGCCTCTTCAGGTGTACTCATGCCAAGTATATTATGAGGACAACGATTCTGCACATGTACCACTTTGCTGCATGCCTCCGCCCACAGATGCAACTATAGGCCTTGATCATGCAACATCGCTCGTGTTGCACCCATGAACATTCTGTTATTTCTTTCTGTAACCCCATTTTGCTGTGGGTTATGAGGTGCTATCAGTTCTCTTCGAATTCCTTCTTTGCTGTAAAAGTTCTTCAATTCGTTAGAGATGTATTCTCCACCATTATCTCAAGAAACTTAGAGAATGTATGATCTTTCTTCTCCATGAAAAAGATCCAGCACTTACGAGAAAAGTCATCAAAAAATATTACATAGTACTTATGTTTTGTTGTCGAAGCAACGGAGAATGGTCCACACACGTCTGTATGAACTCTCTCAAGGATCCCTGAAGCTCAGTTCTCCTTCTCATGAAAGGTGGACTTTACATACTTCCCCATGGTGCACCCCTTGCATGTATCTAACTGAGAAAGTGTTTCCATTGGAAGTCCAGTAGAAATATGATGCATGACTTTCAAGGCTCCCTGGTGAAGATGGCACTATGCCATAATTCGCCCTCATCCCCACTCACCACTTTTTCTGCCTTTCCCATCATTTTTTCCCAGCCATCTACCTCCAGCTTGTCTTTTTGTTTCATGTCGCAGGAAATATTTTCCTTCACTAAAAACACATCATAGCCTCTATCCTCCAACATTGCAATGAAGACTAAATTTTTCTTCAAACCTGGTACATGCATTACATATTTTAATTGAAATCGTTTACCTAAATGTCTCTGAAAGGTAATAGTACCAATCCTGGTAGCACTATACCATCCATCATCCTCCATTTCGATATGCATCTCGAGATCCTTCTCCTCCAAGTCACTGAAAAGTTCCTTGTCTCCTGTCATGTGAAAGGAAGCGCCACTATCCATATACCACACAGATCCAAATTCACTTGACACCATGCATGTGATCAATGAGAATTCAAGCTCAAATTGTGAGGCAAGAGCCTCACCAGCTGCAGATCCAGCACCTTCTTATTCTTCTTGTTTTGTGGACAATTAGTAGAAAAATTTCCATCCTCGTGACAGTGAAAACACTTCACCTTGGACATGTCCTGCTACTTTCCATTCTTGGACTCGGATTTGGAATGGAATTTCTTCCCCTTCCCCTTCTTCGCCTTTGTAGCCAAAGAACAATATTCTTCATCCTCATGCTTAGATGAAGATCCATCTCTGGTGTTCCGTCTGAACTCCTCCTACACCAAATCTGACCACAGTCGTTCCCAATCTCACAATTTTTCCTGTCCATTGACAGAGTCTTCATAATTGTTCCAACTCTTAGGGAGTCCTAGGAGAGCTATGCTCACCAAATCATCATCCGGAACTGTTATTCCAATGCTCCCCAGCTCATCTCGACATTGGACAAACTTTGTTAGATAATTTGGAATGGTGTCGCCCTTTTCCATCTTGATCTTCCCGAGTTTATCTTTGAGCGCCAATTTCCTGTGGTCGCTACTTCTCTGGAATAGATCTTTCAAAGCCTTCCACATTGCATATGGTGTGGCTTTCCCATGGAGGCTTGAGACAATGTGGTCTCGTACTCCCTCCAATAGGATCCTCCTCGCCTTTGCCACTTTCTTTTGCCATGCATCAAGATTTGTAGCATCTGTCACAGCGGGTTTAGGAACATCACTGTTAATGAATTCCTTCAAGCCATTATCTTTGAGTACTGCCTCCTTCCTATCCTTCCAAGCGATATAGTTTGAGTTTCCCTCAAGTGCATACTCCAACCTCAATCCATTGAAAGCCATTTCGATCCTGAATCAGCTGTAGCACCAAGAAATTCTTTCTACAAATTTGAATTCTATCCAGTCACAAACTCAGCTCCTGCTTCACTTCTACAATTTCATGTGCTCGGATACCATTTAGAAATTATACAACATGCATATATATCTTGGATTCACCCGATCTAACAATGTACTAAATTTAGAAACTAAATCACTTCTACAAATATTTTTTGGAATTAAAAACACAATCGCCAATGACATGAAGTAAAGAAGAATCAAATCACACACGACACAGATAATTTCCCGGGGAAAGCTTACTACTCAAAACCCCATTATCTTCTATTGTATATTCAACATGAATCATGAAAAAATTACATGCAAAACTCTTCTCGCAAGATCCCTCTTGTACTCAGCTAATTGTCTCACATTGTCATACATAAAACTGACCAATACTTAGCCAATTTACTGCCTCCAGACAGCCTGCCTTGCTTATGCAATCCCTGATGGATGCAATCCCTAAAATATAGGAATTTTGACCTTCCATGACTATGCAAGTATCATGGGCACTCCAATGGGTGTTTGGTTGCATGTGTGCAACCCAATAATCCTACAACTAATAGTCAACTTCCCTTTCACCTAGATCTCAATTGGGTCTCCACTGTATCTGACATGCATGCAGCTAATAATAGTAAATCCTCAATTGCATGTGAGATCACTGATTGTGAATTAATTAATATTTAATTTATTTGATCTCTCACTAGTGTATCAAGTAGTTACAACTAGCACAACTGAGTTTAACTAAGTTAACTGAGTTAAACTGATTACAACTTGCATTAACGAATGCACCACTGCACTTTGAACTCTGTTACAACTAGAATTTCTCGACATGCCTCACCAATTACCTCTAACTCAAAATCCACTAGATAACTGAGTTTATCACTCTCAGTTAACTATTACAAGTTATCATTGAGAATAGACTATAGTTTATTGTCCATCTTAATTAAGGGATAACTAAAAAGGACATGCACCAAAAATAGCACTATGGGCCCCACCCTAGTGTAGGTGCTTAATGCACTAGGTGTGGCCGCTGAAATCTTCTTGTTGATTCTCAACACGGTAGGCCTGCACAATGGAATACATTTCTTTGTTATAGGTGGGATACTTCCGGACTGTGTCTGAAATTTTCTCACTGTGATATGCTACTGGATGACCCTGTTGAGTAAGAACTGCACCAATCACATAGTTAGAGGCATGTGTCTCAATATCAAATGGTTGTTGTGGGTCTGGTAATGTGAGCATGGGTGTAGAGAAAAGACGATGCTTCAACTCAGGAAATTCCTTCTATCGGGATTCAGACTAGAAGAATTTTTCTTTTACTCCTCCTTTGGTGACTTGACTCAGGGGCCAAGTGATATGGGAGAATCCCAACACGAACCTGCTGTAGAAGTTGGCAGGCCCTAGAAAAATGCAAAGCTATGTTAGAGTGAATGTTGTTGGCCAATCTTGAATGACTTGTATCTTGGTTGGGTCCACATGCACACCTCACTCATTAATGATGTACCCCAGGTATTGAACCTGGATCATACCAAAAGTTCATTTTTCCAAATTGGCACACAACTTGTGTTGTCACAATGTTTGGAGGACCTGGCGAATGTGGTGGAGGTGTTCCTTCAACATGTAACTAAACATCAGGATGTCATCCAAACACACCACCATGAATGAGTTGGTAAAAGGTCGCAATATGTCACCCATAAACCTCATGATGGTTACAAGGGAATTCTTCAACCCCAAATCCATGACCAACCATTCGAAGAGGCCCTCCTTAGACTTGAAGGTAGTCTTCCATACATTAGAGGGTTCGATTGGTACCTAGTGATTGTGTGAAAATTCTAATGTAGCATCATGGTTTGCTTCTCCTAGTTCATTAAATTATACAAGTTATCTTCATAAATAAGATTCATAAAATACCGAAGTAAACACAACTAATAGCCTACACATGCATATCATTTACTGAATATTACGCTCATTCAAACAAAGTGACACACTAATTTTTGGACATAAGTCCCTAGAAAAACCCAAAGCGGGAAAAATGGTGCAACAGATATGAGGGTTTATTATTACTAAGTAGATCTGAGTACACCAAATCCGGTTCACGCGACAAATAATAAAAGTAGATCTGTAGCTAACCTGTTGTTCTGAGACCAAAATTCTGACTAGTCCACACCCTCAAACGATATTTAAAAGACTTAGCCCGGATCTGGCCCTAGAAACCCTAGTGTTTCCCCTGAAGCCCCAGCATTAGCCCTACTAAGCTCTGTGTGCCTATGCGTTGCTCAAAGAGGGACTTTGTAACCACAGAGTGCGTGACGTAGTCTTTACGGTGCCTCTAGAGGCCCTTGCATAACTTTGAATCACTCTAAAGCTGTAGCGCTTCCCCTTCCTGGGCCTGCATAACACCTGCATAGCAGCTGAAGCCTTTGCGCTGCGGAGCTCTTGCATAGCTGCTACTGCTGCTCTTGGTCCTATTTGTTGTCCCTGAAAGCTTCTCCTCTGCCTCTTGCTAACTCTTGCCTCTGAGATCAAATCATCCCCTCAGCCAATAATACCCCTCGTTGTAGAAAAATCTTACGGAAATTCTTAGCAAACCTTGCCCTAGAATTCCAAATATGTCTCTCACCTCTGCCTCCATGCATGTGTCTCCAACTGACCCTCAACCATTTCTCTTATACTTTTTTCATTGAACACATCAACCTCCAAGATCAAAACACTCATCAACGACTGAGATTAAAATACTGCTTGATCCGCATAATTTAGAACATTTTAGCACATGTATTAATTAATTCACTTTAATTTTTTAATTTCCCTAAGTTTATACTTAGGGAATACATTAAAATAATTAATTGTTTGAATAATTTTAACACCAAATGAAATTTCTCCAAACGCTTTATGGGTTTTGGAGGTCAAGTGTGTCTTAGCCCCTCCACAAAGTTTCAGGGCTAGAGCACACCCGATGCTACCCCAACTACACAAAATATCAACAGTCCCTCTTAGCATAGAGAGTTTTCTAGAAATACATCCACACCGTGTATCGCAAGATCTTGGAATTGGTTTTTGTGCTGATGAAGCTTGGCCTATTGCCCTCCATCCGCTACACTGTTTCTCTCTGTACTGCTGCCCATGTCACTGCCACTAACACTGCTACATCTGTACTACAGCTCCCTCTCAAATTGTTGCTTCATGTTTCCCATAACACTGCCACTGCTAACTGCTTCATTACAACTCAGTTGCTGAGAAATAAGCAACTGAATGACTACTACCCAACCGTTGACAGACAAGTCAAGTTGCATCCCATCACTGAAGCTCCCTTGGTTGTTGATTTACGATGTTCTCCTAGATCCACTGCACTGCTACAGCTCTACACTGCATGAGCACTGCCTCTCTGCATTGTTGAAGTCCCATCAGCCTCTGTGCTGCTACCTCCATGTTTTTGTTTCCTCTACATTACTCTGCTCCCCCTTCAGCTCTTCATCTCTCCCCTTTTCTTCACTGTGACCTTCTACAATCATATCCCGACTCATCCCACTACCGTCTTAAGGCTCCCGTAGCTCGTATGTGATCCATGAATAGGAATGACTCAAGGATCCTTCCACTCCCGTCTGTAGCTACTCTACAGATCCATATCACCCCACCTCTTCTCTCGAGGCACATGAGCACTCATGGCTACATCATCATCAGAGCCATCATTCTTTGTTGTTGTAGCCTTGGATTCAGAAGATCCTTGGTCCTTCTTTTTAGGACAAGTGTTGGCGAAGTGTCCAATTTCACCACAATTAAAGCACCAAACCTTGGATAGGTCCCACTTCTTCTTCCCTTGCTGCTTCCTTTCCTTTGATGCAAGGGTTGCATCATCCTCCTCTTCTTTCATCAATCTGGATGATCCACTTCTGTTGCTTTTCCTCTTCGTGATTCTCCTGATTTCCTCCTGACGGAGGATTTCCCACATGTCTACCCAAGATGATAATGCTTCCCTACCCAGAATTCTCTGGACAAACGTTTCCCATTCTTCCGACGCTGAATTTAGGGCAGTCCTCACTAGAAACCCCTCATTCGGATTTGCACCCATGGAAATCAGTTGATCACGGATAGTCTGAAGCCTGAAGAGGAATGGAACTATCTCCTCACCCTTCATCATCTGGAACAACCGCATTTGATTCTCCAGAAGCATTATTCATTGGACAAAGCCTCCCTGATACATTCTGTCCAATGAAACCCACATCTCATTTTTCGTATTATTTTAGGAAATATGAGGTATGACGTGGTCTTTGACTCCGTCTATGATCAAACGCTTAGTCTACGCTTGATTTTATTTGTACTTCTTTAGAGGATCTTCATCAGTTGGTACAACTAGAAATTTCTCTACATGATCCTTGAGACCATACTCATCCAGAAATGACAGGATTCTCACCCTCCAAATAACAAATTTGGACATGTCTTTGAACCTATCCTAATCTCTCTGTCCATATCGCGCCATCTGCTGAGATATGTCATAACAGATACTCCTCTCCCTCTTTCTGTTGCAATACTCAACAGAAAATGTTGGATATGGGTTTCTTGGTGATGAGAAACCCTCTATAGTAGCTTCTCCCTTTGAAAATTTATTTCCCTCCTAGAAATCTTCACCCAAACGCAATCGGACAGTACTCCATTATCACCCTCCTGATCGAATCTCAGATATATTTGGCTCAGATTTGCTGAGTGATTGTCTTCCTCCCACTCTTTGTTGACTTAGCTAGGCACAATTCTGCACCGGCAAAATCTCCACCACACCAGCACTGTTGAAGATCTGAAGCACTGCTTCCGGATCTTGCCAAGACTTCTCTGCAATAGGAAGAATGAATGGACTGCATCCCACTAACTGGCCCAACGTAGCCTCAACGCTGGTCATAAGTGGGTTGCATAACACCAGACTGGGTGACACAGTCCTTACACTGGCCTGGGAAGGCTCTACATAAACCTGATGGCCTTCTCTAGCTACATTGTTGCCCCTTCCTAGGTCTGTGTCCTCTTGCTACCAAGATGCCTCTTCCTAATCTATGATGCTTCTGCTGCTATCCTACATAAAACTATTCTTCAGCTGATTTCTTGGAGATCTGGATTGATCTGATATCGCTCTAGTACCATGTGAAAATTCCACCGCAATATCATGGTTTACTTCTCCTACTTGATTAAATTATAAAAGTTATCTTCAGAAATAAGATTCAGAAAATATCGAAGTAAACACAACTAACAACATACACATGCAGATCATTTACTGAATATTACGCTCATTCAAACAAAGTGACACACTGATTTTTGGACATAAGTCCTCGAAAAACCCCAAAGTGGGAAAACCAGTGCAGCAGATATGAGGGTTTATTATTATTAAGCAGATTCTGAGTACACAAAATCTAGGCACAAAATCTGGTTCACCCGAAAGAGAATAAAAGTAGATCTGCAGCTAACCTATTATTCTGAGACCAAAATTATGACTGACCCACACCCTCAAATGGGATTTACAAGAATCAGCCCGGATCTGACCCTAGAAACCACAGTGCTACCCCTGAAGCCCAGCGTCAGCCCTGCTAGGCTCTGCGTGCCTCTGCGCTACTCAGAGAGGGACTTCGTAACCCCAGAGTGGGTGACGTAGTCCTTGCGCTGCCTCTAGAGGACCCTACGTAACTCTGAATCCCTTTGAAGTAGCAACGATTCCCCTTCCTGGGCCTACGTAGCACCTGCGTAGCGGCTAAAGCCTCTACGCTACGCAGCTGCTATTGTTGCTCTTGCTCCTTTGCACTGTCCATGAAAGCTGCTCCTCTGCCTCTTGCTAACTCTTAGCTCCAGGATCAGATCATCCCCTCAAGAGATACTACCCCTTGCTATAGAAAACTCTTCCGAAAATTCTTAGCAAACCCTGCCCTAGAATTCCAAATCTGTCTCTCAACTCTGCCCTTCTCTTATACTTTTTTCGTTGAACACATCAACGGTTGAGATTAAAACACTCATCAACGGTGGATATTAAAATATTGTTTGATCCACGTCATTTACAACATTTCAGCACATGTGTTAATTAATTCACTTTAATTTTTTAATTTCCCTAAGTTTAGACTTAGGGAATACATTAAAATAATTTATTATTTGAATAACTTTAACACCAGATGAAATTTCTCCAAATGCTTTCTGGGTTTTGGAGGTCAAGGGTTTCTTAGCCCCTCCACAAAATTTCAAGGCTATAACACACCTGATACTACCGCAACTACACAAAATATCAATAGATAGGCCCCCTGAGCTGGTCCAGGAGGTCATCGATCTGTGGGATTGGATAACTATTCTGGACAGTGATCTTGTTCAATGTATGATAGTCAATACAAAGTCTCCAGGTGTCATCCTTCTTCTGTACCAACACGATCAAGCTCCCACAAGGTGAGGAGCTTGGCCTGATGTGCCATTTCTACAACAACTCTTGGATCTACCTCTTGACTTCATCATTCTCCAGAACAGAGCGTCGATAGATCGACCCAGTAGACAACGACGCGCCCAGGGTTAAATCAATGGAGCGCTTGACCAAACAGTGTATAGGAACCTCTGTGAGTGAGGAAAAAATGTCCTTGTATTCCTCCACGACTTTGTCCATCTATTGTTGCCGCACAGGGGAGTTCTGTTTGGAGGTTGCAACCAAAATATTCTTCTTTCCCTGTGGGAGAATCGTAATGAAAACAAATTTCCTGGCTTGGGAAATAATCTTACATCATTGCATTGCAATAATCAAATAGATGACAGAAGGCGGTACTACATCCAGTATCATGTACAACTTATTTCCCAAAGTAATAATAACATAATCAAACCTAGACTCATACACAACATGTCGCTTTCACAAGTATGGTTGGCCTAATAATACATCAGAAAATTCAAGAGGAGAAACATCACACATTATTTCATCCGTGAAGGGGTTGATGTTGTAGGGAAGTCAACATTGTTGGCTGACACATAGATCTCTTCCTTAGTGAAGCCACCCGATGGTATACAACTGCGTGCGTGTTGTGGTTGGTAGGCCGATCTGCTTCACGACCTTTGATGAAATGAGGTTCTTTTGGCTTCTGCTATTGACAATGAATTGCAATGGATAACCCTTCACCCACATCTGGAAAAGGAAGAGGGGCTCCCCCTCCTTTGGATCGTTGGGCTCCTCCCTCTAGAGCTTGGTGCTGGAAACGATGGCACTGGGTTTCGCATCAATGATCTTCTTCCCCTTGTCATTCCCCTTGTCTGGTTTTAACTCAGAATTTGAACATGCATCTGATTTAGATGCCTTTAGCTCGGCCAACAGTGACTGTCTGGCCCAAATTCCCCTTGTCATGTCTGGGCTTTGTGGTGTTTTTCTTTGCTTGCTGCTTCGGCGAGTTGTCTTGAGTCACCCTGCTTTGGCTTTTCCCCTTGTTTTGCGGTTTGGGGGTGCCTTCCATGGCTTTGGATTCGTGGATCCAAAGTCTCGCTTCTTATGCTTAAATCTTGGAGGCATATTGATATTATGTGCCAAGCAAGGTAATGTCGAGGAACTCCATTTCCTCCTCAATATTTTTGTTCAAACATCTGCGGTACTTAAGCAACAAATGTTACTCCTAAATTTAAAAACCAAACTTTGTGTGCAGGGTATGGAACAAATTCTTTAGCTCGTACACATATTGATCTCTTTGTTGCCGCAGTGGGGTCCATTGGATGTTCTTATCATCATAGCTCCCCATGGGGTAATACTTTCCCTTGATGTCGTCTCGAAACAAAGTACAAGTGGGTGCGGATGAAAAAAGTGAATTTTATTCCTCATCGCTCTGTTCACAATAGGTTTCCCACCAATCTTTGACATGGGGGGTGGCTTTGAGGGACACAGAGGTAATATTTTCTTGATCGGAGAAATCATGGACCGAAAAATATCCTTCAAGCAAATTCAACCATCTATCTACGACGTCTGCATTTATCTAGCCTGTCTGCATTTATCTAGTTTTGCAATTTAGGTCTTTGAATATGCCCTCCCACTTTTATTCTCATCACTAGAGCATAGGAATTAGGTTCACGTATTAGCTTTCAAGTTGTAAGGGGTTTGTGTAATACCTCTTCTTCCTTGTTGGGATTTTGAAACCGAATCAGCTACAAATTAGTACCCTAGGACATCAACGCAAATTCAATGTCATGCATAGTGCTCCTTTATTAGATGACACGTAGTTTATTTGTTTTTTTTAAGGTATTGGTTAAAAGTGAGTTGCCCTCGCAACCCACCCATTCATTTAATTGGTAAAATAATGTCAGAAGCCCATACATTTATTTAATTGGTGAAATAGACTCATTGATATAATGAATTCAAGTTATTGTAGGTGGAAGTTGTGTTAAATGTTGCAAAATAATTGTTTGTGCTACTCCAATGAGTAAGATTTGATCAATTGACTTCACAATATGTTGGGTGAGAGGAAAGTCACAGTTCATACACGCATTTTCTACTTCATTATTTATGGTTTAATATGAATTGAATTGTTTGAAGAAAATGATTCTACATGTTGAACTTTCAAGCATATTCAGAGATGTATGCGGATAGCTTGCTACTGAATGATGCCTTCCGGTGTACAAAAGCTTTTTCCAAAAATAACCTTTCAATTCGCACTGATCAACAAGTAAGTGTGCCCTCACAACTCATCCATATTCATTAGTAAGTTAATGTTTGTCATTTTCTAAATTTTTATCATATAATTCCTTAAAAAGCTAGAGTTATAATTTTTGGAAAAAAAAACACTTCCTTTCCTCACTTCATAAAAAATTGCCAATACCATCAATGGAGGTTTGTATTCATAATTATGCCATGCCACATTCATTCATAACAAATTCATAAAACCAACATACGTGTTCCAAAAGCTATTTACTATTACATTATGATTCATACAAATGGCTTTTCAAATGTTTTTCAAAGATAGTTGGATTAAAAAAAAAAAAACAATATAATAGATTGCATGAGGACATGCAATACTTTTAGTTGGGGGATGATAAAAGTATGTTAGGCCATAGAATTAACATTCATTTTCACTTCATCCTTCCATAATATCACTTCACCTCCATTTCACTACATTAACCTTACCATTATCATTATTTGGGTCACATATATGTTTTTTTTTCCAAATATTATTAATTTCTAGTGATTTTAAGTGAATTTGTGGTCAAAAGTAGGAAATAATATGCATATACTAATACCTTACAAGTGGAATGAGATTGGTGCTATGTGTAGGTCAAAGAGAAGCTTATACAAAAAGCCTCAACACTACATTGCGATCCCTTTCATCCACGATTGGTGTTTCTTCGAGACAAGCTAGAATTTCATCTTAGGTTTTGTTTGTTTTTTTAATTATTTTCTTTGTTGTGTTTATAAAAAAAAAAAAAAAAAAAAAATTGCAAATAGAAATTTCACTTCATGAAAATCATATTTTCTTACTAAAATGGATTTCAAGTCATAGACCTTAAACGAAAACGATTTTCTAGAGACGCACAATGATCACCGACAAGTAAAAAAAAAAATGTATTTCAGTTTCAATTTGAAGCATTCATACTAATTACTGCATTATATGTTTTTCAGAGCTCTCACAATTTTCTTGCAGGATTAGTACTAATATTCACAGGTTCAAAGACAATCTGATTTCATGTAGAAGTGATTTTCAGAAATCACAATAAAACATACAAAAGTGAAATTTGGGAGGAGCTAAAGTTTTCATTGCACATGTCTGTCACACAGACTATTTGAAAAAAAAATCCATTGCGCCATGACATGTTCGATTACTCTTCTCCTTCTATGCTTATCAGTCATCCATATTAAAGCCTACCTTTCATTATGACTTCACACATGCCTACCTTTCTGAGTTGCATACATTCTTTCATCATTTCCAGTCATCTTTTACCTCATGAATAAAACCAAACAACTCATTTTCCATGACCACATTGCCTTGTTATCATTTTCCTAAAAACATGTTTCTACTGCAATATTTTTCATCTATAGTCTTACCAATCATTTTGTACAAACTCGCGTTGACTAATGTGGGATTCCTTAAGGCCCACCTTTCAACAAGTCTCAACCCATCGACCTCAGCACCTTATCTGGAATAGAGACTAAGGTCCTCATTATTACCTTGAGGCTTGTATGCCCTAATGACAAGTTCTCTCATCGACAGTCATGGGAATACATCAATGTCCCTTGATCGTTGGATCTTGAAAGTAGCTCAACATTAGATCATTTATTCACACTTCTCAATATCTACTTAGGTACCTTGGCACTCATTACATCAATGGTGAGTTTGCCTCATGTTGGTTAACGACATCCATTAATGGTCGGTAATCCAATGACTTCTTTTCATGCTCGACACCGACACATTCATTCGCATGACTAGGATTGTACCATCATTTTTTGTAGCAGGTGAAGACTATATATTTTTCATGGCTCCATCAGTAGTTGCAGCAGCATTCCTTCAGCCATATGAGAGTATGAAAGTTCCACTTTCAGACTTCATCTTGTGATTCATACAACCAAGCAGTAGCAGTTCAGATTCTTTCACTGCACATGATCGAGCACCATGATATTTTACTGATCCAGAAGCAGCAACAGATATATTTATATTGCATAGTTCATCAACTATTTGGGTAAGTGAAGGTATGTTATTTTCTAATTTTTAGTCAAACAATTTCTTACATGTTGAAAATAAATGAACTTGGAAAATTCCCTCACCATATTGCATTATCTTTCTCCTTTTCGTAAACATAACACATCTTCAGTTTGGGGGAGGGAATATTCATTACCATTTCATTCCATTCATCACCTCATATATTGACAACCAACATGACTCTTCCAAACGACACTTCGTTGCAGTTGATTCAAATACATTGATATCTATTTTGGCATTATTCAAAAATATGAGAAAAGGTTTTCTTATGCATATTAATTACTTATCATTTCCAGTACATGTAAAAATAAATAAAAGAAATGAATGTTGTTAACACAAGAACCAAAATTTGTTATATTCATGGTTGTTAACACAAGAACCAACCATAGGAAATATCAGTTGCAGTACATGTATTTCACATCCTAGAATGATACATTGTTAGAAACCATAATCATGCAAAGCCAAAAGTTTTTAATCGATGCAAGGTTGCTTGAGGACATCCAACAAGTTCAATTGGGGGTATGTTAGGTCTCGCAATTATCACATTTTTATCATGTTTATCCTTGCCATTCCTCACATTCTATCACCTCATTTAACCATTCATCATACCATTTTCATGGGTTCACCTCACTATTTTCCAATTTATTTATTTTTGATATTATAAGAGAATCTATGATTAATTATTGGAAAATTAACATATTTGATTAATATCTCAAATGTGGATGAGCTTTGTAATGTGTAGGATTATATAAAAATATTCTTGAATATAAATCTTCTTGAATATTTCCTCCACCAATTCAAGAATTCAAAGGATAATTGTTCAAGCTTATTCCAAGGAGAAGATCATGGAGATTTGGATAACATATCCCATCCAATATTTGTGAGAGAAGAGTGAGGATTTGAAGGGATCATATTTTGTAATTATAGGGATATTGGTTGAGAGAAAAGTGGATTTGTAATTATGAGTTGCTTATCTTATTTTCAAAGCACTCATGTATAAAAGGGAGTGCTCTCTCTTCATTTTGATATGGATAGATATAATGGAATATATATGATAGATATGATAGAGAGGATAACTAGAGTCTAGAATAAAGTTTTAGTTTTGTAATCTTTCAAGGTTTTTCTACATCGTTAATATATGTTGACACAGGGTTACTCTTCACATGTTTTTTTTCTCTTATACAATTTCACAGTTCCAATTTATGATATGATGTGGTGGTAATGTTGTTGGAGTAGAATTTTTGAGGAAGGATGATCAGGATCTCCTAATTTAGGAGCCTATTCTCTCGCATTCTACACATCACAAACTACTACTCTTTAGTCTCTCTTCTTGAGGACAATAATCTGAAGAAGGATAATCAGGTTCTCCTAAGTTAGGAGCCTCTTCCTTCGATCACTACATCTTGAATCAAAGACAAAAGCATTAGACTAGCCTAGTATAACTTTAGTCCTACATTTCTAGTGCATGTGCTTTTTAAGTCTACGATTCCTTAGATTGATAATTTATGTTAGGGAAATTATTTGAAGACGATAGTTTTGCCCAACACTCTTTATGGGTTTTGGAGGTCAAGTGTGTCTTAGCCCCTCCACAAAGTTTCAGGGCTAGAGCACACCTGATGCTACCCCAACTACACAAAATCTCAACACTCCCTCTTAGCACGGAGTGTTCTATAGAAATACATCCACACCATGTATCGCAAGATCTTGGAATTGGTTTATGTGTTGATGATGCTTGGACTATTTCCCTCCATCCGATGCATTGTTTCTCTCTGTACTATTTCCCATGTGACTGCCACATATGTACTACAACTCCCTCTCAAAATGTTGCATCGTGTTGCCCATAGCACTGCCACTGCTAACTGTTGCACTGCAACTTAGTTGTCAAGAAGTAAGAAACTGAAGGACTCCTGCCCAATCATTGACAGGAAAGACAGCTTGTATCCCATCGTTGAAGCTCCCTTGGTTGTTGATTTATGTTGTCCTCCTGAATCCATTGCGTTGCTACAGCTCTGCACTATGTGAGAACTGCCTCTTTGTGCTGTTGAAGTCCCATCAACCTTTGTGTTGTTTCCTCCACGTTGTTGCTGCCTCTGCATTACATTGCTCCATCTTCATCTCTTCAGCTCTCCCCTCTGCTTCACTATGACCTTCTGCAACCATCTCCCGACTCATCCCGCTACCGCCTTAAGGCTCCCATAGCCCGTATGTGATCCTTGAGTAGGGCTGACTCAAGGATCCTGCCACTCCTGTCTGTAGTTGCTCTACAGATCCATATCACCCCACCTCTTCTCTCAAGGCACATGAGCACTCATGGCTACATAATCATCAGAGACATCATCATTTGTTGTTGCACCCTTGGATTCAGGAGATCGTTTGTCCTTCTTCTTAGTACAAGTGATGGTGAAGTGTCCAAGTTCGCCATAGTTAAAGCACCAGACCTTGGATAGGTCCCTCTTCTTCTTCCCTTGTTGCTTCCTTTCCTTTGATGTAAGGGTTGCATCATCCTCCTCTTCTTTATTCACTCTGGCTGATCTGCTTCTGCTGCTTTTCCTCTTTGTGATTCTCCTGATTTCCTCTTGACGGAGGATTGCCCACATGTCTTCCCATGATGGTAATGTTGTCGTGCCCAAAATGCTCTGGAAAAATGTTTCCCATTCTTCCGAGGCTGGATTTAGAGCAGTCCTCACTAGAAGCCCCTCATCTATATTTTCACCCATGGAAATTAGTTGATCACGGATAGTTTGAAGCTTGAAGAGGAATGGATCTATCTCCTCGCCCTTCATCATCTGGAACAATTGCATCTGATTCTCTAGAAGAATTCTTTGTTGGACAGAGCCTCCCTGATACACTGTGTCCAATGAAACCCACATCTCATTTTCCGTATTATTTTCGGAAATATGAGGTATGACGTGGCCTTTGACTCCGTCCATGATCAAATGCTTAGTTCGTGCTTTATTTTCTTCGTACTTATTTAGAGGATCTGCATCGGTTGGTACAGCTATAACTTTCTTTGCATGATCCTTGATACCATACTTCTCTAAAAATACCAATGTTTTCATACTTGGCAACACCTCCAACGTTTTACAAATGTGTAATGTTTAAAGTGTGATTGGCATTGTATGGCTCAGTCCAAGAAAATCACATTCAATCCCAACTAATGTGGGGAGATGTCGAAATTATGGGACTCCAGCACAATTCTCTAGCTGTAATTAAGTGAATCTCCATAGCAATCGTGACATTCAAGATGATCCTTCTGCATAGACAGGCGATCCATTAAAGTCACCAATGACTAGGTGCTCAATTTTGTGAGTTAGTTGGCATTCAAATAGAATGATGGGGAAACATTTGTGGAACATAGAATTTAGGCCAAACCTTTGCACCATTAGAGTCTCTGCGATTATGGAGATTTGATCCTTTCCAAGAATATACTGCTTGTTTTTTTTTTTTAAATTTCAATAATGGTGTTTGTCTCTGTGTTGTTAGGGAATATGTGGGTTTTTATAGGTTTTCAAATATCTAATTCGAGTAGCAGGGCAGTTAGAAGATAAAATCATATTAATTTGTCATCTTAAATGTTGGCACTACACTTTAAATATTCAGAATTAATCTCTCTTTTCACTTCTCATTTTCCATCAAAGGGGATGAATGATTCACTTCGTATGTCGTTGTTAGGAATACAAGCTTCTCAATTCTGTTGGATCTCCTGGACCTGAGGGTCCGAGTTCTAATATTTTGTAAGGTACGAATTTCATATGTATTGGGCTTCAATAGTTTCCGCTAGATTCCAGGACTAAAATATCAAAACTCCTACTTTTCAACAATGAGCCCGTAATCTAGTTGAGTTCATTCTTTTTCATTGAAGTAAAGATGCGAACCTGTAGTGGGCATAGATTTCGGTTTTAGATTTCAATTTCTAAGTTTAAAAACTAGTACATTGCTCCTTGCTCTGTTCTGAGCTTTGACTAAAAGCTACAAGATCGTTATGCTCTTTGTTACAATATTTTGTCTCTAGAGCCTGAATCTCTATATCTATCTGGCCTTCGCTCTTTTTCCCTATTTTTGCAATTTAGGTCTTTGCATATGCCCTGCCACTTTTATTCTCAACGCTAGAGCATAGGAATTGGGTTCGCGTATTAGCTTTCAAGTTGTAAGGGGTTTGTGTAATACCTCTTCTTCCTTGTTGGGCTTTTGAAACCGAATCAGATGCAAATTAGTACCCTAGGACATCAACGCAAATTCAATGTCATGCACATTGCTCCTTTATTAGATGACACACAGTTTGTTTGTTTTTTTTAAGGTATTGGTTAAAAGTGAGCTACCCTTGCAACCCATCCATTCATTTAATTGGTAAAATAGTGTCAAAAGCCCATCCATTTATTTAATTGGTGAAACAGACTCATTGATATAATGAATTCGAGTTATTGCAGGTGGAAGTTGTGTTAAATGTTGCAAAGTAATTGTGTGTGTTGCTCTGATGAGTAAGATTTGATCAATTGACTTCACAAGATGTTGGGTGAGAGGAAAGTCACAGTTCATACACGCATTTTCTACTTCGTTATTTATGGTTTAATATGAATTGAATTATTGGAAGAAAATGATTCTACATGTTGAAATTTCAAGCATATTCAGAGATGTATTCAGAGATGTATGTGGATAGCTTGCTACCGAATGATGCCTTTGGGTGTACAAAAGCTTTTTCCAAAAATAACCTTTCAATTCGCAATGATCAACAAGTAAGTATGCCCTCACAACTCATCCATATTCATCAGTAAGTTAAGGTTTGTCATTTTCTAACTTTTTATCATATAATTCCTTAAAAATCCACAGTTATAATTTTTGGAAAAAAAAACACTTATTTTCCTCACTTCATAAAAAATTGCCAATACCATCAGTGGAGGGTTATATTCATAATTATGCCATGCCACATTCATTCGTATCAAATTCATAAAATCAACATACGTGTTCCAAAAGCTATTTACTATTACATTATGATTCATACAAATGGCTTTTCAAATGTTTTTCAAAGATAATTGGATTAAAAAAAAATCAATATAATAGATTGCATGAGGACAGGTAATACTTTTAGTTGGGGGATGATAAAAGTATGTTAGGCCTTAGAATTATCATTCATTTTCACTTCATCCTTCCATAATATAACTTCACTTCCATTTCACTACATTAGCCATACCATTATCATTATTTGGGTCACATATATGTTTTTTTTCCAAATATTATTAATTTCTAGTGATTTTAAGTGAATTTGTGGTCAAAAGTTAGGAAATAATATGCATATACTAATACCTTACAAGTGGAATGAGATTGGTGCTATTTGTAGGTCAAAGAGAAGCTTACGCAAAAAGCCCCAACATTACATTGCGATCCCTTTCATCCATGATTGGTGTTTCTTCGAGACAAGCTAGAATTTCATCTTAGGGTTTGCTTGTTTTTTTAATTATTTTCTTTGTTGTGTTAAAAAAAAAAATTATATATATATATATATATATATATATATCCAAAAAGACATTTCACTTCATGAAATTCATATTTTCTTACTAAAATGGTTAAGTCACAAATATTAAACGAAACCGATTGTCTAGAGACGCAAGATGACCGACAGGTAAAAAAATATATATATGTATTTTAGTTTGAATTTGAAGCATTCATACTAATTACTGCATTATATGTTTTTCAGAGCTCTCACAATTTTCATGCGGGATTAGAACTAAGATTCACAGGTTCAAAGACGATCTGATTTCATGCAGAAGTAATTTTCAGAAATCACAATATAACATGCAAAAGTGAAATTTGGGAGGAGCTAAAGTTTTCATTGCACATGTCTGTCACACAGACATATTTGAAAAAAAAATCCATTGTGCCATGACATGTTCGATTACTCTTCTCCTTCTATGCTTGTCAGTCATCCATATTAAAGCCTACCTTTCATTATGACTTCACACATGCCTACCTTTCTGAGTTGCATACATTCTTTCATCATTTCCAGTTCATCTTTTACCTCATGAATAAAACCAAACAGCTCATTTTCCATGACCACATTGCCTTGTTATCATTTTCCTAAAAACATGTTTCTACTGCAATATTTTTCATCTAGAGTCTTACCAATCATTTTGTACAAACTCGTGTTGACTAATGTGGGATTCCTTAAGGCCCACCTTTCAACAAGTCTCAACCCATCGACCTCAGCACCTTATCTGGAATAGAGACTAAGGTCCTCATTATTACCTTGAGGCTTGTATGCCCTAATGACAAGTTCTCTCATCGATAGTCATGGGAATACATCAATGTCCCTTGATCATTGGATCTTGAAAGTAGCTCAACATCAGATCATTTATTCACACTTCACAATATCTACTTAGGTACCTTGGCACTCATTAACATCAATGGTAAGTTTGCCTCATGTTGGTTAACGACATCCATTAATGGTCGATAATCCAATGACTTCTTTTCATGCTCGACACCGACACATTCATTCGCATGAATAGAATTGTACCATCAGTTTTTGTAGCAATTGAAGACTATATATTTTTCATGACTCCATCAGTAGTTGTAGCAACATTACTTCAGCCATATGAGAGTACGACAGTTCCACTTTCAGACTTCATCTTGTGATTCATACAACCAAGCAGTAGCAGTTCAGATTCTTTCACTTCACATGATCTACCACTATGATATTTTCCTGATCCAGAAGCAACAACAAATATATTTATATTGCATAGTTCATCAACTGTTTGGGTAAGTAAAGGTATGTTATTTTCTAATTTTTAATCAAACATTTTCTTACATGTTGAAATAAATGAGCTTGGAAATTTTCCTCACCATATTGCATTATCTTTCTCCTTTCCGTAAACATAACACATCTTCAGTTTGGGGGAGGGAATATCCATTACCATTTCATTCCATTCATCACCTCATATATTGACGACCAACATGACTCTTCCAAAAAACACTTCGTTGCAGTTGATTCAAATACATTGATATCTATTTTGGCATGACTCAAAAATATGAGAAAAGTTTTTCTTATGCATAGTAATTACTTATCATTTCTAGTACATGTAAAAATAAATAAAATAAATGAATTTTGTTAACACAAGACCAAAATTTGTTATATTCATGGTTGTTAACACAAGAACCAACCATAGGAAATATCAGTTGCAGTACATGTATTTCACATCCTGGAATGATACATTGTTAGAAACCATAATCATGCAAAGCCAAAAGTTTTTAATCCATGCAAGGGTGCATGAGGACATGCAACAAGTTCAGTTGGGGGTATGTTGGGTCTCGTAATTGTCACATTTTTATCATGTTTATCCTTGTCATTCCTCACATTCTAACGGCTCATTTAACCATTCATCATACCATTTTCATGGGTTCACCTCACTATTTTCCAATCTATTTATTTTTAATATTATAAGAGAATTTATGATTAATTATTGGAAAATTAACATATTTCATTAATATCTCAAATGTGGATGAGCTTTGTAATGTGTAGGATTATTCAAAAATATTCGTGAATATTTCCTCCACCAATTCAAGAATTCAAAGGACAATTGTTCAAGCTTATTCCAAGGAGAAGATCATGGAGATTTGGATAACATATCTCATCCAAGATTTGTAAGAGATGAGTGAGGATTTGAAGGGATCATATTCTTAATTATAGGGATATTGCTTGAGAGAAAAGTGGATTTGTAATTATGATTTGCTTATCTTATTTTCAAAGCACTCATGTATAAAAGGGAGTGCTCTCTCTTCATTTTGATATGGATAGATATAATGGAATATATATGATAGATATGATAGAGAGGATAATTAGAGTCTAGAATAAAAATTTAGTTTTGTAATCTTTCAAGGTTTTTCTACATCGTTAATATATGTTGACACGGGGTTACTCTTCACATGTTTTTTTTTCTCTTATACAAGTGCACATTTCCAATTTATGATATGATGCGGTGGTAATGTGGTTGGAGTAAAATTTTTGAGGAAGGACGATCAGGATCTCCTAATTTAGGAGCCTATTCTCTCGCTTTCTACACATCACAAACTGTTGCTCTTTAGTCTCTCTTCTTGTGGACAATAATCTGAGGAAGGATAATCAAGTTCTCCTACGTTAGGAGCCTCTTCCTTCGATCACTGCATCTTGAATCAAAGACGAAAGCATTAGACTAGCATAGTAGAACTTCAGTCCTGCATTTCTAATGTATGAGCTTTTTAAGTCTACGATTCCTTCCTGGATACGAGTGTTTAGCTTGGCGATCAGTACGTGGGTGGCGCAGTGGGTTGGCGCGTAGCTTATTACCACCGCCATCCGGCCTCGCGCGATGTTAGTCATTAATCTCTCTGCATCCAACTTCAATGCTGCATTAATGAAGCTCATACCTCCACACCAGCTCATTAATTCTTCAGCCATGGTGCCTCCCCATAGTCTCATTCACGCTCCTCCCCTGTGCTCGAGTTTCTCCTTTGCTGCCACAGAGCCTTGCTCTCGGACCAGCACTGGGAAATGCTGCGCTCTGGATTGCTGCATCGATTTGCTGCCGAGTATTCATGTTTCACAGAGTCCTTTCTGCAAACTCAGTCGCCTCTCGACCTCTTTCATCTCCGGTGCTCCTTTGCGGGCTGAAGCTTGGCCCCCTATTGCCCTCCCCTACCTCCACAATATTGTTGATTGCTCTGCGCTTCCTATGCTTCACATCATGCCCAGATTGCGCCAGAGAATGCGTTGCAGGCGGGGAAGTTCTCGTGGGCATGTGGTCCGCCAGCCCTCCTCCTCAACCTCTGACTCCTCGTCCTACTCCTCGGATTTCTGCACTAACCGTTATCCCAACACCAGGAGTGGTCATGGATGGGGTCGTGGGCAGCACAATTTAGAGACGCGCTCTCACCATTCCACCCCTGTGCAGTCTCATACTGCTCAATTTCGGTTCCCCTGCACCTTCATTCATTCCTCTTTCATGGCGACAATTACCATTGTGCTTCAAGAGGACTCTTCGGGTCTGGTGGCCACAACTCTGGGGGTGACTCTGGAGAAGAGGGCGGAGGATAGGCTTGGCACACCTCCGACAGACAGCAAGCAGAGTAAGGATCCTAGTGGCAATTCTCTCCATGTCGTGAGCTTTCAGGCTGGTCCGAGCAACCCCACCAGTGGCAGTTTTACAGGCAAGGAGGGCCAGCCTGCTGAGGATGAAGATCCCTACAAATATGCATGCAGCATTATTGAAGAGTCGCCTCCCACCTCTCATGAATCTTAATCAGGTCTGCGTTCAAAGGTTTTTGTTTCTCTGTTGTTTGAATGGGCTCAATTCCCTTTTGTTTTACAATCGTCATATGCTCATCAGTTCTTATGCTCAGACTTTTACTCTAAGGTTCAATTGCCGGTTTCCCCTGCGTGGGCGGCACTTATCTGCTGGTTTGTTTGGGATTCTGTTATGGTTACTGAAGCTTATCGGGACATATTTCAATTTTGTAATGGGCGGCACTTACCTGATTATTTGTATGGGTCCAGTCATACTATCATGGTCTTTGAAGTTCCTCTGGTTAGTTTTCAATTTTGTTATGGGCGAATGCCGCATCTCTGGGCTAGACACTGTCATGGTTTTTGAAGTTCCTCTGGTCAATTTTCAGTTGTGTAACGGGCGAATGCCGCATCTCTAGGCTATAGTTATCGAGGCCACAACCTCTTTGTAAAATTTTTGTATCAATAATAGGAGTAGACGAATTCAAAAAAAAAAAGTCTACAATTCCTCAAATTGATAATTTATGTTAGGGAAATTATTTGAAGACGATATTTTCGCCCAAAACGTTTTCTGGGTTTTGGAGTTCAAGTGTGTCTTAGCCCCTCCACAAAGTTTCAGGGCTAGACCAAACCCGATGCTACCCCAACTACACAAAATCTCAACACTCCCTCTTAGCACGAAGTGTTCTGTAGCAATACATCCACACCATGTATCGCAAGATCTTGGAATTGGTTTATGTGTTGATGATGCTTGGACTGTTTCCCTCCATCTGATGCATTGTTTCTCTCTGTACTGTTGCCCGTGTCACTTCCACATCTGTACTACAACTCCCTCTCAAATTGTTGCATCATGTTGCCCATAGCACTGCCACTGCTAACTGCTGCATTGCAACTCAGTTGTCGAGAAGTAAGTAACTGAAGGACTCCTACCCAATCGTTGACAGGAAAGCCAAGTTGTATCCCATCGTTGAAGCTCCCTTGGTTGTTTATTTACGTTGTCCTCTTGGATCCACTGTGCTGCTACAGCTCTGCACTACCTGAGAACTGCCTCTTTGTGTTGTTGAAGTCCCATCAACCTCTGCGTTGTTGCCTCCATCTTGTTGTTGCCTCTGCATTACGCGATTCCCTCTTCATCTCTTCAGCTCTCCCCTCTGCTTCACTATGACCTTCTGCAACCATCTCCCGACTCATCCCGCTACCGCCTTAAGGCTCCCATAGCTCGTATGTGATCCATGAGTAGGGTTGACTCAAGGATCCAGCCACTCCTATCTGTAGGTGCTCTACAGATCCATATCACCCCACCTCTTCTCTCAAGGCACATGAGCACTCATGGCTACATAATCATCAAAGCCATCAACATTTGCTGCTACACCCTTGGATTCAAAAGATCCTTTATCCTTCTTCTTAGTACAAGTGATGGATAAGTGTCCAAGTTCTCCACAGTTAAAGCACCAGACCTTGGATAGGTCCCTCTTCTTCTCCCCTTGTTGCTTCCTTTCCTTTGATGCAAGGGTTGCATCATCCTCCTCTTATTTCATCACTCTGGCTGATCTGCTTCTACTGTTTTTACTCTTTGTGATTCTCCTGATTTCCTCCTAAAGGAGGATTTCCCACATGTCTGCCCATGATGGTAACGTTTCCTTGCCCGAAATGCTCTAGAAAAATGTTTCCCATTCTTCCTAGGTTGCATTTAGAGCAGTCCTCACTAGAAGCCCCTCATTTGTATTTGCACCCATGGAAATTAGATGATCACGGATAGTTTCAAGGTTGAAGAGGAATGGATCTATCTCCCCACCCTGCATCATTTGGAACAATCGCATCTAATTCTCCAAAAGAATTCTTCGTTGGACAGAGGCTCCCTGATACATTGTGTCCAATGAAACCCACATCTCATTTGTCATATTATTTCTGACAATATGAGGTATGACGTGGTCTTTGACTCCGTCCATGATCAAACGCTTAGTCTGTGCTTGATTTTCTTTTTAGTTCTTTAGAGGATCTGCATCGGTTGGTCCTTGAGACCGTACTCATCCAGAAATGCCAGGATTCTGGCCATCCAGATAAAAAAATTGGACATGTCATCCAACCTATCCATATCTCTCAGTCTGTATTGCTCCATCTGCTCAGATATGTCAGAAGATATAATCCTTTCCCTATTTCTGTTGCAATAATAAACAGAAAATGTTGGATCTGGGTTTCTTAGTGATGAGGAACCCTCTATAGTCCCTTTGACAACTGATTTCCCTCTTGGAAATCTTCACCCAAACACAATCGGACAGTACTCTCCAATCACCCTCCTGATTGAATCTCAGATCTATTTGGATTAGATATGCTGAGTGACTGTCTTCCTCCCACTCTTTATCGACTTAGCTAGGCACAATTCTGCACTGGCAGAATCTCCACCACACCAGTACTGCTAAAGACCTGAAGCACTGCTTCCGAATCTCAGCAATACTTCTCTACAACAGGAAAAATGACTAGATTGCATCTGACTGACTATCCCATCGTAGCCTCAGTGTTACTCATAATTGGATTGCATAACCCCAGACTGGGTGAACCAGTCCTTAAGCTGGCCTGGGAAGGCTCTGTGTAAGCCTCATGGCCTTCTGTAGCTACAGTGTTTCCCCTTCCTGGGTCTGTGTCCTCCTACTACCAAGCTTCCCCTTCTTGATCTTTGTTATCCTGCAGAAAAAATAATCTTCAGCTGATTTCCTAGAGATCCAGCTTGATCTGCTATCGTTGTGGTACCATGGGAAAATTCTATTGTAGTATCGTGGTTTACTTCTCCTACTTGATTAAATTATACAAGTTATCTTCAAAAATAAGATTCAGAAAATACTGAAGTAAACACAACTAACAACCTACACATGTAGATCATTTATTGAATATTACGCTCATTCAAACAAAGTGACACATTGATTTTTGGACATAAGTCCCCGGAAAAACCCAAAGTGGGAAAATAGGTGTAGCAAATATGAGGGTTTATTATTATTAAGCAGATTTTGAGTACACCAAATCTGGTTCACCCGACAGAGAATAAAAGTAGAATTGCAGCTAACTTGTTGTTCTGATACCAAAATTATGACTGATCCACACCCTCAAATGGGATTTACAAGACTCAGCCCGGATCTGACCCTAGAAACTCCAGCGCTACCCCTGAAGCCCCAGCATCAACCCTGCTAGGCTTTGTGTGCCTCTGCACTGCTCAGAGAGGGACTGCGTAACCCCAGAGTGGGTGGCGCAGTCCTTACGCTACCTCTGGAGGCCCCTACGTAACTCTGAAGCCCTTTGAAGCAGCAACGCTTCCCCTTCCTGGGCCTACATAGCACTTGCGTAGCGACTGAAGCCTCTGTGTTGTGCAGCTATTGCTCTTTCTCTTGCTCCTCTGCGCTATCCCTGAAAGTTGCTCCTATACCTCTTGGTGACTCTTGTCTCTGGGATCATATCATCCCCTCAGCAGATACTACCCCTTGTTGCAGAACAATATTCCATAAATTCTTATCAAACCCTGCCCTAGAATTCCAAATATGTCTCTCAGCTGTGCCTCCATGTGTGTGTCTCCAACTAACCCTCAAGCCCTTCTCTTATACTTTTTTTGTTGAACACATCAACGGTCGAGATTAAAACACTCATCAACATTGGAGATTAAAAGACTGTGTGATCCGCGTCATTTAGAACATTTTGGCACATGTTTTAATTAATTCACATTAATTTTTTAATTTCCCTAAGTTTAGACTTAGGGAATACATTAAAATAATTTATTATTTGAATAGCTTTAACACCATATGAAATTTCTCCAAACACTTTCTGGGTTTTGGAGGTCAAGTATGTCTTATCCCCTCCACAAAATTTCAAGGCTAGAACACACTCGATGCTACCCCAACTACACAAAATCTCAACAGATTAGCCCCCTGAGCTGGTCCATGAGGTCATCGATCCGTCGGATTGGATAACTATTCCGGATAGTGATCTTGTTCAATGTCTAATAGTCAATATAGAGTCTCCAGGTGTCGTCCTTCTTCTGTACCAACACAATTGGGCTCCCACAAGGTGAGGAGCTTGGCCTGATGTGCCATTTCTACAACAACTCTTGGATCTACCTCTTGATTTCATCATTCTCCATAACAGAGCGTCGATAGATCGACCCAGTAGATATTGACATGCCTGGGGTCAGATCAATGGAGTGCTTGACCAGAAAATGTAGAGGAACCCCTATGAGTGAGGAAAAAATGTCCTTGTATTCCTCCACGACTTTGTCCATCTACTGTTGTCATGCAGGGGATTTCTGATTGGAGGTTGCAACCAAAATATTCTTCTTTCCCTGTGGGAAAATCGTAATGAAAACAAATTTGTTGGCTTGGTAAATAATAATACTTCATTTCTTTTAAGTAATCAAAGAGATGGCGGAAGGCGGTACTACATCTGGTATCCTGTACAACTTATTTCCCAAAGTAATAATAACATAATCAAACCTAGACTCATACACAACATGTCGCTTTCACAAGTATGGTTGGCCTAATAATACATCAGAAAATTCAAGAGGAGAAACATCACACATATTTCATCCGTGAAGGGGTTGATGTTGTAGGGAAGGCAACATTGTTGGCTGACACATAGATCTCTTCCTTAGTGAAGCCACCCGATGGCGTACAACTACGTGCGTGTTGTGGTTGGTAGGACGATCTGCTTCACAGCCTTTGCTGAAATGAGGTTCTTTTGGCTTCTGCTATTGACAATGAATTGCAGTGGATAACCCTTCACCCACATCTGGCAAAGGAAGAGGGGCTCCCCCTCCTCTTGATCCTCGGCCTCCTCCCTCTAGAGTTTGGTGGTGGAAACGGTGGCATTGGGTTCTGCATCAATGATCCGCTTCCCTTTGTCATTTCCCTTGTCTAGTTCTGGCTTAGAATTTGAACATGCATCTGATTTAGATGCCTTTAGCTTGGCCAATAGTGACTGTCTGGCCCAACATTCACTTGTGTTGTGAATGGATCTTTTATGAAATTCACACCACTTCCCCTTGTCATGTTTTGGCTTTGTGGTGTTTTTCTTCGCTTGCTGCTTCGGCGGGTTGTCTTGAGTTGCCCTGCTTTGGCTTTCCCCTTGTTTTGCGGTTTGTGGGTGCGTTTCCCTGGCTTCGGATTCCCGGGTCCAAAGTCTCGCTTCTTCTTCTTAAATATTGGAGGCATATTGGTATTCTATGCCAAGCAAGGTAATGTCGAGGAACTCCATTTCCTACTGAATATATCTATGCAAACATCTGCGATACTTAAGCAACAAATGTTACTCTGAAATTTTAATACCCAACTTTGTGTGTAGGGTAAGGAATAAATTCGTTAGCTCGTACACATCTTGATCTCTTTGCTGCCACTGTGTGGTCCATTGGATGTTCTTGTCCTCATAGCTCCCCATGGGGTAATATTTTCTCGTGATGCCGTCTCATAACGAATTCTAAGTGGGTGCGGCTGAAAAAAGTGGGGTTTCTTCCTCATCGCTCTGTTCATAATAGGTTTCCCACCAATATTTGACATGGGGGGTGGCTTTGAGGAACACAAAGGTAATATTTTCTCGATCGGAGAAATCATGGACCGAAAATATCCTTCGAGCAAATTCAACCATCTATCTACGACGTCTGCATTTATCTAGCCTTCAAATATAGGAACGTCAAAGTTGACTTGTACCTTGAAGGGAGTGGTGCCTCCAGAGTGACTACTGAATGAAGATGCGTCGCCCGTGGGCATCTGCCGCAGGATTTGAGCAAAGTTGTCTATCATTTCATTCCTATGTATTTCGAGGGATTCTTTGAGCAATATTTTGATAGGATCTCCTGCTCCCTAGTCTTTCTTTTCACCCACCATGGTTGGCCATCAGGGTTTGTGATGTTGATCTTGCAAGGGTTCCACCAGATCGAGCCCTAACTCCTTATACCCTGACCTCGTCTGGGACATGTAAAGAAAGAAATAGAGAAAGAGAAAATTGCTCTCATACCACTTATTTGAATCTAATAAGGAATAAAACAGAATACAGATATAATCACAACTACAAAGATGCAACAAAAATATTATTTCATTTCATTAATATGAAATACTGAAAATGCTTACAGACAGAATTGAAAGAAACTAGCTCTGGAGATGGTAGCTTATCTCTAAGAAGAGATGTGGCAGCTACATGTCTCCTAACTATGTTACAATGAGGCTCAAGGGACTTTTTATTATTGAAAAATAAGATAAAACCCTAAACAACCAAAACCCTAACTTGAGGAGATGTAACACCAAGAGTTTATGGGCCTCGTTGGGGTTAGTTGGGCAGCCAAATTCCCGGGGTCGTGAATTGGTAATATTATCTCTGTTTGCGTGTATGATACCTTGTTGGAAATATCTCTCCGAGGACGACATGTTTTTCCGCAATACCGTGCCCCTGGCTATGAGACTGCAATGGAACTCAAAAAAACACCATTTAGGGGGTCAACATTGCTCCGAAAGTTTAAGACCCGAAAATTGCTACAAATAGTAAATAAGAAAACTGATGAAACTGTCTAGGTGGAATAGGCGGGCGGCCACCAATATTCACCTGGATCATTCCTTCCCCCTTAGGAAGCAATGGTCCCAATTGCATGTAGAGCCTCCAAGATGTGGGGAAATTTTTGTTGAACCTGGTCCTTGGTGAACCACTTGCCCTGGTGAAGGAGTTGGCCTGCTTTGACAGATTGATATAGCTGGATCTGATGTTGGCGAGTGCTATTAAGTTGTGTGTCCATGACCCAATCAGTTGCAACATGTTCCATGTAGTCTAGACTATGATTCATATATTGGTTAATATTGAAAAATTCATTATTCTTTTGTTCATTAATGTTCAACGTAGGAATACCTAGCTATATATAAACATATTGTACGTCCTCTTCATTTTGAACTCTTCCTTATTTGAAGCTTAGTTGCGAGGATCTAAACCTATGTCAAATTATGCAAAGAGAATTTTTGTAATGACGTATAATGCAAACTCTTTACTTAGCAAATCAATTGCATTCAACATATAATTTTCTTTTAAGGTTTCATATTCAAAATGTAAACAATAAAGGGTAGAAGTGAGGCAACTATTGCAGCTAAGTCTAAATGGCAAAGAAAACTTATAATTATTGTTACTAATAAAATTTACAACCACTTTCCTTCATAACCAAAGAGGGATGAGGTTACCCTTTTTCATGTTTTGTGCAATCTTCTCCATTTCTTGTTCCTCTTTTAAAGACACAACTCCATTATAAAAAACCTTAGATATATATGTAGATAGTTATCAAGTTGAGGATATTATGTATGTTTTATTAGTAGATGTTTAGTTATTGTATATCCATTTTGATAATATAAATTACCATGTTTGCTTTTTAAAAAAACACCACTTATAGAGGAAGAAGTCTAAACATTATACAATTTGAAATTTTTCTGTCAAGTATTGAAATATGGTATGATTATAAAAATTTTGGTAAAATTTTTATTTTTATTTTTAAAATTACATTTTTGAATACATAAATGAATTCAATACCCTCAAAAAATTTATTACAAATAAATAGATAGATTTAATGCTCTCAAAAGTATTTTACATTATGATAATGCAATATAAATAACAAAAATCTACAATTCCAAAAATTCTTTTAAATTTTTAACTAAATTTTAAATAAAAATGATGAAAAAAATTCATTTCGTAATATATTTAAATTAAATTTACATTTCATTTTACCACATAAAATATCTTCCTTTATTATAAAATATTATAAATTATATATTTACTTTATAATACATCAATTGGAATCTTCTCATATAAAAAATATTTTATATTGATTTTTTTATCATCTATAATATTAATAACTTCAATAATATATTTGAAGAATTCATTTTCAATTAAATCTTAAATAATTTTTTTTATAAAACATTCATATTATTATAATAAGTTTAATTTACAGCTACATTTTCATTTTATAGCATAAACCTATTATTTTTTATTATAAAATATTATAAATAATGTAATTATTTTATAATATATAAATTATAAATTTTTAATGTAAAAATACTTTATAATACATAATTGGAATCTTCTCATATAAAAATAATTTTATATTGATTTTTTTATCATCTATAATATTAATAACTCCAATAATATATTTGAAGAATTTATTTTCAATTAAATCTTAAATAGTTTTTTCTATAAAACATTCATATTATTATAATAAGTTTAATTTACATTACATTTTCATTTTATAGCATAAACTTATTTTTTTTATTATAAAATATTATAAATAATGTAATTATTTTATAATATATAAATTCTAAATTTTTAATGTAAAAATAATTACATATTTATTTTATAATTATTTTAAATATAAATTATATTATAACTCATTTAAAATTCAATTAATATTAAAAACAATTATTTAAATATAAAATATTATAAAAATAATAATAATAATAATTTTAACTACGTTCTCATTAAAACATATGCACACTTATACTTCCATGGAATCCACTTTCTTATTAAATTAACATTTTTTCCAAAAACACATACATTATGCACACTTATACCTTCCATGGAATCCACTTTCTTATTAAATTAAGATCAGGTTGGTTTTTATTTTACTTTTTATATTTTTCGTCTTATGACCATAGGGTTTTGTTCTTTTTTAAGATGGACAAAGTCTAACCTGTGAACTTACTTTAATTACATATCACAGAGGCTTTGGCGTTTGGTTGTTACAAAAAATACATATGTTTATGAAGTCTAAGTTGTGAACTTTAATTACATATCACAAAGGCTTTAGGTTTTGGTTGTTTCACCAAAAAATAGATATGTTAAATGAAGTTTTTAAGGATTGATGGAATCAGAAAATATTAATGTTTTTTCCACAAGTTCGTTATTTTGGTAGTTGCACCCATTTATGAGGTGATATTTCTGTATAGTACACTCTCATTATCCATTCCATGTTTGTGAATAATAACATTAAATAATTTAATTGGAATAATAATATTTGAAAATGTTAAATTTATTTTTATCTTAAAATAATAATTTTGTTAATTTAAAAATACATTTTTACTAAATTTATTTGAAGTTGATATATAACCTACATTTAACTTTATCTTTTTAATATTTATGTCATATAAATAAAGTCAATTTTGGCAAAAATAAATGCTCCCTAACATTTTGTTAATATATTATTTTCACATTATAACAATATGTGATAAGGTATATTATATTCAATTTTGTTAAATTTAAAAAATATTAAGTATTTTATACTTTGGAAAATTTCTTCAATTAAACAATGTTTTAAATTTCAATTATTAGATTATCATTAAAATGCAAAATACAAAATTCGTCTCAATGGGCCCCTCTCTCGCAATCTGACCGGACTTGTTGAGATTGGGACATGGAGGATAACATGAGCAACCAACTCCATATATTATTCTCATACGGCCTAGAAGCCATGGCATACATACAATAAACAAAATTTGAAACAAAACAAAGAGCAACATTTTAAGGAGGGGGGTTGGGTGGAATTACAGGGGGAGTTGTGAAATGTCCAACATATTCATGCATATGGAATTCAATGTGCTCCACCTCACTTCCAGGCTACAAAGGTGGTCATTAGTGTGTCGGTGTTGGCATCGCAGGTTGTCTAGTTGTTCCATGATTTCACCCAGGCTGAACTGAATGTCATTGATGCAAACAACCAACTCGTTACAATCATCATACCGATGTTCCCTTAGGATGTCCATAATTACCTAAATGTTCCGCACTTGGGCTGCAATAGACTCCAGCATCGCTGGTGCAGCCACATGACCCGGAGAGACTGCAACGACCTCATATGCCCCGCAGTTTCCAAACGAATCCGAAGAAGCTCCATTATCATGGGCGGGTTGCTTGGCGTGTCACGGATTGTCACCCCCACCATGGGGCCAACCTCTATGGCGCGACATCCCAATGAACCTCCACCTCCAATCTTAACTCCGAATAAAAATACCTCCCAACGAAACACTGCACTAGAATGCTAAGAAACACTTGACCACTACACACAAATATAATTAGGGTCATACCAGCATCCACCGTGTCCCGAGTCTTCTTCCCACACCCAAGAGGAGAGAGGCAAGAAGTCACTGATGTGTTGCCAATGAAACACCACGAAATGTTTGTCTACCACCCTGTTGATTCCCTCTACATGCTTCCACTGGTTGGATGTGCCCTACATAGCAAATACTTTTCCCATAAGCACAACGCACCAGAGGCCTTGCCTCAAATCCATGGTTGTCCAGACCCACAAAACACCCTGCCTAATTCCCCAACCCACACGAGAAAAGAGAAATCAATTCTCTGAAAATTGGCCAAAGCCTAAAGCTCTAACTCCTCCCCTCTCACCGGCACCACATTGCGAAGACGAAGAGGCCCAACGAGGATGAAAATCATTTCATTCTCCCTGAGCGTTCCAGGATCCCAAGGGCCGACCAAGGCCGCCACCACCCACCATACTACAAAATATTTGTTCGCTTCTCCGCCTCTCCCGCAAGGCCTAGACCTCAGTGAGGCATGTAGGAGTTGTGTGACCCTCTCCTCTCTCCAAGAAAAAACCATTTCCCACTCTTACCAACAAATTCCTAGCGAGATATGGATACAAGGTTTAATAACCGTCTCCTCAGGCAGCAGTGTCCCACTGTGCCCATCAATATCACATCGCATTAACATGGGGTGAGGGACCATGTGGAGGTCGGATAGGATCCATCGTCACCTCCTCCACCATCTATTGTCAAGATAAATCCCCTTTGCGGACAGAGGCAATCTCTTTAGCCCTAGAGTGGGTCTAGCAACACAAGATTCTTTCTAATGCAAAGCTCTCTTAACTAACAAATTTACAATGCAACAAGGAAAGAGACAGAAGTAACTTTTTCCCAACACTATGCTTGAGTCCATTAATGATGACCTTGATTCATGATTCTTTTAGGCCTACTCCCTGCTGCTGATGGCACACGAATACTTGTAGATGATCAAGAGGAAACAGAAAACGTGATACAATACATAATAATCGTAAACATTAAATATCTAGCAGATCAAGGAGTACTAGAATATTTGCATAAACATTTAGACAAATATAGAAAGCAAACATCAGGTGTTATTATTGATAAATAAAAAAGGAAAACTTACAACCTAAGCCTTGATGTTGGAGGCGTCCTTTGGTGAAAATATGAGTCCTTCATCGAAGCTTAAAAGCATTTCTTATCCCGAACACTTAGGCATTATCACAATGCTAGGATGCAAGGGAACGAGAGTTCAGACGAGTCTAACAATGACCAACCAAGCTCTAAAGTTGTGGGAATGAGGGATGTTAATTTATAAGAAGGGAGAAGAGGTTGGGAGCCCATGAAAGGAGGAGGAAGGCCCACTTTCTAAGGGATGAACCCCCCATGGATGGGATCAAAGCTCTAAAATCAGAGATCTTGACCTTATCACCACTGTTTAACAACCAACTCACCGCCCCTGAGCTTCTAAAGGTTAAAGCTTCTCCTCCATTTGAGGAAAAATTGCCAGAAAGGGGATCAATGCGGTTTTCCAAGAAATAAGGGCGTTGACAGCGTTAAGCCAGAACTGTGAAAAGGACATCAGCATGGTCATGGCACCAGCAAAAGCGCTGACCCAGGAAAATAGGAATTTGACCAAGTTTCTTCAGTAATCTTCCAAAGAAATTTTCTTTGGATCTTCAGGGGATGTGTTAACATATTTCTTGATGGTGGAAACACTGCACAAGTTCTGTCACCGAGAATTTCAGGATCAGGGATGGGAAAATGAGTATGGTGACAAATTACTGTGTAACAGATGCCCCCTAAAGCACGAAGGCAGAACAGGGAGTGACGGCTGAAATTCTTTATGAACCAAGGCAAAGAACACATACCACCTACGGAAAACCTGCCAAATCAAACATTTTACAATATATGACATCTCTGGTATGAATATGCCTAACCACATGACTTTGCACTAGGCATCAAATAACACGTGAACCCACGGCATGGTCGCAGCCATCTGTCTAAAGAGATCATAGAAATGGATCCGCGGTATGGATGCAGCCATCTGTATAGATACGATCATGTATACAATCATGAATACTCAATAACTCCCCGCAGCTTGGATCAAAAATTAAATTTGACCCAGGGTCTTCACTGCGATCTCAATCAACCCAATGTACAAATCTAGCCATGTGAATAAATGTGTTGGAGTTGAACATGGTAGAAACCACCTAATTACCGGTCAATGATGAAAACCGTTAACATGCACGAGAGAGACCACCAATAATGACGATGGAACTCAAGGTACAACAACACAATATACAAGTGTGAATGAATGTGTTGAAGTCGAACACTTGTAGAATATTTCGATCGAAGACCAATGATGTGAACATGTCGTTGAACACGAAGAACTTTCCATTGAGGCATGCAAGATCTAAGGTATTGAAGAGAAGTTTCTAAATCACCTTCTCGGATAATGAGTTGAAGTCGACAGGAAGTGATTCATCGAAGGAGGGCCATGATGATTCCCACATCATCAACACGAAACAAAAAATACCTTAAGATGATAGGAGTGATTCAGGATTGTAACAAAGGAGGTTAGATAAGCAGAGGATGTTTGACAAAAAGGACTTCTCTTGAACATATGGGTGACACAACTTCGGAGTGTGGCAGCATTTGACTCAAATAGGATCAGAGGTCATGTTGACAAAATTGGTAATCAAATGAGAGGAAAACAGATTTCCCAAAACCATGGAGGAAAAGAGACGAATGTAGAATGTCCCCAACCCGACACGAACTGCAAATGAGTGTCATGTTCAAGAGCGACAATATGCCCAAAATATACATAGGATGTTAACTTTCAATTTTCCCCCGCTATTTCTAACGAGTAACTCTTCATTTTTTATAGCCACCATGAAGAGGATAGCATATGCTAAGCGTGTAAGTTCATTCTTCAAATTAATCCATCCTAATAAGTTTAACGAGCCCTGGGAAGGAGAAACTTGGTCTCGTCATGGTGACAATTCTTTCGTCATTTAATCTTTAACGAGTCCAACGAAAGGGTAACTCGGTGACATTTCATGTTTAAGGAGTTTGAAAATAAACAAAAAGGAAACTCCATCATATCCATTTTCATAAATCGTCTCTCAGATCCGAAAAGGTAGAAAACAATACCCGAGAGAACCTCTTGATCATGTTCGATCAAGGTATTCCTTTTTCGTAAATAGTAAATCTTAGCGCGAAATAGGGGTTAACGTATACTGAGATCACGCCAATTCATTCACTTTAACGAATTCGAAATGACAAGTACTCGGCAATATTTTCATTTTTCGAGAGTCAGAAAAGAGCTGAAAGTTGACTCCAAGGGATTTACTTTTTCGTAAATGTTTAACGAGCCCAAAAAAGAGATAAAATACAACTCGTTTGCATCGAAAATAATCATCAACAGTCTAGAAGTCCTGTACTGCACAGAAACAACAAACATCACGGATATCGAAGAAAAATAATAAAATAGTGGCAAAATTTTTTCAAAAATCTATAAATATACCAAAAACAAATTCATTTTCACCTTTCTATTTTGAGAAGAGCACTTTTTCCATTGTCCCTCTGAATTTCAAATCAGTGTTGCGACTGATCTAGGACACCATTCGTCGATCCTTCAGCGTCAGGTAAGGGCTCTAAGCCTCCTTTTCATTTTGATTCCATTCATTTGTCATTTTATTTTAGAAATAGGGAGATTGGGGGGGGTCAATTTTTAAAATCGCCCGTGACCAGCGATTAAGAGTTAAATTCGTCGAAGTGCGATAATGGTGGGACCCGATCGCAATCGCAAATCACAAGTTTTAAAATATAGTGCCAATGGTTCATGTTAAAGTCGCCGAAGTGCAACGTTCGATGCCAGATGGGACCCGATCGCAAAGCGCACATTGCAAGTTTTAAAAGATAAACGCCAAGTAAAGGTTAAACATGATGGAATGCGAAGTGCGATGTTGGCATGGACGCGATGTGGTTCCACATTAGGGGAATTTTGAGGTCTAAAATGGGCCTCCTAAGGAGATTATAAAATAATAGTGGAAATAATAAAATAAGATTTGATTACATCATCAAATTTTAGAGGGAAAAAAGAAAAAAACTATTTTTTCAACTCGAATTTTCAACTTATCTCCCAGTTTTTTTACTCAAATTTCATGCGAGAGTACTAATTAGATGCAAAATTTAATTCCTCATCCAAGGAGTACCCATGTTGCATACTTTTGATGGACCCTGCTACATGAAAAATGATATATACATGAAAACGTGATTGCAATCACATTTTTTCATGTATTTCTCATTTTTCGTGTAGAAAGGTCCATCGAAAGTATGCAACATGGGTACTCATTGGATGAGGAATTAAATTTTTCATCGAACTAGTACTCCCACTCGAAATTTAAGTAAAAAATTTGGGAGATAAATTGAAAATACGAGCTGAAAAAAATAAATAAATAAATAAGAGGTGATTTTATTATTTTATTATTTTTTAATTTTTTTACCCTTTTACTTAAAAAATGGTGAATCATCCCCCATGGTTGACATCATCATCTTGAATCCTATTGGCTCTTATAAAGTTTATTTTGGTTTTACATTTTTCTTAGGAGGCCCATTTTAGACCTCAAAATTCCCCTAATGAGATAAAATATAAAGAATTTCAAGTCCGGGCTTATGTGGTTATGCGCCACTTTATGAAGAAATAAGAAGAATGCGGCAAAAGAACTTGAGTAAGTGACCCAACACAGATCAAAGGAGAAGAGCCAGAGTCGGGTAGGAGGTGATATGATTGACCGCATTTTAAGCACAGGGGCATAGGCAGAGTCGAGCAAAAGAGCGTGTAGCAGCCCTATTGGGAGCATGACAGATGGGTCAAGTCGGGCATGAGACGTCGTTACAGAGTTGTGCAGCCACTGCATCATAACCAGAAAGGACACCTCGACACTTTGGGAGGGCGCATCAGTAACATCAGATTTAGAAAAACGAACAATATTTCCAATTTTAATTTGTTTTCTCAAGTATGATTGCATAAGTAATCTTAACAGTTTAGGTAGTCAAATAGTTTCAAGAAGTTCAGGAGTTACAAACCACTATGATGTATTTAAGTAGATAGAAATAAAGAAAATAGGTTCTAAGTTTTAGACCTCTGGATTACTATTAATTTGTTACTGAATTTTCTGAGAAATTAATGAAAGAAGATCAAGTTTCCTGCACCTATTGATGTTGATATTTCTTTCCAGTTTCGCTATGAGTTCATTCCTCTTTGAATGAAGTGAAGCAATGTAGCAGTCGGTATCTTAATTACATCTGTGAATAAGAGTTAAATCACCTTAATCTGCACTCCTTCACTTCATCTCTTCTCTTTTCGCAAACTCCTAATGAAACTTTAAAGTAATAGATTCTATGTTTACAGCACATTATTTCGAGTTTCCTCTCTCTCCATGATTTCCTTTGAAACTTAAAAGTGGTAGATTCTGTGTATTCAGCGTATCATTTTGAGTTTCTCTTACAGTTCTTCTTTTCATTTCATTCAAGTATCAACAGTTTATGGCATTGTGAAGGCTTTCATTATATCAGATTATTGAGGGTATTAAGTAATTAGATTCCAAAGGTGTTAAACAAAGGCCATTTGATATCGTAATTGTGACATACATTTATAAAATGTCTTAAGCAATGATTCCTTACCACAACCAAGGGATTGTTTCTTGAGATATAACATTTTCTGGCGCCATTGCTAGGGACGAAGAAACGAAGTTTATTTTCCCTGGGTTTTTCACATTATTTCCTCTGGTTGTTCAGTGAGGAGGAAATATTCGGCTGTGCGTATTATTTTCAAAATTTTGGCTTCCAAAAGGCCTCACACAAGGTCAGATACCTCACAGCAGATAGTCCCTGCTTTTCAAGATCCAGAAAGATTGGTTTCTAAAAAGGCTCAGAAACTTGAAACTCCTTTAATCCCTGATCCTGCATTGCTTTCTCTTGGCAGCAATTCTCATAACCCTTTGTTTGAATATATTTGCAAGGAACTCCCTTTCTTGGAACAAGATACCCCTTCCACACCCATTTATTTTCAAGAACCTCAGTTAGAATAACATTCTTTCAAGTTTTTTTCTTTTACCTCCACTCAAGCTCAACCAAATATAGTTCCTGGTCCCTCTGTTATTTTCCATCAGCCTACCCCCATATCAATTTTTCCTCCACCTTCATTCACTTTCACAGCAGGTTCATCAACCTCAACCACCCAAGGAGCAGTTAACCAAGTTGTTAATATGGAAGCACCAGCTTTCTAAAGGATAGATATGCACCACTAAATCTTCCACAACCAATGAATGCCCTGCCTCAAGAATACCTAAAATTACTTCCTCGTTTCACTGGAGAAGATGAAGTAACTGCAGAACAACATTTACCCTTGTTTTGCACTTTTGTTGAGAATTTAAATGTAGAACATCTTGATGTTGTGATGAGACTAATTGTGCAATCTCTAAGTGGAGAGGTTAGGAAATGGTTCAAAGGTTTACCAAATGATTCCATAAATGACTGGGAAGAGTTAGAAACTCAATTCACTCAGAGATGGGGAGATAAGAGAGATCATGGTTACTCATTGACAGATCTTAATGCAGTTAAAAGAAAGCCTAATGAAAACATTTCTGAGTTTGTAAAAAGATTCAACAAATTTTACAATAGTTTACCTGGAGAGATGAAGCCCCCCCTGTAGGGGCAAAGGTAGTTTTTGTTGGGGCTTTTGAAGCTGATTTTAGCTTTACATTGAGAGAGAGAAGAGCCCCTACTCTTGAGCAGATACAGACAGATGCTTTATAAATTGAAGCTAATATGACAACAATTGGAAAGGTGAGAGGGAAACAGCCAGTCCAAGAGAAGGGGAAGGAAAAATAAGAATCATCACAAGATCTAAGGACTAAAGATATGGTAAAGGTGATGAAAATTTTGACAAATAAGCTAGCTAATATGGAACTAGAAAATAAAAAATCCCAAAGACAAGTACAACAAAACTGAGGGGGGTTTAACCCTCAATTCAGAAGACATCCCCTACAAATTCTGCAGAGTGAAAGAAGAGATAAAGACCAGGTTCAAGCGTTGTTGTATATAGAAGCAGCACCCACAGAGCCAGCATACGATGACCAAAGGGAGGTCGAGGATCAGGTATCTGCTATGTATACGATAGAAGAGAATGAAGATGAATATTGTGAGGGAGAATATGATGAAGCTGAAGTATCTTTTGATCAAGATGAAATGGATGAATACTGTAGGAAATTCACAGAGTTCATGCAAGCTGAGTTACATAAAAATTATGATTTAAGGTCTAGAAAGAGATCTAGAGTGCAGGATAATGAAGACGAACAACAAGGTTCCATTCCTCCTCCAATGGCGACTCCACAACAAAAGGACCCTGTGAAACAGGTCAGTAAGGGGAAACAACCTGTAAATTCACTTAATAGAACAAATGTGTAGTAGGGTGAATCTTCCCAGAACAAATCAGTTGGCACTAATATCTTGGAGAGATTTGTTCCTATACCTGAATAAGCAGCAAATTCTAGAAAGAGTGAAGAAGAACCTGAAAAGAACGTTAAGCAAACTCATGCTTTCAATTTGACAAAAGTGTTGGAGAAGGTCAAAATTCAAGTGCCTCTTTTAGAATTAGCCAAAATACTATCTTACAGGAAAGAAATTTCACAATTTATTAATCTCACACAGGTGGAAGATATAGGTGACACAGTGAACTTACAAGAAGAAAAGCCAGTGGTCACCTTTGGTCCTCATGCAGAAGAAATGGATCCCTTTGTTCCACCCTTCTACATTTCTCTGTTACTTCATGATTATACTCTGCATAATTGCATGTTGGACTTAGGAGCGTCCCATAATCTCATGCCATTGTCCATTATGAAGGAACTTAACTTGCAGATTACCAAACCTTATAGGGATTTGTATTCATTTGATTCCAAAAGGGTGAAATGTGTTGGTTTAATTAAAGATGTATCAGTTTCGTTGGCACAAATCCCAGCAAAGAGTATAGTCATGGATGTAGTGGTTGCTAACATCCCAGCCAGGTTTGGAATGCTCCTGCCAAGATCTTGGGAAGCAAAGTTGGGAGGTGTACTAAAATTAGATTTCACTTATGCTATCATTCTGGTTTTTAATGGGGAAGAAATGAGGTTGTACATGGAAACAAGGTTTGTGAATACTACCTCCAAGAAAGATGCAGGAAATCTACCTACATGAAGATGCAGAATTTGCTGAAGACACAGGGAAGCAGCTCTCTTCAGTAGTTTTAAATAATGAGCTGCACTCAAGGAAGATTTGGAAGTGCTACTTTGATGGTGCCTACTCCAAGGAGGGTGTAGGTGTTGTATTCTTGTTGATATCACCAGAAGGTAACCTCATGCCTTTCTCTTTTAAACTATAATTTGATTCAAAAAACAATGTGGCTGAGTATGAGGCCTTAATCTCAAGCCTTCAAGTTGTTAAACAGATGGGAGTTCAATGTATTTCAATTTTTGGTGACTCTGAATTGATAATAAGGCAGATTAAAAAACATTGTTAAACTAAGCATTTGAGATTGAGATCATATAGGAATGAAGTACGGGATCTGGTAGAAAAATATTTTGACAATCTTCAGTATATTCCGAAGGAGCAGAATAGATTGGCCGGTTCTTTATCAGTTGCAGCCAGCACCTTCAAACCTCCAATAAATCCAAGGTTAAGGTATGAGATTGAAATTAGGCATAGACCTTCTATCCATGATAATGTGAAACATTGGCAGATGTTTGATGATGATGAACAGATAAGTCAGTTCCTAACTGTAATATCCCAAAATAGGGAAAATAAGCAGTAGTGGGAATATCTTACAATATTCTAAAAATGGACTGCTCAGCAATGCATTCACAAACAAACGCATTTCCAGAAATGTATGCCATAAAATGTAAACCATCACTTGGATCCATTAGATATGTCCCTCTATCATCTAAATCCAAGAGGAGATCAGAAACAAAAGAAACTAGGTGAGGTAAACAGACCTCCCACACCTAGTGTAGCTAGAAATCATTAAAACCCCAAAACATTGCTACTCAGAAATAATACACAAAGGAGACTGCGCAGTCTTATGAGGGTTTCAACTCTGAAATTAGGAGGACAAATAGATCTTCTCATATATTAGACAATCATGGTCAAAAACTGAGATCTAGTCTCCTTATTACAATTACAAGAAAACTTAGAAAGGGTTTCTTGGCATACACTCTGAATACAATGTGATCTTCAAAAAATTACTGAATAATCACTACAAAACTGAAGAATAAGGGTGTAGAAGGCTGAAAGATATCAGATCTGATGTAGATCCCTCAAAGGCTTCCTCCCATGAAAGGATGAACCTCTCAATCACAAGGAAACATTACAAAGAAGCCACTAGATCATCCACTAAAGTTGCCTCCAAAAATAACGCATTCCCTAGCTGGAACAACATTGTGAATGTTGGGAAATGTGTGGCTGGATGCCACAGATCTGAAATGAGATCAAGATCTCTCCAAACAGATCTCCCAAAGGAAGGAAACCTCCCTCCAATGAGAAACTAGCTCAGAAAGTGGGATTCCAATCCCCTCCACTGCTGCACCCTACAACACAGCACAATAACCTGCAGAAACTGCGCTGATGAAGTAAGTTGAAGCTTGGCCTGAAAACCTAATGTGGAAATGAATGCAAACTCTTCCAAGAGGCTCCTCAAGCAAAGAGGTGGGATCCCTACTCCAGAACACCCTGTGCTAAACAGCACTGCAACCTTGCTAAACAGCAAGAGGAGCAAAGTCTAAGCAGACCAATACAAAGATAATAATCTAAAACATAAGGAACAATGGCTGCCATCCTATTCCTTAAATATAATGTGATTTTTCTTGCCCTTGGCTCCACCCAATTAGGTCATTTCCATAAAGAGATTCATCTCCCTCCAAAACTGCGTTATTCCTTCCTTGATCCCTACTCCTCCACATATGCGCTATTGACTTGGTCAAAGTAGACTGAATCAACGTGATATTAGCCATGTTCACACGTGGAGGTGTTTTATTGAGCTGCAAAGAGGGTCTCCTTTCACACTTGAAGTGTTTTTATTCCTTCCTAGGATACTTATGGGCCTTCCTACCCATTTATTCATCGCCTAAAGACACTGCTAACTATAATGTTCCATTTAGCTTGAGGCTAAAATTTGGGAACATTACAGTCCTCCCCTCCAAAATGTTGCTTGTCGTCAAGCAATTGTATAGGGAGAGCAAATTTCCCCCCCTTCTCCTCTCGTGGCCTCCTCATCAGTAGTCCCCACCACTGCTCAAGATAGTCTGCAACAAATTTGCCCTCCAATGTCTCCTCCCAAAGATTCATAACCAAATGGCTCTCATCATGAAAAGGTGGAAGGTGTAAGTGGAAACCTTCTTGTTGTCCTATGGCCTCCGCAAGGTAGGAGTGATGATCAACATGGGGAATATTATTCCCAATAAGTGATTCCCTCACCCATGCTATCATCCAAATGAAATGAGCCATCCTAGGTAGCTCATCAAAAGAATCATCAACCCCAATTTTATAAAATGTATTGAGGCTGCATGGAGAGATTGGATTCCCCCATCCAAATGGTTTCTCTCTCCATTTATGGTAATTATGGGGATGTTTCTGTTCTTGGGCTGAAATAACATGACCTCCAAGAATGGCCCAAGTTCCCCCATCAAATAACTCAGCCATGAAGTGCCTCCTCAAGTTCTTCAAGTGGTCCCTCCCATAGGAAGGAAAAAAAATGATATGGCAATCATGGTTTGCCCATTGCTCCTCCTGAAACATAAAACATGAATAGTAGGGAGAATCATACTATCAATGGGCATCTCTAACTCATATACCACTCTCCAAACAAAGCTCCCCATGAATATAAAAATATCAGCAATACATGGAAGCAAAAACCAATAGAAACAAGTTGACATTGTAGAAATTATATGCACTAAGCATGCATATGTCCTAGATCCACCTGATCTTACACTATTTAACTTTATGCAAGATACTGAATCTATTCCACTTGTTAATATTTTGCGGAAAATTTAATTGCACACACATGTAAAGCATAAATAAAAACAATCGCACATAACACAGTTTTTAACTAGGAAATCCTGAATCTGAAAACCCCAACTATATATTATGTATCATGGAATCATATGACAATCCTCATACAAAGCTTATCAAGCTCTCAGTACAGTACAATCGTCATACACTAATCAGGAACAATCTTGCAAATCCATGCACCGATCTCTGCCTCCTGCTAGCCTGCCTCCACTGCGTAATCCCTGCTGAAGAATAGCTCTGAATGAATTCGAATTACCCTTGCCTTGACTGCGCAATCCTTATTGGCAACTCCAATGTGTGTGTGATGCAATCAATGCATCATTATAGTCACAACAGATAGTCTATCTTGCCCTTTCACCTATCTCTCCACTGGGTCTCCACTGAAACTGCCATGCACTGTAGTTAACTTCTATATTGTTCAGTTGATTAATAAGTTATTATTTGTGAATTAATTAACTAATCAATTCACTCCACTCTCACTAGTGTATCATTCAGTTAGACTAGATACAACTAGCTCAACTGAGTCTAACTGAGTTAAACTGAATACAACTCCATAACTACTTCTTCCAACTATGTCATAACTCCGCCACTGGAGTTCTAACTGAGTCCTCCATGCATTAGCTCCAGTAAACCATTGGGAATTGCGTAATTCCCTCAGTCCACTGATGTGCCACATCTGTGCACTGAAACAAAGTGCTCCAAGAGAATAAGTTGTTGTTTAGTGTCTGATTATTATTAAGAGATAATAATAATCGACATGCATCTATTTTTAGATCAACGATCTATAAATAGACTTCGCCCAATATTATAAAAATATAATTTCATCTATTTTTCCAAATTGATCAACCATCCACAAATAGCATCCTGCAACTTCTGAAATATGATCATCATGTCTAAAAATAGACTTGCGCCAAAAATAGCCTGCGGGCCCACTTAGTGAAGGCGACTCTTTTCACTAAGCTCATCATCTTGTTGAATCTCAAAACTCCCTCTCAACAAGATATGGATTATCCTTCACCCTAACTCGCTCTATGGTATCTCGAATTTGCTCCTCGTGAGCGCCTCGTCGAATATCTCGCATCATGAGATCCTCTCGTAGAATGTATTGGAAGAACATGATCTTCCGCTACACACAATCTCTGATATGATTATACCGGATATCAATATGTTTAGATATATCATGAAACACAGGATTAATCAAGAGTTTAATGCAACTCTAATTATCACAATGTATCACTGTGGGATCTACATGTGAACCGAACAAACCAACCAGAATCTTCCTCATCCAGATAGCCTCACATGCAGCTTGACTCGCTGCCATGTATTCTGCTTCCGCTGAACTGAGTGCCACGGATCTTTGTTTCCTACTGTACTAAGAAACTGTCGTAGATCTGATACTGAAAATCCCTCCTGATGTGCTCTTTCTGTCTGTTGGGCTTCCTACCCAATCTGCATCTGTGAAGCCATGCAACTTCACCTCATCCATCTGTTTGTACCATAAACCATACTCAAATGTGCCCCTGAGATATCTCAGGACATGCTCGCGTGCCTTCTAAAAGAGCTTGGTAGGCTTAACCATCGCTTGTGAAAGTTGTTTCACCGCATAGCATATGTATGGTCTTGTATTGACTAAATACATGAGCGAACCCACCAACTGTCGATAAACAGTGGCATCCACTACCTCTGTCGATGTAGCATCCTCTTTCTTCCAATTTCCTGGAAGAGGAGTGTCGATAGGCTTGCAACCTTGCATGTGAAAATTCTCCAATATCTCTCGGGAATACTTGCCTTGAGACACAAACAGTTCACATTCCCACTGCCATATTTCCAATCCAAGGAAATAATGAAGGAGGCCCAAATCCTTCATCTCAAACACCTTTACAAGATTTTCCTTGCATGAGTGTATCAACTGCTCATCACCTGTTAGTATTAAATCATCAACATAAAGTACAATGATTAAAAGCTTACCCTCCACCACAATCTGGTACAGGTTTTCATCCACCTCACTCTTGGTGAAGCCAAGTCGAGTGAAATAGTTGTCGATCTGAGTGTACCAAGCACGGGGTGCTTGTTTCAGCCCATACAACACTCTTTTGAGCCTACACACATGTGACTCGCTACTGAAGATCTCAAATCCTTCAGGTTGCTCAATGTACGCCTCTTCCTCAATGATCCCATTAAGGAACCTAGTCTTCACATCCATCTGTTGAATGTGCCAACCCATCTGCGCTGAGAGAGCAAGGATGGTCTGTATGGAAGAATATCGTGCGACAGGTGCAAAGTTTTCTTCATAGTCAATCCCCTCAATCTGTGAGAAGCCCCGGGCAAAAAATATTTCCTTATACTTCTCGACACTCCCATCAGCAGCTTGCTTTACCTTGTAGATCCATCTTGATCCTACAACTGATTTTCCAACCAGCCTTGGAACAATCTCCCAAGCACTATTTCTAACAATGGAGTCATACTCCTCCACCATGGCATCTACCCATGTGGGCTCCTGCACTGCTTCTTCAAAAGAAGATGGCTCTGTCACGATACACTTGCTCATAAGAGCCATGTATCCAAAAGAATTGGTCGTGTGACCGTTCGTCTACGCCGTGGATGTAGGACCTCACATTTTGTGCCGCATCAAGCTTCAATCACTCACTTCGTGGTACGCTTTCTGCCTTGTCTGATGTTTGGTTCTGCATGAGTGGACTCCTCCACTCCATGAATCTCCTCCTGTGGTTGATCCACATCCAGAGGCTCATCTTTGGGAACAAGAAGTTCCTCCTCCGCATGCAAGTGTATCTCCCTCTCAAGCGACAACTTCATGGCTTTCACCTCACTGAATTTTATATCCTGTTGCACAACAATCATCCGACTGTCTGGAAAATACACACGATAATTATGGGGTGTTTCTGTGTACCCCACAAATATCCCAACTTCTGCAGTCAGCTCCAGCTTCTTCCTGGCATCCTTTGTCACATGAATGTAAACAGGTGAGCCAAAAATCTTCCAATGAGAAATATCAGGCTTCTTACCAGTAAAAGCTTCTTCAGGTGTACTCATGCCAAGTACTCTATGAGGACAACGGTTTTGCACATTAACCGCAGTGTTGCATGCTTCCACCCACAAGTGCATCGGTAGGCCCTGGACATGCAGCACCCACGATCGTTCTATTCTTTCTCTCCGCGACCCCATTCTACTGTGGGTTATGAGGCGCTATGAGTTCTCTTCGAATTCCTTCTTTGCTACAGAAGTATTTGAATTTTCCGGAGATGTATTCACCACCATTATCGCTCCGTAGAGCTTTCACTTGCTTCCCCGACTCCTTCTCCACCAATGCCTTGAACTCACAGAACTTTTAGGACGTTTCACTCTTCTTCTGCATGAAGAAGGTCCAGCATCTACGAGAATAGTCATCAACAAATATAACATAATACCTTTGTTTTGTTGTTGAAGCAATCGAGAAAGGTCCACACACGTCTGTGTGAATTCTCTCCAAGATCACCGAAGCATGGTTCTCCTTCTCATGAAAGGTGGTCTTCACAAACTTACCCATAGTACATCCCTTGCACTGATCTGACTGCACAAGAGTACCCTTGGGAAGCCCAGTAGAAATCTGCTGCAAAATCTTCAAAGTGCCATGGTGAAGATGGCCCAATCTCTTGTGCCATAATTTGCCCTCATCTCGGCTCACCACTTCTTCTGCTTTTCCCACCATTGCAGTGCAGCCATCTACCTCCATCTTGTAGAGATTCTTAATTCGAACCCCTATCTTCTTGGTTCGACCCATTTTTTTATGTCAAAGGAAGGCTTTTCCCTCACTGAAAACAACATCATAACCTCTGTCTTCCAGCATTGCGACTGAGACCAAGTTCTTCTTCAGACCTGGAACATACATAACATTATTCAACAAGAATGGATTACCTGACTCCCTCTCAAGGTAATGGTCACAATGCCAGTCGCACTGTACCGACCATCGTCGCCCATCTCTATATGCATCTGGAGGTCCTTCTCCTCCAAGTCACTAAACAACTCTTTGTCTCTCGTCATATGGAAAGACGCACCACTATCAAGATACCACACCTATCCCATACAGTTTGAAACCAAGCATGTGATCAAGGAGAAATCAAGTTCAAATTGCGAGGCTAAGGCCTCTCCAGCTACAGATCCAGCAGCCTTCTTATTCTTGTTCTTCTGTGGACAGTTAGTGGCGAAATGTCCATGTTCGTGACAGTGAAAACACTTCACTTTGGACAAATCATGCTTCTTGCCTTTAGCATCAAATTTTGAAGGATGTTTCTTCCCCTTCCCTTTACTTGCTTTGGCAGCCAAAGAAAAATTCTCTTCATCTTCATTCTTTGATGAAGATCCATCCCTGGTACCCCACCTTAACTCCTCCTGCACAAGATCCGACCAAAGTCGCTCCCATCCCGGCAGTTTCTCCCGTCCATTGACAGAGTCTTCGTAGCTATGCCAACTCTTTGGAAGCCCAAGGAGAGCCAAGCTCACCAATTCTTTATCATCAACAGTAAACCCCATACTTCCCATTTCATCCTTGCAGTGGAAAAACTTCGTGAGGTATTTTGGAATATTGTTGCCTTTCTCCATTTTTATTTTTCTGAGCTTGACTTTAAGCGCCAACTTCCTCTGGTCACTTCTTCTTTGGAACAAGTCTGTCAAAGCCTTCCACATTAAGAATGGAGTGGCTTTCTCGTGAAGGCTGGAAACAATATGGTCCTTCACACCTTCCAACAGAATCCTTCTCGTCTTTGTTGTCTTCGTTTGCCATGCGTCAAGTAATGCAGCATCGCTAGATCCCGGCTTAGGAACATTGCTATCGATGAACTCCTTCAGTCCATTATCCTCCAGCACTGCCTCCATTGTGTCCTTCCAGGCTATGTAATTTGAGCTCCCATCAAGGGCATACTCCAATCGCAACCCATTGAAAGCCATTTCAATGTATACTCAACTTCTGCACCAAGAATCTATTGTAGCAAATTCGAATTGTCCACCAGCACAAACTCACTTTACAATTGCAATCTTCAATTAACAATCCTCTGATACCATGTAGAAATTATATGCACTAAGCATGCATATGTCCTAGATCCACCTGATCTCACACTATTTAACTTTATGCAAGATATTGAATCTATTCCACTTGTTAATATTTTGTGGAAAATTTAATTGCACGCACATGTAAAGCATAAATAAAAACAATCGCACATAACACAGTTTTTAACCGGGAAAGCCTGAAGCTGAAAACCCCAACTATATATTATGTATCATGGAATCATATGGCAATCCTCATACAAATATTATCAAGCTCTTATTACAGTACAATCATCATACTCTAATCAGGAACAATCTTGCAAATCCATGCACCAATCTCTGCCTCCTGCTAGCCTGCCTCCACTGCGCAATCCGTGCTGAAGAATAGCTCTGAATGAATTTGAATTACCCTTGCCTTGACTGTGCAATCCTCATTGGAAACTCCAATGTGTGTGTGAGGCAATCAATGCATCACTATAGTCACAACAGATAGTCTATCTTTCCCTTTCACCTATCTCTCCACTAGGTCTCCACTGAAACTGCCATGCACTATAGTTAACCGTTGTATTGTTCAGTTCATTAATCAGTTATTATTTGTGAATTAATTCACTCCACTCTCACTAGTGTATCATTCAGTTAGACTAGATACAACTAGCTCAACTGAGTCTAATTGAGTTAAACTGAATACAACTGCATAACTACTTCTTCCAACTATGTCATAACTCCGCCACTTGAGTTCTAACTGAGTCCTCCATGCATTAGCTCCAGTAAACCCTTGGGAATTGCGTAATTCCCTCAGTCCACTGATGTGCCACATCTATGCATTGAAACAAAGTGATCCAAGAGAATATTTTTTTGTTTAGTGTCTGATTATTATAAAGAGATAATAATAATCGACATGCATCTATTTTTATTTCAGCGATCTATAAATAGACTTCGCCCAATATTCTAAAAATAGAATTTCATCTATTTTTCCAACTTGATCGACCATCCACAAATAGCATCCTGCAACTTCTGAAATATGATCACCATGTCTAAAAATAGACTTGCGCCAAAAATAGCCTGCAGGCCCACTTAGTGAAGGTGACTCTTTTTACTAAGCTCATCATCTCGTTGAATCTCAACAGTCACATGACTACCGAAAAGTTGATCATAGTTACACACATGGAACTAGTGCAATGCATCCCTTCCCTGCATCAAATCATGTAATAACAAGTGCTCTCCCAGCCACTTGTTTTCTACCACAATCATTCTATAAGATATAAATATGAAAGTACAATGTGGTTTCAATGGTGCACACCAAGAATCATGTGGCTTCCCCCACAAACCACCAATAAGATAGCCAATCTCAATGTTGCAATTAGCCTCAAGTATATCATAATATAAAGTATAAGAAGGGATGATCCTCCTTAATACAACATGTTGCTCATATAAATTAAAGATAGGCAAATCATAATGCAAATGTATACCTTCTCTACCATGTACTTCAGTCCTTGTGCTGAAATGGCCCAACTGAAAATGCTCCCTCACTCCCAATGTGTAGGAAAGTGGCTATGACATCCTCTCTATCACCATCCAGGCTATGCATCTCTCCATATGCTACAATGTATCCTATTGGATGCCCTCCCAAATGAAATCCTCTGCCAAAGAAAGATATGCATCACAATGCATGGAAAGGAAGTCCTCATGTGCTGCAAGCAGCAACTTCTCCTTGAGACTAGAAGCTCTAGTCAAGAAGACTCTTCCATGAGAATAGATGACCATATCATCCACCACGTATCTATCATCTCCATCTGGGTCATCAAGAATCATGCAAGCACCAAGATCCTTGGAGTACTCTACCAAGAGTTGAGACCTCCAATATGGATCAATCCTCCCAAGAGACAATGCTGGTAATCTGGCATGTGAAGCTCTCCTCATGTTGCTGCCTGCTAATTTGACATCCCCCATGCCAAATTCTTCCTCCAAACTCTTCACCTCTCCAAAATCCAAGGGTGGTGAATCCAAAGACAAGATGTCTTTCATCAATTCTAGATCTGGTAGCCTCCCAGGTGGAATGCCTCCCTGTAGTGAGACATCAATGTCAATAGTAGACTGTACATATGGTTGGGTAACCTTGCCCTTGCCTTCACAGCACAAAACAGTCTACCTCCCCTTTGCATTAGCTCTCTGAAATAGAGAAGGGTGTGTGCCTCTCATCAAGTGATGTTGCCCTTCCTTCCTACCTTCTCCTTCCATCTGTAATGCTTCACAATCATGCTTCTCACTGATTGTGCTTTGACCTCCATGTATGAGATCCTGGGGAACTTCTTGCAAGGATACAAGAATCCCTTCTGTTGGATCATGTGCTCCTCCTTCCTCTGCATGAGGTAATAGATGTGCTCTAGATCTGACAGCGTTGTTTCCCTCACCTCCATCAATGTGTATGGGAAACCCTCCAATAATTGGATTCTCTTGTGAAAAAGAGATCCCCATGCCCTCTTGTTTAGGAATATGAGATAGAGGTATTGCCTCTAACAATGTATGATGCAAGATGTTAGCTTCTCCCATGGTTTTCTGAAGTGTATTGGAGTTTATAGTTTCCTCCATCACATGCAAGGTTTTTGTTTTCTTAAGTTTTTCTTGCTCCAATACATGTGTCTTAGGAAGTTCCTCATCAAACCTTCCCACCAATGTTTTAATGAATCTTGCATAAGAGGAAGTATTTGCATTTTTCAAAGAACAAGATTCAAAAATCCACCATGCATAGGCCTTACCTCTGAAATGCATTGTTGCAATTATGATGGCTTTATCTTCAGAAATGTGGTGTTGTTGTAAATAGGAATCTAGCTCCTTCACCCAAGCTCCACCTGAACATGTAGGTGAACCATCAAAATTAGATAGAAGAAGTCTATCTATATCATGCTGCTTGCTTTTCTCCACATGGATCTTGCAAAACTCTTGGAAAGTGGTATGATCTCTAAACCTCTCAGTTTGAGATTCATACTCCTGCAACAAATCACTAAGAGTTTTCTTCGTATGCATTCTCCCTCCTTTCGTCCATCTCATGATAGATCTAGGAATTTGACTATGTTGTGTATCATGGTGTGTAGCTGCATGCTCACACTTACCATGTGCAAATCTAGATCTAGCTCTAGATCCAAACTCTTCTGGAGATTCCATCTCCATTCTTATTTTCTTCAGATCTCCTTGAAAGCTCGATATCGATCTTGGAAGAAGTTTTGTAAGCATGTCTTCCTTCCTATCCATTTCTCCTTCTTATTATAGTATAATGTCCTGAGATCCACAAGCTGAGCCAAGATTGAAGCTCTGATGCCACTGTAATATCCCAAAATAGGGAAAATAAGCAGTAGTGGGAATATCTTACAATATTCTAAAATTGGACTGCTCAGTAATGCATTCACAAAAAAATGCATTTCCAGAAATGTATGCCATAAAAATGTAAACCATCACTTGGATCCATTAGATATGTCCCTCTATCATCTAAATCCAAGAGGATATCATAAACAAAAGAAACTAGGTGAGGTAAACAAACCTCCCACACCTAGTGTAGCTGGAAATCATTAAAACCCCAAAACACTGCTACTCAGAAATAATACACAAAGGAGACTGCGCTGTCTTATGAGGGTTTCAACTCTGAAATTAGGAGGACAAATATATCTGCTCATATATTATACAATCATGGTCAAAAACTGAGATCTACTCTCCTTATTACAATTACAAGAAAACCCGGAAAGGGTTTCTTGTCATACACTCTGAATACAATGTGATCTTCAGAAAATTACTGAATAATCACTACAACACTGAAGAATAAGAGTGTAGAAGGCTGAAAGATATCAGATCTGATGTAGATCCCTCAAAGGATTCCTCCCATGAAAGGATGAACCTCTCAATCACAAGGAAACATTGCAAAGAAGCCACTAGATCATCCACTGAAGTTGCCTCCAAAAATAATGCATTCCCTAGCTGGAACAGCGCTAGGAATGTTGGGAAATGTGTGGCCTAATGCCACAGATCTGAAATGAGCTCAAGATCTCTCCAAATAGATATCCCAAGGGAAGGAAACCTCCCTCCAATGAGAAACAAACTCAGAAAGTGGGATTCCAATCCCCTCCACTGCTGCACCCTGCAACACAGCATAATAACCTGCAGAAACTGCGTTGATGAAGTAAGCTGAAGCTTGGCCTAAAAACTTGATGTGGAAATGAATGCAAACTCTTCCAAGAGGCTCCTCAAGGAAAGAGGTGGGATCCCTGCTCAGGAACACCCTGTGCTAAACAGCATTGCAACCCTGCTAAATAGTAAGAGGAGCAAAGTCTAAGCAGACCAATACAAAGATAATAATCTAAAACATAAGGAACAATGGCTGCCATCCTCTTCCTTAAATATAATTTGAGTTTTCTTGCCCTTGGCCCCACCCAATTTCGTCATTTCCATCAATAGATTCATCTCCCTCCAAAATTATGTTATTCCTTCCTTGATCCCTACTCCTCCACATCTGCGTTGTTGACTTGGTCAAAGTAGACTGAATCAACATGATATTAGCCATGTTCACACATGGAGGTGTTTTATTGAGCTGCAAAGAGGGTCTCCTTTCACACTTGAAGTGTTTTTATCCCTTCTTAGGAGACTTATGGGCCTTCCTACCCATTTATTCACCAGCTAAAGACACTACTAACTATAATGTTCCATTTAGCTTGAGGCTAAAATTTGGGAACATTACACTGACCATGATTGGAAACTTTGAAGACGCTGAGATAGACCAAGAGGAAGAACAAATAGAGCAGAAAGTAGAAAGAAGAAACCTTAAGTAGTCAATAGGTGAACAGAAGATTATCCAATTGAAAGATAATGTGCTCCCCAAAGGGTTGGTTCCACTCAAAATATTATTCGATACGAATGATGTTGTTGTTGATTCAAAGAAAACACATCAAGAAGAAGAGATGGAAGATTGTAATTTGGGAACTCAGCAGGAACCCAAAATAGTGAAATTGTTCAAAGGTGTTCCCAAAAACTACAAAGAAAGATACATTGATCTTTTTAAGAAATATATGGATGTGTTTGCCTGGTCGTATGGAGACCTAAAAACATATGAAAAAAGCATTATTCAGCATAAGATTCCATTGAAGGAAGGACTCAAGCCACACAGACAGAAGCTCAGACAGATCAATCCATTATTGTTAGCTCCAATCAAAAAAGAAGCGAAGAAACTGTTGCAAGCGAAAATTATAGTCCCTTTCAGATATTCAGACTGGGTTTCCAATCTAGTCCCTGTAAGAAAGAAGAATGGAGAGATAAGATTGTGTGTAGACTTCAGGAACTTGAACCCAGCATCTCTAAAATATTATTATCATTTTCCGAAAATGTATTATGTCTTACAGAAGGTGACACGAGCTCACAGGTTGTCTATGGTTGACAGATTTTCTGGGTATAATCAGGTAACAGTAGAAAAAAAAGATCAGAAGAAGACTTCTTTCATTATGCCCTGGGGAACCTTCATGTACACAATGATGCCATTTTGCCTTATGAACGTAAGTGCAACATTTCAGAGGGCCATGGACATATCCTTCGTTGGTGATAGGTTTGTAGTTATATATCTGGATGATGTAATTGTTTTCTCAGGGTCATATGATGAACATTTGGAGCATTTGCAAAAATCTTTTCAAAAGTGCAGAAAGTTTGGTCTGTCATTATATCCCAAGAAATATGTATTTGCCTTAGAATAAGGTAAATTATTGGGTCACATAGTTTCTAAACAAGGAGTAAAGATTGACCTAGCAAGGGTGGAAGCCATTCGGACTATTCCTTTACCCAGAAACAAGAAGGATATCCAGAGATTCTTGGGAAAAACAAACTTTCTGAGGAGGTTTGTGCCCAATTATGCTGAGATCGTGAGAAGTATAACATATATGTTGAAGAAAAATGCAGAAGTGAAATGGGATAAGGAAGCAAGAGATGCATTTGTGAGAGTAAAGGAAGCACTGCAGCAAGCTCCAATTCTGATTAGGCCAGACTATCAAAAATCCTTTCAGGTATTCTCATTTGCATCCCCCACTACTATTACCAATGTGTTGTTGCAGAAAAATGAAGACAATAAGGAGCATCCAGTTGCATTTTTCAGTAAAGTTCTCAAAGATGTTGAGCTCAAATACAATATTCTAGAGAAACAAGTATATGCTTTAGTCAAAGCACTGAAAGCCTTCAGGACTTATGTGTTGCAGTCCCAAATAACAACTTATGTTCCTAATCCTGCTGTGAAATATGTGCTGGTCCAAAGTGATGTTGAAGGAAAAAGGGGGAAGTGGATAGAAAAAATCAAAGAGCATGATTTGGACATCAAATCCACCAAGCTGGTCAAGGGAGAGGGTTTAGCGAAGTTGTTGATAGAGACAAATTTTCAAGCCTTGGGAATTAATCTGTTGGCACCAGTGGATGGAGATGTTAATGAAGAAGGTCAAAGCAAGTCCAAAACAGGTATTGAATTCAAATTTTTGTGCTCTGATTGGTGTAAGGATATTTTTCACTACCTGTGTTTCTTTTCTTGTCCAACTTCACTAAATAGAACAAAATACAGAGCTCTCAAGCTCAAGTCTCAGCCATATGTTATCATAGAAGCAAAGCTATACTGGAAAGATCCCACTGGTATTTTGATGTTATGTTTGACCGAAGGAGAATCTATTAAAGTCACCAAATAATATCATGAAAGTCTGTGTGGAGGACATTCTAGTTGGAAGATCACTGCTCATAAGATTCTAAAAATAGGTTTCTATTGGCCAACCCTATTTGCAGATGTTTATAGACTAGTCAGAATTTGTCAGAAGTATCAGTTGTTTTCTGAAAAGAAAAAAATTGCTCCATTACCTCTCATCCCAGTTTTTATTGAAGAACCTTTTAGGCAATGGGGATTGGATTTTATTGGAGAGATCAATCCACCATCAAGTGGATAGTTCAAGTGGATTCTGACTGCCACTGATTATTTTACAAAATGGGTTGAAGTAATACCCACGAAGAAGGCAAATGACCAAGTAGTGATGAAATTTCTGGAGGAAAAAATCTTCAGCAGATTCGGAGGTCTAGTCAAAATTGTGATTGATAATGCTCAAGTATTCAACTCTGCTCATTTCATTAATTTTTTTCAAACATATAACGTAATTTTATCACATTCCACAGCATATCATCCCCAAGGGAACGGATTGGCAGAGTCCTCAAATAATACATTGGTCATAATCTTGAAGAATACAATCACCGAGAATCAGAAGGATTGGGATATGAAGTTGAAGTTTTCCCTCTGGGCAGTTCAAGTCACTACCAAGATATCTACTGGGAAGTCTCCCTATGAACTGGTTTATGGAACTCAAGCACTATTTCCTACTCAGCTGGCCAAACCAATGATTTCTTTCCTTCAAGAAGCTCAGGAAGAATCGAATACTCTGGTAAGAAAATTGAACAAAATAATTAAATCAAGTGAAAATAGAAACAAAGTCAAGGATAGCTTGATTACTTATCAGGAAAATATGAAGTCTATATTTGAAAAAAAAGCAAAAGAAGTTCTCTTTCAAGCAGGAGATTTGGTTCTAAGATGGAACACCAGACGAGAAGAAAAGGGGAATCATGGTACATTTGACCCTCTCTGGTATGGTCCATACAAGATCTCCAAGGCAAGGTCAAATAACACATTTATTTTGGAAGATATAGATGGAGAGACAGTACAACTTCATGTGAACGGGCAGTATCTGAAGCATTATTTCCATCATTAAAAGTCAGCATTCCACCATTGTAAATACCGAATTTCTCATTGTTCATATGTCACCAAGCAATATTTGACTCCATGCCCAATGGATAAGGCACTAATCTGCGGTTCTTAGCGCTTCTGTAGAAAAAATCACTATCCCTAGGTGGAGCCAGATGTTGTGTCTCATTTGCATTTACCTTTGAAATATTTTTCAAAACACCAAAAAATCATATATGATAGAAAATGTAAAATTGTGTGTGTCGTAGGAGAATTTTGATTTATATATTGGTACATTAACATTACATGATCAGATGTGAAGGTGGGTCGAGTCGGGCTCATTCACGTGTAGAACAGTTCAAGAGACAAACCGATGGGAACGTTCAAGCATTGCACATCGAACAGGGTCGATTCGGGCTCATTCGCAAGCTTAGGAGGGACCAGCATGGTAGGAAACCGGATAAGCTCAGGAGGGTTACACCATCGAGCAAACAAACTAATTTCCCAAAGGCAGAGAAAAGGCGCATTTCCCTTAAACACTTAAGCGTTTTGGAGTAGGCGCAAAGGGAAAAACAGACAGTCAAGAGCAAAGCGCAGAACTAGAGCGGAGAGATAAACGGCGAAGATTAAATCGTAAACCGCCAATTGCAAGTTTCAAAGGATATGCATGGGAGGTAAATGTTAAATCCGCCGAAGTGTGATATGTGATGGCGTGGCAAGATGACGTAGCAAGCTGACATGGCATATGACATGGCCCCGACCCCACAGATCGTAGTTGATTCATGCTGACGTGGCAAGCTGATGTGGAAATGACGTGGCGGTGACGTGACAAGCTGACGTGGAAGATGATGTGGCCTTGGCCCGCATACCACACATCGCAAGTTTTAAAAGTTAAGTGCAAAGGGTTTGAGTTATAATCATCGAAGTGCGTAATGTGATGCGATGGGGCCCAATCACAAATTGCAAGTTTTAATGAATAAGCGCAGAGGTAAGAGTTAAATTTGTCGAACTGTGATGATTGTGGGACCCGATTGCAATCGCAAATCTCAAGTTTTAAAGATAGTTCCAAGGGTTCATGTTAAAGTCGTCGAAGTGCGACGTGCGATGCCAGTTGGGACCCGATCGCAAAGTTCACATCGCAAGTTTTAAAAGATAAACGCTAAGGAAAGGTTGAAAACGGCGGAATACGAAGTGCGATGTTGGCACGGATGCTATGTGGTTCTAGGATAAAATATAAAGAATTTCAAGTCCGTAATTATGCGGTTATGCGCCATTTTATGTAGAAATAAGCAGAACGCGACAGAAGAACTCAGGTAAGTGACCTGACACATATCAAAGGAGAAGAGGCAGAGTCGGGTAGCAGGTGATATGATTGACCGTGTTTGAATCACAGGGGCATAGGCAGAGTCGTGCAGAAGAGCATATAGCGGCCCTATTAGGAGCATGACAGATGGGTCAAGTTGGGCACTGAGACGTCATTACAGAGTTGTGCAACCACTGCATCATAACCAAAAAGGACACCTCAGCACTTCGGGAGGACACGTCAGCAACATCAGATTCAGCAAAATGAACAATAATTCCAGTTTTAATTTGTTTTCTCAAGTATGATTGCATAAGTAATCTTAAAATTTTAGGTAGTCGAATAGTTTCAAGAAGTTCGGGAGTTACGAACCACTGTGATTTATTTAAGTAGATAGAAATAAAGAAAAGAGGTTCTGAGTTTTGGACCTCTGGATTACTATTAATTTGGTACTGAATTTTCTGAGAAATTAATGAAAAAAGATCAAGTTTCCTGCACCTATTTATGTTGATATGTCTTTCCAGTTTCGCTCTGAGTTCATTCCTCTTTGAATGAAGTGAAGTAATGTAGCAGTCGGTCTCTTAATTACGTTTGTGAGAAAGAGTTAAATCACCTTAATTTTTTCTCCTTCACTTCATTTGTTCTCTTTTCGCAAACTCTTGATGGAACTTTAAAGTAATAGATTATGTGTTTACAGCATATTATTTCAAGTTTCCTCTCTCTCCATGATTTCCTCTTAAACTTAAAAGTGGTAGATTCTGTGTATTCAGCATATCATTTTGAGTTTCTATTATAGTTCTTCTTTTCATTTCATTCAAGTATCATCAGTTTATGGAATTGTGAAGGCTTTCATTATATCAGATTATTGAGGGTATTAAGTAATTAGATTCCAAAGGTGTTAAATAGAGGTCATTTGATATCTTATTTGTGACATACATTTATAAAATGTCTTAAGCATTGATTCCTTACTATAGCCAAGGGATTGTTTCTTGAGATACAACACCCTAGATGACATCCTAAGTCATCAAAGGTCTCCCCTTAATAAATCAAGTCTTGGCTATGTAGGTCAATCCTCAAGAAATAATGATAATGCTTCAAACAACAAGGATGTGAGGAACTCGGAAAGGAATGTTGATGCTCCCAGTTCCAGAAAATGCAACGAGAAGAGTCAAGATGACATCAGAAGACACCCTACTCCTAGAAGATATGATGATGTCAAGGATGCAAGAGGCAATAAATTTGATCAAAGAATCCCAAGACAAAAAAACTTTGGAAGTATATCAAGGCAATCTCTATCCTCCAAGTACAAAAGTATATTTTTTGGTTGTTGTTATTCTTGTACAAATTTTGGGCACATGGAAAAGGATTGTAGGGCATATCACAAGGATAAATATAATCAGCTCCATCATCTTCTTAGAAGAAACTTTACAAGAAGAATTCATGCTTCATCATTCGTGAATATAATGGAATGCTTCAATTTCCATAAAATTGGACATATGGCTCGTGATTGTAACTTCACCTGGGTCCCTAAACAAGCTAAAACCATGACAACCAAGCCAGAGAAGAAAGATACACAAGTATGGAGAAGGAAGAAAATTGAATATGAAAGTCTCTTGAACACTCCGGCCAACAACACATGTTATTGATTTGATGAAGACATCCTTTGGAAAATATGATATTTCAAGTTTTGATGATGAGATTCTACCAAGTCCATGCATATTGTTAGGGGGGCCTTGTGACAATATGACTAATCCTACAAGATGCTTCCTTGATAAGCCTTGGGAAACCCTTGACGTGTCATACATGGAAAATCATGCTATGAGACACATAGATATATCTCTTGATGCATCATCTCTCAGAAATCTTGCAAGAAATATCGATAAATTGATCTCTTCCACCACTTGATCACAAAGTAGTAAACTCATTCTTTGGTTCCATAAGCAAAAACTATAGCAAGAGGAGTTCATGCAAGCATGGGGAGTTGGTTTATCATGAAGAAAAACAAATATATCTCTTGTACCATATTGCCAAAATAAGGAAAGCAAGATAACAGGGGGAGCAGCATAACAAAAAAAAGCATGATAGGGGAACCACTTGATAAAAAAAAAGCATTGGCGAGACACCCCATTTGATATTGATGTCAAAGGGAGAGAGAAAGTTGAAAGGGCGAGAATATTTCCATCAATGACAAAGGGGGATATTGTTGGTCAAAGTTGTCATTGATGTCAATATGGCATTGTTGACAAGCATGATGATGTCCTATGAATGACAATCATGTGTGCTAATGAAAATCCTAAAGCCTTGTAAGAATATGAAACCCTAGATATAACCTTATGTGCTAATTGAAAACCATATCCCTAGATGATTATGCTTGAATTAATGTCAAATTAACACTAAAATCCCTAGAATGTACCTTTGTAGAAGTGAATCCCTAACTATTGAAGAAGCCCTAGCAAAACCTTAATTATTAATGTCTACTTGTTATTAGAAATCCTAAACATTAATCCTAAAAATTGTAATTCCTAAACACCAATGCAAGCATCATATACCTATGCACTTTACTATTACCATATATATGAAATGACTTTGCTTAATTCCTAAACACCTACACAAACATATGCATATGCACTTTACCATTACCATATACATGAAATGACTTTGTTTAATGGAAGACAAACATGGGATACATGTTCCCTATGACCATATATGGAAGACAATTATAATTGCAGCATGTACATGGCAGATGGGATACAATAGCAGACAGGGTATTTTACATGGCAGACAAGTCCTTTGATGAGATAGAATACTCGCATGGCAAACAAGTCTTTTGCATATTTTTTATCAGTGTTGCGAACATCTCGATAACATCCCGATTTTATCTTGAAATCATGATTTTTTGGCCTAGCCGATGTTTGCTGATTTTTACCGATATTTTTATGGTATCTTTATTTTGCCAATGTTTGCCGATTTTTACTGATATTTTCCTAATTTTTACGATTTTTTGGTTTTCCAGACCCTTGCCGATTTTATCCAGATGTCGATGTTCGCAACATTTGTCTTTATATGGTCCATCTTTCACATGGAAAACAAATGTAAGGCATACATCACATGGCAGACCATATAAAATTTGATGCTTTATTGCAATACACATGATGTGCTAGCATTTGTATAACCTTAGTGCAATAATTGATTATATTACTGTATATCCCCTTTTTAACATGGAAATCCCTTTGAAAACAAATTAAGGTTTTCTACCATACACAATAAAGTTGTTTTCCATATATGGATTAAAGCCATCTTCCATATACGAATTAAAGCTATCTGCTACAAATTAATTAATATAAGGTCAGTTGCACACAAAAGAAGGGAAACTCAAATCGGCTCCCCAATAGTCATGTCTCTTGAAATAGGGGCAAACCACTATAAATACAAACCTTGGCTCCTTAGTTTTGAATGAAAAAATCGTCAAGCACAGTGAGAGAAATATTCAGACATGAGATTAAAGGCATACATCTATGGAATATGTGCGCTAGTTTTGAGGCACACTTTTGTGGAATATATGTGTTGATTTGAGGCATAATTCTGTGGGATATATGCGTTGGTCTGAGGCACACTTTTGTGGAAATTATGTTGTAGCTCGACCTGTGGAAAACTTTGTGATCAACAGTCTTATTAGTTCGAACCTGTAAAGTATTCACACTGTAAATTTGGACCTGTGGTAACATAAAAGTGAATAACATTGGCATAAAAACTTCAGAGTATTGGGCATATTTTTTAGGTAGATTATTGGACTTTTTAAAGATTTTTTAGAGCAGACTTGATGTTTTTGAAGGCAACTCTTGAAGTTGTATTATAGTCACATTTGAAGGATCCTTTTTGAAGTAGATTTGAAACAGTTTGGGCAGCCTATAAAGATCTCTTTTTGAAACAGTTTGTAAGACATTGAAACAACTTTGAAGGTAGCAATTAGAACACAGTTGAATATTTTTGTAAGAGTGACTTATTTGTTGACATTTCGAAGTAAATGCATGTGACATTTCTGGAGGCATTCTTGAAGGATTGAGTGGAGGACTAATGTCCTTGAAGTATTTGATTTTGAGGCAGTAAAGCATTACCTTACAGTGAAGCCTTAAATGAGAACTTACAATAGTCTTGAGAGAGCCTTGTTTGAAATAGCTTGTTTGGAGAAAATCTTGGAAAACAACCTTGAAACAAAATTGGAGCATTTTGAAGCAATATTGTGATTTGTTGAGCTTGGTTGTGCTTGGACCTAATTTTAGACCAGCTCTCTAGGAGGCATTAGTGGAGATCTTAATGCATGAAAGAAGCCCTCAATTAAATAATAATGTTTGGGTATCATGAAGAGTATTAGTGACACTTACTAAAATTTGTCAGTTATGTACAAATTGTCTTGAAGATATTTGAGATCATTATTGAAGATATTGTCAGGGCATGTTGCAAAAGGCATTAAGGAAGACTTGAAGAACCATTGAACTTATCCTGATGAATTGAAGCATGGGGTTGGAGCCTTAGAGGATAGGAGTCCTCAAGAGACCAGGTTGGAGCTTGTTCCAGATATAGGGTTGGAGCCCTTGAGTTTGGTGTCTCATAATTGATAAGGTTGGAGCCTTGGAATTCCAATTCGGTGCTTGGAAAATTGTAATATCGCCAAATGGGATATTTTACTAAATTTGCATGAATTTACTTAAACCCGAAATTTTGCCGTAAAATCAACATGCATTTAACAGAAGATTGTCATGTAAAATAAAAACATATAAAATATTGCAATCCAATACCACATAGAACAGGAAGAATCTCATATTTTATTATAAATAATAACGGGGTTTACATATATATCTGACCCAGAAAGAGCTGAGATGGAAAACTAGCCAACTTTACAATCTGCTGCACGACGATGGCCTCCAAAACTAAACTGTTGTACTCTCCCTCTGGCAACAGCTGCCACTAGATCCACTGAAGCACCTGTTGAAGATATGAATGATACTCACTTCAATATCCTTGAAGCTTTGCGAAACTTCTGAATGAAGTCTCCTCAAGGAGAGTTGGGTTTTCGTCCAACACTCACAAATCACCCGAGGGTTTTCGTCCTGCGGCTACGGCTGGAGTAGAGAACCACGTCTCAAACCTCTCATACAAGAAAATGATATGATCCAAAGATATCCCTCAATGGCCTCCTCACTTTTTTTTTATAGATCTCTTGGAGCCTTCTAGATCATTATTTTATTATTATTTTATTCATGGAGCACTTTTCCCTCTTATTAAAATATTCCTTTTTCATGCAGAAAAGAGTAAATTGGCTACCACATCTCCTCCGGTCACTGAAACTCATGTCCAATTGTCCCATCATGGAGGTTTCCTCGTCTTGATTCCAATGATCTATTACACTAAGGTGTTATGTCATGTATTCCTCCCGGAATGCCACTTTGAGCGTAATCAGCTGAGTTAAGCCCAGAAATAACTCAAATTTTTGAAAGTTGTCGAAATGCACCAGAACGAAAGCCAAACTACTTAGATGATGGAATATATCAAGCGAATGCCACTCGAACACATAGAAACTCCTCAAAACTCCTCCGAAAATCCCCTGAGCCCACTGATAGCACCAATGTGTACCTGTGACCTGTCTGCTCCTAACTCTAGAAGTCCAACCTAACCCTGTCATAGGTGACACCAAAAAGGGGAATATTACAGACCTTCCACCCCAAGATTTCTTGCCCTCAAGCAATCCGAATATGTGGGCCATCCTGTTGGCCCAATGTAACTAAGACCCAATGCCTGGATCCCATACAAACCCCTGGGTGCAACTATGCCCCACTTGTGTCAAGCCACTCGGAATAGACCCCTCAATGTCGAGATCCCAAACTGATCTCTCATTGTACCTATCATCAAACAATCCTCCCGGATCCCCACGCCATGATGGCCAATCGTCGCCCAAGTCCCACAGCTCGAACTACGCACTTCCTCTGGCTATAACTGATGCTCTAAGAGGTGAAGACCACATCTCCTGCTATGTTGTATCTATAATGGTGTAAGCTGCCCCACCAACTGTGTACCAACTCATCACCTCTCTCCAATCCAACCCTTGACTAAATCCAATGTTGATCCTGCTCTCCTGAAACCGGGATGGGATGCTGAAGAATCTGCCCCACTGCCAACTAGCATTTATTTCATCTGTCATGTCTAAAGACCCCTGCCCTGTTGGGCTCCCTACGAAGAATATCGTACCATCAAGAGGATACCAACTCATGATCTCTCGCCAATCCATCCTGGAAGAAGAATCCAATGTAGCAACAACTACATATGGAACATGCCTAGAGTGTTGCCACCAGCCCGTAATCAACTCACACTGCTCTGCCCTGTTTGCCAATGAAAGCTATCTGTAGAAGAATTCCCCTCTCTCGATAATGGGCCAAAGTGGGCAAGATATGATACAAGCCCCATCGATGTACTCCTGGAGAGTGCTACTCAGTGTAAGTAGTGCAGCTCGGTCGACTGCATGTAAATCTATTTTCACCTCATCAATGTGTCAACCCAAAGATGGATGCTCCACCATCTCCAATAGCTCATCCCTCTCCTGATCGGGAATGTAATGCTCATGTTGTCCCTGAGCCCCCTGCAGAACTATCCCATCAACCTCCAACATCTCTAGAGGATATGGATCTGCAACTGCTATCACCGTACTCGGTGTCTGTGCATCTGACCTCTCCTCCTCAGTGGCTAACCCCAAGGTTAGTCGCATATCCATCATAGACTCAATGTGAGCCTCCATCTGGCTCTCCCCCAAAGGACTATCATGCCTGATGTGCATATTATCCTCCTCTGCTGACTCAGGCTCCATTATATGCTGCTCTGGCTGAATCGTCACAAGTGACTCATCACCTAGAGTATCTCCCATAGAGTCCCCTCACTTCTCACCCTGCATACTAGAATGCAGCTCCGGCTTACTACCATCCACTCTGCATGACTGCGCTCGCTCCCCAAAAGCATCATCATTTGATCCCATGGACTCATATGGAGAAGAGTCCTCAACCTGACATACAAAAGGAATGCCCTTATGTTCTGCCTATGTCGCACCATCTTCATCTCTCAAACATGAGTGATCAGGCCCCCAAGGTTCTTTGCAAATGAAGCAAAGTCCCTTCTTGCTCAGCTCATTTCTGCTGCTTGATCCACCAAACTGGAACAGCTCCTCCCTGGTCAATTGCCTCTTGAAAAGCTCAATGTTCTGCTCAACTAGCCCTTGGGCTAGTTCATAAGCAGCAGGTGAGACCAACTGCTCTCTCCTCCAAATGCTCAGCAACCTAGTCTGCAACTCCCAGCAAATGGCCTCACGGATTCCCATACATGACGACAGGATGGACTGCATGTGTGCTATGACTGTGTTAGAATGATGTCTCCTAATGTTGAAGAAGCATTGGAACATCTGTAGAATCAAGCCATCACACTCAAAGTCAAACATGATCTCATGAGTCCGGGTCATGGCCATGACCTCTAAAACCTTAAGCTTCCTCCCAAATGTAGAGCCTGCACATTTGTCCAAATCCCGAAAGGTTCCTACTATTAGTCTGACAATTCTTTTCATAATGTCATCATTGTAGGGAGGGAAGGGTGTTGTTATCCTCAAAATATCACTGAAACAAGAGGCAACTATATGCTTGACTCTCTCACTTAGATGTTCCAAGAATCTAGCTTGTGCCAATGCAAGCATAGATGGCTCCAAAGCCCAATTTAAACTCCAATCAGATTGTTCTATCTTTGAAAGATAGGATTCCAATCACTCCAACATGGGAAAGTCATTCTCTGATCTTCCATTCTTTAAGTCCATCCCAAGCGCATAAAGCCAATTTTCCACTTCTTCCTCCTTTTGTAAATTCCTCGGATGCCTTTGTTGGAGAAAATTATGTGCCTTCTTGGAGAAGGGTCTATTGTTCTGTTTTGTTTTTTGGTCTTCTAATGCAGGGTGGTTCAAGGAGCTAATTTCTGTGGTGTTCAATCCTCTCAATCCATTTATGAATGTTGTGAGTCTCCCCATGGTTTAACCCAGTGATGACAGAAACACAACAATAGTACCCGATAATGACTAGCCCACTTAGGCCTTCTCACATCAGCGACATAAGACTGATCTCATGGACAGAAGCAACTGAAAAATACATGGTTAGCAGCATGATGTAAAGTTCCCTATTAGGAAATCGTCAAATTTCTCAAATAAATTTATGAGTTTTTCATAAAGTTTTATGCGGAAAATTTCATCAAACAGTTCAGTTATGCAATGTTGTAGATGTATACAGTGAACCATAGGCCTTCCAAGATGACTTCCAACATTTTCACATTAAATGGCTCAGAAATTTACCCAAGTGCTAGTACATAAATTGTATTGTAATGGAAACAACAAGAGAAGTCATTTTCACTGTGCAACTACATTAAAATATAACAGGTTAGAAGAACCTGGCATGACGTTTTCTTTGGAAAGGCTGGAATATTCAGTGCAAGAATGTCACTTGAAATCAGAACAAGAATCGACCCCCACTGTAACTATAAACTTTGGCCTCTGAGTATGCACATTTGACCTCAGCCGCTCGATCCACTTGTCGGCAACGATTTGGCTTGTTGTAGAGTTCATCCAAATGCGGCTTCCCCTCAAACAATATGGAATATGGTTAGCAGCTGTGGAAATTCTGCTCTTGGCGGCGATACAATTTTAGAGAATTCGATATAGAGGAATCTGACTCCTTTACTCGATGGTCGTCAATGATATGATTTCATTAATGTGATTCGACAACCTCTGCTCTTGCGATAAATCATAGGTCCAGCTCTGCGAATAACCAAATGTCGATTCACCTCTTAAATTTCCAATTTGGTCGCCTGGCTCTGGCAAGAAGGAATGCAACACCATGCTCAGCAATGTTTTGAATACACAATCTCTCGGTCTCAAACAAAATCACTGATCTTTAATTAAAATTATTTGATTGCTGCAACAAATGTTGGCAACGATTTTGTTCATCGTACAACACGCTTATTACAGAATTGTGAGCTCACTCTGATCACACTCTGCCATGCGTTCCCGCTCGAACAATTACTTGATTTCATCACCCTCCATGTGTGTAATTCTGTGCCAACATTCCATAATGGCCGCCACCACTATAATATCCCCTGTAATTGCACGTCGTCACCTTCAGTCTCCGGGAGTCGACACTAGTTGTGTAATGTGGCATCGATCACCCCTCTGCGTTGTCTCTCATTCCGCGAAGCATGTGTGCTTCGACTGCTGTTTTTTATTATTATTTATTTTTTTTATTTTTTTATTGATTGTGTGTAGCCCCACAGCCCACTGATCAAGAAGAACAATTCTGGTTGGGCAGACTCATCGCCGTCCGCAGAAAACACAGCTCGTAGAGAGAAAAGATCGTTGTTACTGCCACGATTTTGCTATGGTGGTGAATGCGGCCCCCACTGAGCCATGATCGATAATCACATGTTGGGTAAACCAAATGGCATACGCTTCCATTTTGTGTGGCTTCTGTTTGGTCGTGCCTTGCGGCTCTTTTTCATAAACTCTACGACAATCATATTAGAACCCAGTGGCCTTATGCGCGATGTTGTCTCGGTCCTTCCAAAAACTCTTGGTCCTCAAAGAGATACAGAGAATGCAACTCCTGCAACCGTCATTTCGGCACCAGATGGAACAACCTTCGATAGAGTAATTCAATCTCCAACACCAGCAAAAAATAATACTTTGGCAAATATATCCCTCTTCAAAAAATTTAGAAATAACTACAGATAATTTGAAGCCCTCAGTCTTGACTTGCAGTAAAATCCTTGACTTCGATTCTTCCAAAAGTTTGGAAAATAAATCCTCAGGCTGGCAAGATCACCAGCTCTGATACCACTATAATATCCCCAAATGGGATATTTTACTAAATTTTCATGAATTCACTTAAACCCGAAATTATGTCGTAAAATCAACATGCATTTAATAGAAGATTGCCATGTAAAATAAAAACACATAAAATAATGCAATCCAATACCACATAGAACAGGAATAATCTTAGCTTTTATTATAAATAATAACGGGGTTTACATATAGATCTAACCCAGAAAGAGTTGAGATGGAAAATTGGCCAACAATACAATCTTTTGCACTGTTACACGGCGATGGCCTCCAAAACTGAACTGCTGCACTCTCCCTCCGGCAACAGCTGCCACTGAATCCACTGAAGCACCTATTGAAGATATAAATGACCCTCACTCCAATATCCCTGAAGCTCTGCGAAACTTCTGAATGAAGTCTCATCAAGGAGAGTTGGATTTTCATCCAACACTTACAAATCACCCAAGGGTTTCCGTCCTGGGGCTACAGCTGAAGTAGAGAACCATATCTCAAACCTCTCATACAAGAAAATGATATGATCCAAAGATATCCCTCAATGGCCTCCTCTCTTTTTTTATAGATCTCTTGGAGCCTTCTAGAGCATTATTTTATTATTATTTTATTCATGGAGCACTTTTCCCTCTTATTAAAATATTCCTTTTTAATGTAGAAAAGAGTAAATCGACTACCAGGTCTCCTCCGGTCACTGACACTCATGTCCAACTATCCCATCATGGAGGTATCCTCGTCTCAGTTCCAATGAGATATTACACTAAGGTGTTCAGTCATGTATTCCTCCCGGAATGCCACTTTGAGCGTAATTAGCTGAGTTAAGCCCAGAAATAACTCAAATTTCTAAAAGTTGTCGGAATGCACTAGAACGAAAGCCAAACTTCTTGGATGATGGAATATATCAAGTGAATGCCACTCGACCGAATAGAAACTCCTCAAAACTCCTCCAAAAAGCCCCTGAGCCCGCTAATAGCACCAATGTGTACTTGTGACCCGTCTGCTCCTAACTCTGGAAGTCCAACCTAACCCTGTCGTAGGTGACACCAAAAAGGGGAATATTACAAAAATACAGGTTGGAGCCTAGGATATTGAAGATCAGTGTCTTCATCTAGCATTGGAGCCCTACATATATTGTATTTGATTTATTGTAAAGAAGAAATTAATAAAAGCATTTATTCTTATTGTTCATTTTGTGTTCTAAATATAAGTGATCTAACTGGTAAAAATAACAATTGAAAAGAAATATTGATTCACCCCCCTCTCAGTATTTCCAGCACATCCTACCCATAAGTTAGGATTGTTGGGATTGCCTCCCCATCTGGTCAATGGGTTGGTATGACTTGAGATGGTGTGATCCTTGCATAGCAAGTGGTATCTTGCTCAAGTATAGAGGACGCAAGTGTTCTACCACTTGATTCTTGAGGGTCAATGTGGGAAGATCAGCAGACATTAGGATGGTTGTGATCTCTACCCTATATGGTAAGTTTGGTCTCGCCTGTTAAGTAGAAAACAGGATGGATGTGACCCTTGCTACTAGATGGATCTTGTCCATTGTCATTGGACAATAAGATGGATGTGATCATTACCTTCTATGGAAAGTTTTGCCTCTTGTTGATCTAACAACAAGATGGATGTGATCCTTTCCTGATTCTAGATCTCGCTTATTATCATTGGATAGAGGGTAGTAGCTTGAGCTCCCCTATGATGTCAAATTATTCTTATTTTAGATCCGAGAGTGTTCAACCAAGATGAGAAAAGATGAGTAGAGACAACATTTGATTTAATGATGACATGACAATTGAGATGGGACATATGATCCAATCGAAAATTTCTCCCTAGCTGAGAGGGAGTGTTAATTTCGCAACTTAGAGATAAATTCCCTTTATTGGAAAAAATTCATCATCCAAAGAGACTCAAATTTTCCCTTCGAAGCACTCAATTTGGTTAAGGAAAAATGTATCTTTAATGTGAAAACCCACATGTCAACAAAATTCAAGGTCAACCTAAGGGGAAAATTAGCCCTCCTCCAACGCTTATAAGTACAAGACAAGTTGCTCTCATTTGGACATCATTTCATTTGGAGGCTGAATGTCTAGGCATAAAAATTGATAATTTATGGGAACTTCGACTGTGGTTGACTTTAGAACTGCAATTGGGCTTTTAAAAAATTTTGATTGATTTTGAAAGAGAATTTTAACATTGTTTTGACATCTCTTTAACCAGTTTGGAAGGTCGCATTTATTGGCACAATAACTGAGGTATTTTGGGCATGTTGACTACAGTTGACTGTAGGCTTTGACCGCAAACCTTCTCTCTCTGTTGACCAATTTTGACCGTGAGTTTTGGAGTTGTTTTGACTGAGGTTTGACAAGCATTAAAGGTCGAGTTTGTTGACTATTGTTCGAGCTCTTGGAGGATAGTTTGACCATTGAATGTTGACTAGTTAGGGAACACTTAACTGTTGTTGACTTTGACAGAATTGCAAACTTTAACTTTGACCAAATTAGACTTGGGACAGATTTGACTATTGGCTCAAAATTTGGATATTGGTAAATTGATTTTGTTGGATAGTCAAAGGTTGACATTGACACTTGTTGAATTGGAATATTTTACTCTCTCTGTAAAGATTTTATGGCAATCTAATAAGAAGAAGAATTTGAAAGGGTTTTCCCCGTTGTGGGGCATTTCCGTGGTCTTTGACCAAATTTGTGTCTCTTGGCATTGATTCTGATTGTCTCTTATTGTACATTTCATTTATTGTTCTATCTACAATTATTAATTACTACTGGAAGATTGAATTGATTACAAATTGAAGTTAAGAATTAGGCTAAAGTGATTGTAACACCACATAATCGTAGAAAATTAACATTTTGTTCATTAATGTTCAACATAGGAAGATCTAGCTACATATAATTATGTGGTACATCCTCTTGTTTTGAACTCTTTTATTATTTGAAATTTGGTTGCTAGGATCTAAATCCATGTCAAATTATGCAAAGAGAAAGTTTTTAATGACATACATTGTGTTGAATGTTGTTGTCATTAATGCCAACATCAGTTCTTGAACACTCTTATTTTTGTCTCAATTGCATCAATTGAAGCTCCAATGATCATGAAGCCCTGGAAAGCTCTAGAAGCCCCAAACTTGTTGAAGATTTTGAGGATGCAAATCAATGATTTTGTCTTAGAAACCATCATCACTTGATGCTCCTCGTCATTCCAATTCAAATGGTATGTGGCATGTCATGAGAGCTTTAAAGGTTTGAGAGATGTGCTTGTTCAAATATGATGTTCCCTCTTTGTGATGATGTGGCAACATTATATTGACTATCGCATATTTTATTATGAAAAGGAGGATAATATTATCCACCATGATCTAATACTTGAAGATAAGTCAATTTATTTTTAATGGTCCAAAATCCAAAGGGAAGGATTTTGGCTCCAAATAAATTTAATATTTAAATTTCAAAATGATTTTGTTTCCTTCCTAAACTGGAAATCGGCTCTCTCTTCAGACGGTTAACAAATGATGCACTAAGTTTCCATGATTTTTGCGGCTAGCTTTTACTTTTCATGTTGTCAAATAGACTTTGCTTTTAATAGTAAAATGGACTTAGCGGCTAGTAGACGAAAGAGACTATTTCAATACTGGATGGTGTTTAATGCTTTAAAGTGGCCAACAGACCTGGTTTCCTTCGAGCAGGTTGAGGCCACCAAATATGTATATGTTGCAACTTTATCTCTTTTTTGATAAATAGAAAATGGTAAGGAACTACGAAATTTAAAACCAAAAAAAATATCTCCTCAAAACTATATAAAGACATATCCTTCCCTTACAAAGCATGCATCCAACCCAGTGACTTATCTCTCGGCCATGTGGAGTAGCATCTTATCAATAGAGGCTTAAATTATTTTTGGGTTCTGTGGAAGAGTGTTGATAAAGGCTCAAATTAATTTTTGTTTTGTACATCTCAGCCTATGGAGCAGCACTTTTACATTTTTTGAAGGATAAATTCTTGGTTTCTTTTTTTGAAAGGGATATTCATGGGTTTCATTGAGCTTTCCAACTCATATTGCAGGCAATTAATTTTGTGAATCAGATCTAATGTAGTTTGAAACTCTTAAGGGTTTGTCACCTATTTACACCTTTGAAGTTTGTTCTTTCATTACATGACTATGCAAAGGTCATGGTATGAATCTGGTTATTCCACGGAGATTGTCATGCGACATGCTGAGGTAGAGTTTCAAACAAATTTGAGGCAGGTTTGAACAATATACCTGCGGTCATTTTGTAAGTTTACATCTATTGTTTCTTTGATCCATACCAATGACTCTAATCATTGTATGTGATTCATTGGAGGCGGAACTTTGAAGGTTCGATGGCACAGATTTGAGGATTCTCGAGTGGTTCACTATATTATATATGTTGTGGTAGAAATGCTCCAAGCCAGGTGTCAGTACTAATATTATGTCAAGAATCTGAAGTTTGTTAAGGCTCTACACTGTTGTACTAGAGCCAAAATTACACGGGCAGTTTTCCATTTGGGGATTAGTCATTCTACTGGAGTGTTGACATAACCAGGCTATAGATAGTGGTCTTTGGCAATGAGAACAATCTAATTGTGTATCAAACTGTGCAGAGGAGTTGGTCCCCTTGTCATCCCAATTACTGGATGGCCTATCGAAAGGTTTGTAAAATGACCATTGAATAATATATATAAAGAAACCTGTCAAATACCATTACTTTTAAAAGTCTGGCATGATCTCTAATTTCGCGGAAGTGAGATTCGATGGTAAGTCAGACCTATCAACACGAGAGCTGAGTAATGTCTTTTTTATTTTCTTGAATGAATGATGTCTATTATACCAAATAGTTTAAGGGACTTAGGACTCTAGCGCATCATAATAATAATAATAATAATAATAATAATAATAATAATAATATTCTTTTGCTGAATCTTGACCAAGAAGTTCGCAGTTTTGATAAGTCTCACTTCAAACAATTTGTTCAAACAATTCACTTTCGGAATTCTTTTAAATTAATTATGAATATCCTCATCAGTGGGACAATCCATGATGTAGTATCACTCTGTTTCAACCTTTCATTTCCTACAAAAGATGCAGGTTCTTTCTTCTCACTCTTCTTTTGGAGTTATCCATCTACCTATTTCACATCTGAGATGATGAGACCAAGTTCTCAATTGTGCTATTAATAATCTATCTTTTCCCGTGATTTTGGCACCCAAATATATATTTTCATCATGAGACCATGTCGAGTTGAACTCTTTGACATCAATTTTTTCTGACCAATTTGTTTTTCCCACATGGTAGTCCTGAATTTTTCAAGCACCTATTTTTAAACTTCCTCTTTAGAGTTAATACAATCTTTTATTTGTTTCACGAAGAGATTACCAAGTGTAACTCGCATATAGACATAATAAAGATCGGTCATATATGTTTATCATATATTTTTATTATTGTTAATCTGTCGAATGTTTAGCACATATGTCGGTAAGTTTTTTGTTGAATTAGCATTGAAACATTGCAAATCTATGTAATGTGCCAAGAAAGGGATATTATGTAGAATATTTAAATTTCATATGGTTTATGATAGTTGTTTTGGACATCTAGAGTCGTTATTCATCCAGATTAAAATCTGGAAGGAGTTGGACGATTGCAGTTTGGAATCAAACGCAGATTTGGTATAAGTAACTAGGGTTTTATATATTACTGTGAGGACTTGATTGACATCTTGTTCAATTGTTGGTTAGATGTATTTGGCTAGATCTTGTTGTTGAAAATTGGGAGCTCCACCATGAATTTCTAAAAATAGAAAGCTCAAAAAATAGAATTTTAAAAATAGAAAGTCTCAAGTTTCAAGTATGACTTTCCAAGAATAGTAAATCACCATGCATCAATTGGTAATCAAATATTGTTAATGGAAAAATCCTTTTGATCATCAATCAATCCTAGTAGTTCAATTTCAACTTGATCATCAATATTATCATTATTATTATTATTATTAAAAATAAATTCAAGTTTCTCAATCATGTCATATGTAACTCCCCTCAATTAATGCATATGTTATTCTCTCTCTCTTAATGGATTCATTCATCTATCTCTTTACTGCTCTTACACGTCTCTTGCACTCTTTTACAAATTTTAATGACTTGTCATAAAAATATTCCTCCTACACCTCTTTAATGCATAAGTACACTTCTCTTCTAAATGTATAAGTTACACTCATCTCCTTAAGTTACAATTTTATTTTGGCATATGTAACTCCTCCTCAAGGCATGTGTATTACTCCTCATTTATGTGAATAATTCATTGCCACTCCTATATATATATGTGTGTGTGTGTGTGTGTGTGTGTGTGTGTGTGTGTGTGTGTCATATCATCTCACTTCACTTATTTGTGCATTGTTTATTTGTGCATTGTGAATTCGAACTTGAGAGAGAATCGAAGAGAGATTTGAAGGAGATTGTGAGAGAGAGGCTTGGAGAGTAAGAGCAGATCTTGGAGAGCCAAAGTGATTCATTGTTTGCATCAGCCATTGTTATCAAAGATATTCTTCATATTTGAGTGAACTTCTTCATTCTCTCATTGTACTTTGTATCTTTGCTAAACATTTGATTTCTAATAGAAGAACAATCTGGTTGGGTTTTTCCCCTGTGGGTTTTGTCCTGGTCAATGACCTAACTTATCTGTCTCATTGAATTCTTGGTTGTCTTTCATTGTGCATATGATTTATATGGTTTATGTTTTATCTACAATTACTTAACTTATTTTATATCGTCAAGAATTTTTGGATTTATGTGATTGTAACAGCATAGAACATCAAAATTTCAACATGGTATCAGAGCTTTGGTGAAGAAAAGCCCAAAACAAATATAAGATTTTTCATTCCTTCCTTGCTGAAATTCTTACTTTTGAAAATTCTATTGCTGAAATTTTTACAACTAAAATTTTATTGGTGAAATTTTTACTAAAAATTTTACTGTTGAAACCTTATTGCTGAAATTTTGAAATTTGTGTTGCTGAAATTTTGTTGCTAAAAATTTTAATGCTGAAATCCTACTGCTGAAATTTTATCACTGAAATTTTTACTCTTGAGATTTTACTGCTGAAATTTTATTGCTGAATTTTAGTGTTGAATTCTTAGTACTAAAATTTATTGTTGAATTTATATTGCTGAAATTTTACCGCTGAATTTTGCTGTTGAAATTTTGCTGCTACCATTCTTTCAAAATTTCAAGGAACCCAAGATATGATAGTAATTTCGAAAATAATAATTAAGGTGTTGCATGTGTTTAATAGTTATGGTTTTGATACTTGTTGATGCATGCAAAAGAAAAGAGTAGTTTTACTTTTGTTTATGCATGTGCAAGAAAGTGTTGTCTTGAAAAAAAAGTATAATGCATAGAAAATTGTGAAAGTATAACTAATAGAAATTGAACGTTGAAGATAGGGGGATTTGGACTTTCTCACAGTATATGAGAAATGTCATTATCTTATGGGTTTTGGTAATTTTGATATTAGAGTTTACTACAATAGTGGTTGTATGTAAGAATCATGAATTTTGCAAAATATGGAATGATAGTTTTCTAAATTAACCTCTTTCGCAGCGATCGAAGATGGATTATAACTAATATCATTGCAGAAAATAAAGTCAATATGTATAATTATTAGATGTCTTCACTTTGGGATCAAAATTTGAAGATCTATATAAACTCAATGAAAGACATATCCATGCATTGATTCATGATAAATAATTATGAATATAAATTATGGCACCAAAAGTTCATTCATCTTCATTGTAAAGTAGTACCTCATGTGAGAAAGATGGTTTTCGAAATACCTGAGATTAGAGTGGATCATGATGGAGTTTTCCAAGTGGTGATCATGAAGATGCACTTCTCCTGACAAGGACATATGACTTATGGACAATGGTAACCTATAAAGCCCGGATCAAGAGGGAGTTGAGAACTTCTTTCAATCCCAAAGTATTTTCAAGTCTTATGTTGTTTCTTTGTGTCATTGTTCTTGTTTAGATTTTTCTTTATAGATCATTGGTTATTTTCCTACATGAGAATTTGAATGATTGTTGCACTAACTTTTTTATGAGAATGTGATAAAAAGATCATGAAGATCATTAGGGTGTTGAATAGTGCAGAAAGAGTAAACTCCAAGAGGAAGTTGGTTCGAGGATAATGAAAGAGCTACTCTCACATCTAGAAAAGAAAAAAAATACCCACCTCATCACTAGGTGTACTTTCATTATGTTTATTTATTTTTCTACTATTGTTATTGCTCTTGTTCTTGGATCAAAAAGTACATTTGATGAATGTGAGAATCGAGCCCTTTGTATCGAGATTGAGGGAAGTGTCGATCCATCCCATGACTTGAGAGGACTTGAAGTGGACAAGAGCTCAATATTTCTGCAAGGAATATGGAATCAAGAAAGATACCACCATACTATATAACCCAGAACAAAATGAGCATTTAAGGATCTTTGATTGCCAAGTCTACTTTCATGTGCCAAAGGAAAATAGTACCAAGTTAGAAGCTTCAGGTAGGAAATGTATCATTATTGGTTATTGTGAAATTCTAAAACTTATATAATATATGTACCTAGAAAAAGAAATATAGAGTTTAGCAAAGATATAACATTTGATGAAGATGCAGCTCTTTGAAAAGCCATAGACACTCCTGCAAATGTTGAAAGACTGGACGATGCTTTGGATGCACAAGAAGATCCCAAGCTTGAACCTGATATTGTTGACTCCTTGGAACCTTCTCCACGTGCTAGAAAAAGATGATTATGGTTTCATGACACTTTACAGGATGCCGATAGACATGCTGCTTTCCAAGAAACCTTCAGAGAAAGCGAGAAACAATGTTGGTTCCAGGAATATGTGGTAACCATGAGCAACATTATTCAGGCTTGAACTATGTACTTTTGAAGAAGCAGTGAAAGATAAAGTGTGGAAAGATGCAACAACTGAAGAATATGAGTCCATCATTCACAAATGATGTATGGGAAGTGATTCCAAGACAACAAGGTAAATATGTTGCATCTTTTACGTGGTTGTATAAAATTAAACATGGTGTTGATGGCAGTATTGAAAAATATAAAGCTAGATTTGTGGCCAAACGGTTCGCTCAGAAAGAGGGAATAGAGTATGATGAAATATTTGCACACGTTTCCCATTATACAATCATCTGATCTATTTCGGCTCTAGGTGCAAGCCAAGGATGGTCTCATCACCAAATGAGTGAGAAAATTGCTTTTTTGTATGGCTTCCTCAAGGAAGAAGTATTTGTGGAGCAACCACGAGGCTTCGAAGTACATGACCAGAAAACGCATGTGTTCAAATTGAAGGAAGTCTTATATGGTTTGAAGCAAGCTCCAATAGCTTGGTATGCTTGCATTGGTAGCTTTTTGTTGAAGCTTGGTTTTACTAGAAGTAATGTTGATCCAAATCATTACTTCAAGACAGTCCAAGGTATGCCTTTTGATTTTGGTATTATATTTTTATGATTTATTTCTGACCGGTGGTGAACCTCTTATCCTCCAGTGTAAGAGGGATTTAGCTTTTGAATTTGAAATGAAATATCTTCATTTGATGCACTACTTTATGGGTCTTGAAGTATGGCAAAGACCTGGTGAGATTTTCCTTTCTCAAGGAAAACATGTTGTCAAGCTACTAGAATGATTTGGTATAATATAATGCAAATCCATGAATTCTCCAATGAAAATGAATTTCAAAAAGCTATGTGGTGAAACTGTAGGTCTTGATTTGGCATATCCTTCTAAGTATCATCAACTGATTGGGGCATTGATGTTCTTAGTGAACACTAACTAGACATATGTTTTTCGGTCAATACTTGGAGCCAATATATAATTAGGTGATCACATGCACACTGTATTGTTGCAAATCATGTGTTGATATACCTGCATGGGACCATCAATCTTGGATTGAGATATACTGCTAAAAATGTAATACTTCATGGATATATTGATGTTGATTGGACTAGTAACTCTACTGGTAGAAAGAGCACTTCTAGGTGTTTATTTAGCTTGGGATTTGTCAAGATCTCTTGGATGAGCATAAAGCAAAAGTATGTTTCACTGAGTATAGCTGAGGTTGAGTGCATTGCTGCTAGCATGGCTATTTGTGAGGCAGTATGGATGAGGAAGCTCTTTGGAGAGCTATTTTAACAAGTTTTAGACACAACAGTTATATATTGTGACAATAAGAGTGGGATTTGTCTTGCAGAAAAAACTATGTTTTATCCAAACACATTGAGATCAAATTTCAATATATCTAGGATATGGTGCAGAAAGGAGCAATGAGGCTCCATCATATTGTGACTAATGATCAGATAGCTGACATTCTTACCAAGCCTTTACCGAAAGGAAAGTTCTTGGTTTTTAGAGAGCAGCTTGGACATATGGATATGACCCTTCCAGAAAGTGGTCATAGCTAATCGAGAACACTGAGCTGCCTTCCCCCCCCCCCCCTAGTAGAGCTCACAGGATTAGGGAATGATGTCATAAATCTCCTGAGGATGAGGGACCTCTTGTGTAGTGTGTACCACAAGATTAGGCTTCAGTATGCATCTGACCCACAGTCTGAGACATAAGAAGAGCCACCTGTCTGGCCAATAGGTGTAGTGAGACTTGTTTAGGATGCAGGGGTTCCACCACTTGACGTTTAATGAGACTTGGATGTGTGATATCCTTGTCATGTGTTGACAAGTGGATCCCCCCAAGAAGTGATGAGACTTGGATGTGCGAGATCCTTGTCATGTGTTGACAATTGAATCCCCCAAGCAGAGATGAGCCTTGGATGTGCAAGATCCTTGTCATGTGTTGAAAAGTGGATCCCCCAAAGCTGAGATGAGACTTGGATGTGTGAGATTCTTGTCATGTGTTGACAAGTGGATCCCCCCAAGCAGTGATGAGACTTGGATGTGTGAGATCCTTGTCATGTGTTGACAAGTGGATCCCCCCAAGCAGAGATGAGCCTTGGATGTGTGAGATCCTTGTCATGTGTTGACAAGTGGATCCCCCAACGCTGAGATGAGACTTGGTTGTGTGAGATTCTTGTCATATGTTGGCAAGTGGCATTGTCCCCAAGTGAATATAGGATGATGGATGAACTCCCCTATGATGAGTATTCTTCATTAGACTGAGACATGATTGTTGTATATGAGACAGAGCAGAGAAAGCAAAGATCTTTTTTTCTTTTTGCAAAAATAAATTCCTCCCTAGCTAAGAGGAAGTGTAGAAAATTGGTAGCTCAAGGATGAATTTCTAAAAATAGAAAGTATAAAAATAGAAATTCCAAAAAATAAAATTTATAAAAATAGAAAGTATCAAGCCATGACTTTCCAAAAATAGTAAATCACCTTGCATCAATTGGTAATCAAATATTGTTGATGGAAAATCCCTTTTGATCATAAATCAATCCTAATAGTTCAATTTCAACTTAATCATCAATATTATCATTAATATTATTGTTATTATTATTATTATTATTATTAAAAATAAATTCAAGTCTCTCAATCATGAGACCCAATCATGTCATATGTAACTCCCCTCAAATAATGCATATGTTACTCTCTCTCTCTTAATGGATTCATTCATCTCTCTCTTTAATGATCTTACACACCTCTTACACTCTCTTACACACTTTAATGACTCGTCATAAAAATATTACTCTTACACCTCTTTAATGCATAATTTACACTTCTCTCCTAAATGCATAAGTTACACCCCTCTCCTTGTTAGGTCCCTATATTACTAGTATAGTCCCTTACTGTTATTAGTGTAACCCCCTTATTGTTATTATTGTACCCTTGTAACCCCCATTTTGTTATTATTGTGCCCTTAAATTATTATTGTTAGGTCGGCTAGGATTACATTGTGGCCCACTAGGGTTACATTATGGCCACATGGACTCCTATATATAGAAAGGAGGTTTTGTAAATTGTATCATACAAGAATTGTTCATTTATGTAATGTATTGGAGGTTTCCCCCTCGAAGTGTCTTATTTCTAAGGCGTTGATATCTCTTTTCTTCTATTTTTGGAGCTAGTTACACAACATTTAGTATCAGAGCTTTGGATTCTAGGGTTTCGCTGCTCCAAACAGGTCATCGTGGCATTTTCGCTATAACTTTTTTTCTACGAAGTTTCAGAAGCTGAAATTTTTAGGGTGTGAAGCCGAAATCCCAAGGAAGATTGTCTAAAAATTTAAGAGCTTGGTTCGCAATATTTTCGAATATATGATCTGTGGAAGTTAGGTTTTTTTCAGGCTCCTAAACAAGTCATCGTGGCATTTGCGCTATAATTTTTTTTCTACAAAGTCTCAGAAGCTGAAATTCATAGGGTGCGAAGCCGAAATCCTAAGGAACATCTTCAAAAAATTTCAAATCTTGGTTCGCAATATTTTTGGAGATATGATCTGTGGAAGGTAGTGCTTTTTCAAGCTCCTGAATTTCATCTCAAAGAGGTGATCGTGGGAAATCTTTATAACTCTCTCTCTGAGCATCGGATTGGAGTGCCGTAAAAATTTGTCGCTAGTACACGGACTGTAGTTTCTTGGATATCAATTTCGGAGCCGAAGGATGAAACAGTGACACGTGGAAAGTCGTACAAGTTCGTTGTACTGAACCAGTCCATAATTAGGTCATTGTGGGAGATTGGACACAACTTTGTCTTGGAAAATCCAAATCAAGTCAGACCTATGGCATTCGAAAGATAATTCAGAGGGCCACATCAGTACCGAAATTCAAATATTGAAGTGCTTCAATTACAGATATAATCCAATTTCAATATTGAGCTCCTAAAAAGCAAGAAAAAGGTGTGTATCTTTTTTGTGAATTGCATAAGTCTTGTTTGAAGAATCAATTTGAATCGACTCCAAGGGCATATTGTAGAATAGATATCAGTATTGGGTTCTAAAAGATGCCTCGTAAAAATAATTCAACACCCATTAAGCCTTCAGAAGGCTCTACTACGACTCATGAAAATGAAGAATTGCAACATGATCTATCAAAATTACAAGAGCAAATGCAACAAATTTCACTTTCAACAAATTTCACTTTCGCAAAGAGCAACAAAAAATGAAATGGAAGTTTTGAAGAAAGGCGTGGAAGCTAAGATGGACGGCATGGAAGCTAAGATGGATGACATGAAAGACAACATGGAAAACATGAAGAATGATCTAAAAGCAGACATCGAAGGTTTGACAAAGTTGATACAAGAAATGTTTCATAATGGTGAAAAGATAGTAGAAGAACCTCATGATGAGAACAAAATAAATGTCAATCGTGATTTCATAAACTCTAATGTTGGCGGGAAGAACCACCATATTCCAAAAATGGATATGAGGAAGTTTGATGGAAAGGATTCTGTAACATGGATACTACAGATGGAGCAATATTTTGATCTCCATAACATGCAAAACACACAAAAGGTACGCATTGCAACTTTACATTTAGAACAAAATACATTTTGTATGGTATCGATGGCTTTGCTCCCATAAAAAAATTGTCACTTGGTCAATTTTTACGGAGGAAATGATAGCACATTATGAGGATACAAAGAGCAACACCTTCTTTAGCCAATTGATAAATCTCAAACAAAAGGGTTTAGTGGGGCAGCACATTGAGGACTTCCAAAAATTGAATATAAGGGTAACTGATATTCCAGAGGAACATAGGATCGATCTCTTCATAGGCACTCTAAAGGATAACATCCAACATGAAGTTCGTGTTTTGGAACCGGATTCATTGGAGAAGGCATTCAGGTTGCCAAGAAAAGTTGAATGTAAAATAATGGCGACAAGGAAGCCTACCACTCAATTCTATAAAGAAGGAAGTGTTGTTATGCCTAGATTTCCACAACCTACAAGGTTGACACAACAACAATTGGAAGGAAAAAGAGCAAAAGGGCTTTGCTACAGTTGTGATAGAAAATACACTAAAGGTCATAAGTGTGCTGAGAAGAAATTATTTTACATAGATTGTGAAGAGGAAGAAGAAAATGAACAAGAAGAGGATATACACCAGGAACCAGCCCTAGAAAAGGAAGAAATGAATCCGACCATATCGTGTAATGCACTGGCAGGAATTACCACTCCTCAAACTCTCAAGATAGAAGGAAATATCAAGAAGAAAAAGGTAATAGTGTTGATTGATTCGGGTAGCACCCATAATTTTATTCATTGTAAGGTAGCCAAGGAATTAAATTGTTTCCTATACCCAGCACCAGAATGTCAAGTGATGGTTGCAAATGGAGGAACTATAAATTGCTCTGGAAAATGCCATAATATCAAGCTAACCATGGGGGAATATGCATTGACTAGTCCAATGCTTTCCATTCCTATGGGAGGTGTTGATGTTGTACTAGGAGTACAATGGTTACAATCTTTGGGGACGGTAGCTTTTAATTTTCAAGAACTTTTCTTGAAATTTTTTGCAGAAGGAAAGGAAGTCGAATTACGGGGTATTGAAGGGAAGCCAGGAAGGATAATAAGCTCTAATGTCATGACAAAGCTTCTAAAGAAAGAACAACGAGGCGTAATTGCACAATTATGCTCTCTAGAAGTTCCGACATCAAAATCATCTATTTCTGAAGATCTCCAACAAGTATTGGACAATCATTCCAAGGTGTTTGAAACTCCCAAAGGACTCCCACCTATTCGTGATCATGATCATGCTATTCATTTGATTCCAGGAAGTGTTCCTCCAAACATCGGGCCTTATAGATATCCTTATGTCCAAAAGAGCGAAATTGAACGTATGATTGCAGAAATGTTAGAGGCGGGTATAATTCAACCTAGTCAAAATTCTTTCTCTGCTCCTGTAGTATTGGTACACAAGAAGGATGGATCATGGCGCATGTGTCCGGATTATAGGGAGCTCAATAAGCTCACCATTAAAGATAAATTTCCCATTCTGTGATTGATGAATTATTGGATGAATTACATGGAGCAATTTATTTTACCAAGTTGGATCTTCGTTCAGGATATCATCAAATTAGAATGAAGACTGAAGATATTCCAAAAACAGCATTTCGAACTCATGAGGTCATTATGAATTTTTGGTCATGCCTTTTGGCCTTACCAATGCACCTTCTACATTTCAAGGGTTGATGAATTCCATTTTCAAACCCTTCCTTAGAAAATTTGTGCTAGTATTTTTTGATGATATACTAATCTACAGCAGGTCTTGGAAGGATCATATTGAACATGTTGACAGGGTGCTCAAACTATTGCAGGAGAAACAATTATATGAAAAAAAATCCAAATGTTTCTTTGGAGTACAAGAGGTGGAATATCTGGGTCATATTGTATCTCACGAGGGTGTTAAAGTAGACCTTAACAAAATTAAAGCCATTAAGGAATGGAAAGTCCCCACAACCATAAAGAAGTTGCGAGGATTTCTCGGGTTAACAGGGTATTATCACAAGTTTGTTAAGAATTATGGGAGAATAGCGGCACCTCTAACAACATTATTGAAGAAAGATGCATTTTCATGGACTCCTAAAGCAACTAAGGCCTTTGAACATCTTAAAGAGGCAATGTGCCTAGCACCAGTCTTAGCTATGCCGGACTTCACAAAAACCTTTATTGTGGAATGTGATGCCTCAGGAAATGGAATTGGTGTTGTTTTAATGCAAGAAGGAAGACCCATTGCTTTTGAAAGTCGTCCAATCAAAGGAAAGTATTTACAGAAACCTATTTATGAGAAGGAAATGTTAGCAATACTGCATGCACTAAAGAAATGGCGAACTTACCTAATGGGGAGACACTTCAAGGTAAAAACTGATCATGATAGTCTTAAACACTTTTTGGAACAAAGACTATCTTCAGAAGAGCAGCAAAAATGGGTCACCAAGATGTTGGGTTATGACTTTGAAATAATCTACAAAAAAGGAAAGCTTAATGTTGTTGCAGATGCACTCTCAAGAAAGAATGAAGAGGTGGAAGTATTGCTTTGTGCCATTTCTATTATCCAACCAGATTGGATAACCGAAGCAAGAGATGAATGGAAGAAGGACAAAGATGTATGGACACTCATTCAAAAGTTGCAGCAAGATCCTAGTACATCTGATACATGTAGTTGGAAAAATGATTCCTTATGGTACAAATATCGCCTATATCTTTGTAAGAATTCCCAACTAAAACAAAAGATTCTTCTGGAATTGCACACTTCTCCTTTAGGAGGACACTCAGGATTTTTAAAAACTTACCACAGGGTGAAGAAAGAATATTTTTGGGATGGCCTTAAATCTGATATTCAAAAGTTTGTGGCGGAATGTTTGGTTTGCCAGCAGAATAAAGTGGAGACAATTAAGACCCCGGGACTTCTACAACCTTTATCCATTCCAAGTCAACGTTGGGAGGAGATTTCAATGGATTTTATCACGAGTTTACCTAAGTCCGAAGGAAAGAATGTCATCATGGTGGTAGTTGATAGACTTACCAAGTATGCACACTTTTGTGCATTATCTCATCCATTTAAAGCAAGTACAGTTGCTACTACATTTATGGACAGAATTCAAAAGCTACATGGAAGCCCAAGGGTTATTGTGAGCGACAGAGATCCCATTTTTACTGTAAATTTTTGGACGGAGTTATTTTCTTGTTTGGGTACTCAATTAGCTCATAGCTCATCTTATCATCCTCAATCTGATGGTCAAACTGAGATAGTAAATAAATGTTTTGAAGGATATCTTCGTTGTTTTGTATCTGATAAACAAACACAATGGGTCAAGTGGTTACCTCTTGCTGAATGGTGGTATAACACTTCCTTCCATACTGCAGCAAAAATGACCCATTTATGGCACTTTATGGATATCATCCACCATCCATCACATCATCTTTAAGGGAAAATTCGAAGGTTCAAGCAGTGGAAGATCACATCGAGCATCAGCAAGAAGTTCTTCAACTCTTAAAGGATAACCTGAATTTGGCACAAAATCGAATGAAACAACAGGCAGATCAACATCGCAGCGAGAGAAGTTTTGATGTAGGAGATTGGGTATTTTTACGGCTACGACCATACAAACAAATGTCCCTCAAGCAAGCTAAGAAGGATAATAAATTATCGCCAAAGTACTATGGTCCTTACAAGGTGTTGCAAAAGATTGGTACTATGGCATACAAATTGGAGCTTCCTGCTTCTTCGCGAGTGCATCCAGTTTTCCATGTTTCATGCTTAAAGAAGGTTATAGGTGAAAATATTTCAGTTCAAACAATATTGCTAGAACTTGATGAGGAAGGAAAAATCATATTGGAACCTGAAGCAGTCACGGAAACAAGAACTCGACAGCTACGGAATCGATCAATTTCGGAGTATCTCATCAAGTGGAAGAACTTACCCACTGAAGATTCTACATGGGAGGATGAGAATTTTATACAGAAGCACCCAGAGCTACTCAAGCGTTGAGGACAACACTTTTTTGGAGGAGAGGGGCATGTTAGGTCCCTATATTACTAGTATAGTCCCTTATTGTTATTAGTATAACCCCCTTATTGTTATTATTGTACCCTTGTAACCCCCATTTTGTTATTATTGTGCCCTTAAATTATTATTGTTAGGTCGGCTAGGATTACATTATGGCCACATGGACTCCTATATATAGAAATGAGGTTTTGTAAATTGTATCATACAAGAATTGTTCATTTATGTAATGTATTGGAGGTTGCCCCCTCGAAGTGGCTTATTTCTAAGGCATTGATATCTCTTTTCTTCTATTTTTGGAGCTGGTTACACAACAAACTCTCTCTCAAGTCCGAATTTACAATGCACAAGTAAGTGAGGTGAGATGATAAGTTACACCCCTCTCCTTTATGGCATAAGTTTCAATATTATTTTTCCATATCTATCTCCTCCTCAAGACATGTGTATTGCTCCTCCTTTATGTCAATAATTCATTATCCCTCCTATATATATGTGTCTCATATCATCTCACCTCACTTACTTGTGCATTGTAAATTCGGACTTGAGAGAGAGTTGGAGAGACTTGAAGGAGATTGTGAGAGAGAGAGACTTGGAGAGTAAGAGCAGATCTTGGATAACCAAAGTGATTCAGTGTTTGCATCAGCTACTGTTATTAAATATATTTTTCATATTTGGGTGAACTTCTTCATTCTCACATTGTACTTTGTATCTTTGTTGAACAATTGATTTCTAATAGAAGAAGAATCTGGTTGGGTTTTCCCCTTGTAGGTTTTTCCCTAGTCATTGACCTAATTTCTCTGCATCTATTGAGTTCTTGGTTGTCTTTCATTATGCATATCGTTTATATGGTTTATATTTTATCTACAATTACTTAATTTATTTTATAGCGTCAAGAAGTTTTGGATTTAAGTGATTGTAACAACATAGAACATCAAAATTTCAACACTTGTTGTTATTTTTGTTGTAATATTGTTAAGGTTTGACTTGTTGGACAATAAACACAAGTTCATAGTGAGAGTTGATGTTGCATGGGTTTGACCTTGAGTAGGGTTTACGTTACTATGATTGTATTGGTTATTGATTATTATTGTTGCAGAGATTAAATTATTTATGAGCTTGGATTTGAGATTTGTATCCAAATGCTAAGAGTTTTCCAGTGATGTATGATGTTTCCATTTTGACATATACATATATATGTAGAGACGGGGTTTTTGGCAGAATTATTTATGCAAGGTTTCCCTGAGAGATGAGTAGTGAAGTTGCTAGGGTTTGATATTAATATACATATTTAGTAAAACCAACAGGGGTTGTATTACAAATTCTTTTGTATTGATATCGAGCACAGGTGGATCTCGTCAAAAAATTGTGAAATGTGGTCCACGGGTTAATTAGGATGGTAGTGTGGTGTAAGGGATAAGAGTGGTGTCTCCTTCAAGTTGCAGCTTGAGAACGCTTCAAGGCAGTAAGGTGGTGTTAGGGAAGGTTGGAGCATGCATAGGGCATTGAAACGTCTTTCCAGTTGTAGTTGGTAAACATGGTGTTAGAGCATCCTTCAAGTTGGAGCCTGTAAATTAGGGTGATGGAGCGTCCTTCCAGTTGGAGCTAGTAAATCAAGGCTTTGGCACATCCTTCAAGTTGGAGCCTATAAACTAGGGGATTGGAGTCTCCTTAAGTTGGAGCTGAAGATATTGATGTAAATTTTATGGAAGACAAATATTAAGAAACATTTGGTGGTTTCTCTCCCGAAAGGGTTTCCACCTAAAAATTTGTTGTTTATTGGCTTGATGTTTGTGCACTATTGAATGGTGTGGTTTATTGATATATTGTTAATGTTAATATGAATATAATGCTTTGTGATATTAAAATAACTAATCGAAGATAAATGTCGACTCATCCCCCTCTTTGTATTTCCAACACATTGAAAACTATTTACTTAGCAAATCAATTACATTCAACTAGAACAGGGAGCAAAATGGCTAGGGTTTTCTCAGTAGCATATGTTGTCAAGGCCTGCATCAATGCAACGAGCTTTGATGGCGAGGAGATTGGTGATATCTGGAAAAGGTTGGATTTTCACAGCAGCGCGACTTCTGACGTTTTCAATTTTTTGAAAACACTAACGGGTTACAACTTTGGTTTGTGGATTTTGATGGCAAGGTCTGTCGAGACATCACTTTGCAGCAAGCTTTCGCACTTTTGGTGGTTCCATGTCGGATTCACACCCAATCTATGGTATATATATGTGATTTGGATCAAAGTCTTTTTGCTCGGTGGTGGATCCTCTCTATCAGCACTGCAATATCTGATGACGAGGAGATTGGTGAGCTTCGGCAATGCTTATATTTTCAGAGTAGTGCAGCTTCTAAGGTTTTCTCTATTTTTAAAAATTATATTGGGTTCTAGCTTTGGTCTGTGTTGGGTGTGGAGCCTGATTATCTTGTTTACTTTGTATCACAGCATTGGACCCCTGTACCTTAAATGGGGCGGCAACACTGCCCGTAAATTAATCGCTGCCGTGGGGGGTCCAAGGGGGCGGCAGCGACTTTATGGAGCCCCCCCTGGAGGGGGGTTTTGGGGGCAACGCCCCCGAAGCTAAAAATAGATGTAAAATTTCCTTGTAAAAGTATAGTAATTTCTAGTCAATCTAGGCCGTTCATTAGGCAAATGATCCGATGGTAGAAGTTATGTTTAGTTTAGGGTTTTTTTGCCCTATAAGGCAACCCCTCTCTTTTATGAGGGTATTGCATTGCGGCTGTGTATTGTATGTGTATTCTCGGAGCAAGAAACAGATAGGGAGACTGTGAGAGAGAACAAAGGATATTACAGCGGATCTGCTGTAGGTTGTATCTCTTCATTTTGCTGGATAATAGAAAGGAAGGACTGGTTGTTCGAGGTGGATGTAGCCCAAACGGGGTGAACCACGTATATCTGTGTCTCTCTGGTTTTATGTGTTTGTGTGCTTGTGTTTTCCGCATATTTTATGTGTTTCATTGCTCTGTAATATTTAATTTTCTAACGGTCTGTGGATTTTGATAGTGTCATATGTTGTGACATCACCCTATAGCAGGCTCTCGCACTTCCGGTCGTTCCATGTCGGATTCACACCCAATTTATGGCATATATACGTAATCTGGATCCAAGACTTCTTGCTTGGTGGTGGGTCCTCTCTTTTCATATTAAAGCCCAGGTAATGTTTTGATCATGTATGTGGGTATAAGTTGGATTGGATCGACATGATCTATAACAAATACACTCCATGTTTTTGTTACGAGCTTTTATATGCTCAGATCAGAGTCATGGGATTTCAGATTTGGGTCTTAAGGATGAAGTTCAAATTTTTTTGAAGACCCTAAGTGGAAATTATCTCATTATAGGGGTGCGATCAATTGATCTAGTATCAGATATGAAAGAGAAGATGCATGGAAAATTGGGTATATCGTCCAATGGTTAGAACCTAATTATTGCAAGATGCCACCAACTGAGAGAGTACAACATCGAATGTAATTCTACAATCATCATCAATCTGAGGTTGCGAGAAGGAGCCTCAGGAACGATCCCTCCTAATGGATCAACGTATGTTGCAAAGGGTCCAAGCTCGCTTAAGGATGCAGTGAGAGGGAAAATGGCCACACCAACCAAACAACCCCCAGATCTAATAATACCATAACCTTAGAAGATGGAGAAAGTGCCAAATATATCAGAAAAACTACTAGAAGTGAGTGGTATGTTCGTTGTTCTCCTAGACAGAGCCATAATTTATCGATTTAATGGTTTCTGGCCTAATTATGAAGAACTACAACAATGGATCTACCTCAACTGGACTAATAATTGTGATATTTACCTGTGCGAAGGGATTTTTTATGGTCCAATTCGACAATTAGAAAAAATTGGATTATGTCATAAATGAAGGACATTGGTTTTGGGGGAGGGAGGGTCTTTTTGTAACCCCATGGTTTCTAACATTTGATGCTACAACAATGGTAGTCACAAAAATGTCAGCATGGGTAAGGTTACATAACCTCCCTCTTCCTTTTTGGCATCATCAGGTTTTAGAAGGCATTGGCAATTCACTGGGGAGAATCATTATAGAACTTTTGAGGTATAAAATGGACCTCGTAAGAAAAATGTACAACCAAAATAAACTTTATAAGAACAAATAGGATTCAAGATGATGATGTCAACCATGGAGGGTGATTCACCATTTTTGGGGTAAAAGTAAAAACATTAAAAAATAATAAAACTACTTTTTCAACTTATCTCCCTAAGGTTGTACTCAAATTTCGAGTAGGAGTACTCATTGGATGAAAAATTTAATCCTTCATCCAAGGGGTACCCATGTTGCATACTTTAATGAGAAATACATGAAAAAACATGATTACAATCATGTTTTTCATGTATTTCTCATTTAACAGGGTACATAGAAAGTATGAAACATGGGTACTCCTTAGATGAATAATCAAATCATACATCCAATGAGTGTCCCTGCTTAAAATTTAAGTAAACCCATAAGGAGATAAGTTGAAAATACGAGTTGCAAAAATAGTTTTTTTCTTTTTTTTCTCTAAAATTTGATGATGTAATCTAATCTTATTTTATTATTTCCACTATTATTTTATAATTTCCTTATGAGACCCATTTTGGACCTCAAAATTCCCCTCATGTCTAAAGATGGATTGAGAAAGAATGGACAACGATATTTTTACTTTTTCCCACATATGCATCGAGATAGACCTAAACAAAGGCCTTCTAGACCGCATTCATCTGAGTCATCAAGACTTTAAGTGGACATAATGGCTAGATTTTGAAAATACTTCCTTCAGATGTCAGATCTGCCATCAGACAGGGCACTTGCATAACTCATGCCCTCAATTAAAAAAAAAAAGACAAAGAAAAGACGGCAAAAGCCAAAGGGATGATAGTTTCCATATTCGTCTTCTTCAAATGATGAAGACGAAGACATGGATGTGAATCAACAACAATCAGAACCGCAGAATCAACAAGGCTCCCAAGTGATGAAGGGAGAAGAGAAGAAAAAGGATGTAGTAAAACATGACAAGAAAGCCATCGATTTAGCAGTAATTCGGCATCCTGGAAAGCAGCATGAGGAAAATAGTGATACCAAGGAGCAAGTGGAATAAAGCGTACACAACTCAGAAAGTTCAGACTCGGACAAGGAAGCACCAGACATATCAGCAAGAGAAGAAATGTCAATGTTAATGGCCACTCCAAACTTTGGGGATTATGTACCCTTTTCATGATATGTACAATCTTTAGCATATCTTGTTCCTCTTTGAAAGACACAATTGCATTATAAGAAACCTTAGATATATGTAGATTTTGTATTTTATTTTGGATCTATGTAGATAGTTATAAAGTTTAGGATATTATGTATGTTTTATTAGTAATGTTTAACTATTCTATATCAATTTTGATAATATAAATTACCATGTTTTATTTAAAAATAAATACAAAAGAGCCAATAGGAAGAATTCTAAAAGTTATACAATTTGGAATTTTTTTAGCGAATTGTCATTGAAATATGGCTATATAATTTGTGGTCAAATTGAAAAAAAAAACTTTTTGAAATTGCATTTTTTAATACAAAAATGCATTCAAAGCCCTCAAAACCCCTATTAAAGATAAATAGATTCAATGTTCTCAAACGCCTTTTGCACTATGATAATGTGATATAAATAACAAATGGTTTGGTAACCCCAAAGGAAATGATATTTCTAGTGCTAGTATCATTCGGGATTATATAATGAGGGGAAGTCTTCATCCCACTTTCCAAAGGACATCAAGTAAGAAACGAAATCGAATTAGTATAGCTCTGCTGATAACAACATGCATCCATGGGCAAGTCCCAATGCTATGCCATCCCTTCATGGAGAATATAGGCTCTTCATCCCACAACAAGGAGTGAGTTGATACGAACCAGATTATGCACAAAATCTTGGAAGAAATGGAACGTATGATGTGTGTTTTTAATCAAAGAAATGACGCAAAAGAGAGCACAAAAATCTTCCCAAATGTTAATAAACTCCAAGCTCGATTTGATACAAATCAAAATTAATGGGTTACAAGGTGAAATACGGGTTGAAATGGCAGCGATGCACTACAAATTGGCAGAGATGGAAGAAATGGATGCCACCAGATTTCAACTAGCAACAGTAAAGGCCGAAGCCAATGAAGGTGCAGCAAGGAAAAAGGGGAAGAAAGTCCAAGGTATAGAGCAACAAGTTTAACCAATGAACTCTTGTTTGAAGAAATGTCTAGAGAAGAAGGCCAGTTACTTGTCTATTTATCTTCATTGTCGTAGTTTATTTGATGTTATGTAGGTTTTGTTTGTATCTAGGAGTCTTTTAAAACTTATACAATAGGCACCTTTTCAAAATTATAGGCAAAAAATGCCACAAGCATAGGCTCCTTATGTTTTGGACACATTAAAATAGAATTATAGTGGAGTTGGATGAAGATGTAAGGGTTTTGGCCTGAAAACCAGATTTTCATTTTAATAGAAAACTCCTAACCATCCCTTTGAAAAAAAAATTGTATCAATTGCTGCAAAAAATGTATGTATGCATGTGAAGTGTTTGTATAAAGAAATCAATGGCTAGAATAAAATATATCCCTACAATTTTTTGTATAAGTGTTTCAATAATTGTAATAAATACGTCTTTAACATGTTTATATTAAGGTGTCAATGGTTGCAATAAAATGTATGCATGCAATGTGTCTGTAAAAAAAACTATCAATGGCTATAATAAAAATATATTTCCTAAAAAGTATTTGTAGAAATGTGTTAATGGATGTAATAAAATATATGCATATAAAGTGTTTGTGGAAATTTTTCATTGGTTTAAAATGAAATGAATGTTTGCATAAGTTGTGGAAATCCTTCAGCATAAACACTAAGCTAAAATGTTTATGAAACAAATTGACTTTGGAATTGTGAATTTTGTTGAATGGTGTTGTCATTGATGCCAACGTCGGTTATTGAATGCTCTTAATATTTGTCTGGGTTGCGGTAATTAAAGCTTCAAATCTCTAGAAGCCCTAGAAAACCCTAGAATCCTTGCACTTGTTGAAGTTTTTAATGATGAAGATCAATTGGGTTGATCCTAAGATCACCATCATTAGATGCCCCTCGTCGTGTCGATTCCAATGGTATATGGCACGCCTTCTGGCTCCTCACAGTTTGCAAAATACGCCCTTTGAAATATCAAATCCCCGCCTAGTGGTCAAAAATCCCCAAAGGGAGATGATTTGGAAATGCATTATTTATTTGCCTAAGACACATTTCATGAAGGGGTTAAACTTAATTTGATTTTACCATGGTAAAAATATTAGAGGGAAAGCCAGAAGAAAAAATTCAAATGTATTATTAGAGGGAAATTTTGAAAAATAAAAAGGGGTGTTTAGCTCTCAAATTTTGAAAATTCCATCCAGAGCAAGTCGTCCCTCGAGATGATTCCATAATTACTATATCAGGAGTTCATATTCCCTTAATTTTGTGTAACTATGTTTTTCACTCAACATGTGATCTATTACAATTATCTGTGTCCCTTGGGGAGTAATGCATGAACTTGAGAGAGGCCCGAAATTACAGTAAGGGTTGGACAAAGTTTCTTTGTTGGGTTTTGGTTGTTTGTTGGTCCTTTTCTGTGGGTTTTAGGTACAATTTTCATATAGTTTTGGAACCATTCATAGCTCCACATCTAAAGCACACAAGTTTGAGTTTGGAGTATAAAATCATTCAGCCCTCTATTGAGATCAACGTCTACTTGCAATAGTATGATTGGATTTCTAGGAAGAATATTGTGCAAGGTTGTCACTTTCTAAGAAGGATCCACAAGGACTGTGGTGGCATCTTGATTCCATCTGACCTATATCTTGAAGTTGATCGAGGTAATTGATGTGGCCCTCTTTTAGCAAGGTTTTGACACTAAGGGCACAAACTCGTGATGCAACGTGCACTTTACAAACTCGTGAGAGAATCCTTTTGTGATCTGGATATATTCAACTCCTACTTAGATATAATTTATGGCATATATCTAAAAATTGTTTGAGGCTTGTTCGTAGTATTTATGAGTGAATTTTGTAGTTATTTTTATTTTGGCCCGGGTTGTGGAGTAATTGGTTTCTGTGAGTTCAATTATTGGCACTTGTAAATGGAGAGTGTGAATTGATATTACATGGTTTGTGCAATGTGAACGTAGAAGTTTGAATCTTGATCCAATGAAGTACATAGAGATGGTTCGATGGTTTCCCATAGAATGTAACAAGATTATTCTACGTTAAATTAAATATACACATGTGCCTATTATGAGCACTGAGTTTAGGTCGCATGGGTGCATTTGGCTTGGAAAAACTATGAGCTATGTTGTATAGATTGATATCATGTTTATGTGAATGAATGGTCCTTTGTTTGTAGTGCTGCCATATTCACTTGGTTTCCTAAGGAACTTAAAGAAATTGTCGCTTTAGGATTGTTGGAAATTAAGAGGTTTGCTCGATTTTGTTTGATTGTTGACTAAGTTAATAAAGTTTCACTGTAATTGGTGGTATGTTACACCAACAACCAATTGTAAAAGTTGAGCTGCTATAATAACAATGAAGGGAATGCTTCAAGGGATGAACAATGTGAGGAGGTGATATCAATATCAAAGATTGCACAATAATTAGATAGAGAAGTTGAAGCTCCAGAGCGAGCATTAGCGGTGTTGCGCATTGGTTCGGTGTTGGATGGTGTCATTAATCCCCTCGTGAATTTGCAAGATTCATTAGCATTTGTAGATCACTCTATGTTTCAAGATCTATAATTTTAGTGTTGGCAGCCTGCATTTGAGTATGAGAGAGCATGTGCATCTTCAAGAAACCTACATGTGGAGGGAGCAGAATTATAGTGTTGTGAGCCTAGTTTTATGCTCTGCTTTATTGCTAATCATCAAGACATTTTACCATTTGTATAAGGAGATTATTGAGAATGATATAACATCATTTTAAATGTCTTTTAGAGATATGTTTCATGTTTTGTAATATTTGCAATATTTGACTATGTTGATGTGAAGTTTTTACTTCTTGTTAAAAATATATATATAACTTTGCAAGTTGGCATTATTATCAGTGTGACCAGAACTGATCTTGCAGCTATAGGACAGTGTGAAGTTGTTATGTTGGGCAAGTTATTGAAGGTTGGACTTGATGATTCATGATGTTGAGGGTTTGATCTTGTTTGGTGATTGATGTATGCTTATTGATCTAGAGTTTGATATGCTACAAAGAGAAGGTTTTGGATTGTAAGGGCAGATAGTATAATTCATTAGCTTACAGCCATGAGTAGTGTTTTTTCTTTTTTTTTCTTTTCTTTTTTCTTTTCTTTTTTCTTTTTTCTTTTTTTTCTTTTTTTTTCTTTTTTTTTTCTTTTTTTTTTCTTTTCTTGAATAAGTCTACTTCTATTATATCATACAAAAAAGTACATTGTTACAATCCACGCCCAGACCGGAATTGCTAAATTAGCCAATTCCGGCGGGAAAATTCAAAAAAGCAACAAAAGGGCTGCCCCGCGAGGGAAAACCAGCCCAAGAACTAGTCCATGTAGCATGAAAATTGCTGCCCCCGGAGGGGAAACCAACATTAGACAAAGAGACACCATTACTAGATAACAAATGCAGAAAATAAAAAATCATAAAAACTATGATATGGTTGTAAAAACCGTGAGAGATGAGCACCATAGCACTAAGCATGCTTGTCCTTATCATCCAGAGTAGGCATGCTTGTCCTTATCATCCAAAGTAGGCTTAGGCTTAGGCTACTCCGAGATTGAAGTTGAACGAACACCTGAAGCGATATCATTGCCATCATCAGAAGAGTTGTTGCCTCCCGCACTGACCGAGGAATCCTCTATTGTCTTCACCGGCCAGGCTACCATCTTGCGATGATGATTCTAAAAGGAGGGGGATAGAGTGGACTTACGGCAGCACTTCCTGGACCCTTAACTAGGCTGTGTTTCAGGAAGGTGCAGAGAAATGTGTGTGGTGAGGATTTGGGGGTCAATGGCCTTCAGTGCCTCCAATTCCAGGGAGAAATCCATGGAGTGACCTGTTGAGACGTGAATGGGTGGTAGAGAAGGTGAGCCACGACCTCCTCCTCTTCGACATCGCATGCGGTGTCATCGAGGCATGGAGGTAGAATTGGAGGACTGTGGAAGGGTGGAATGAGGCAAGCTAGCAGGGAGACAGAGTTGGGCGTGGAGTGAAAGGGCAGGGGAAGACGGAGAGACTGCAGGTTGGGCGAAGCCGTGACAGAGGATGGTATAGCGAGTGGGCATATCCGAATCGGCAGAGTCGCAACAGAATGTGACATAGCCAAACTCGAAGTGGGCAGAGAGTCTTAGAGCAGAATGTTGTGAAGGAGAAGCGCCATGGCCCATAAATGGCATGGGCTGCCTGCAATGAGGACGAACAACAATGAAGTCGCGGTGGGTGAATTGAAGGGCAGTAATGCCAAAGCGCTGCGAGTTGGCGAATTTAATAGTGCCCTCACCTGGGCCATGTGCCCACTCGTGGCATGGGCATCTGCCCATCGTAGGAGAGGCCAAGTGGCAGATCGCGTTAACAAGCACTCGCATCCAGGAACAGCCATGAGTATATATTGGTAAACAAAGAGATTTCATATTTCCATATCAGATAATTTGCATGGCTGAAGCATGTTGGTGTTAGGTTTTGATGAGTATAATTATTGGCTTTTGTAAGGAGTTGTTAGATGCCAAGAAGCAAATTGATTGAAGCTAGGATTTCAAGAACAAGTCTTGCATTAACAAAGTATTATTGATTGAATATGCCAATGGAAAAAATCTGATGATGATGTTGAATTGACAAGCTAAGTGGTATGTCATAAAGCTTGAAAAACCTTGATACGCCACTATATCTTTACTACTGTTGGTCTAATCATTTTTATGGAAATGTTGTAGTGAAAAAAACAGGGTTGAGATTGATGTGACTTAAGCAGAGACGTTAAGGTATGTGTGAGGGTATGACTGAGAGGAAAGAACACTAGGGTTTGGCATTGCCTAAGTGATAAAGGGTTGTTGATGATGTTCTTTGAGTAGAGAATAGTGCTTGATAATCTAGAGTTTGATGTTCTTGTTGCATAAAGGGTTGAGTTGTTTTGCTAAGATTTGTTATTGAACAGAGGTTTAGTTTAGTAATGAGTTTGTTGAGATAAGGTTTGATGTTATATTGAGTATTTGTTGCAAATATTTTAACAAATATCATGTTCAATATTTTTGGAATTTAACAATATTGATGAGCTAGAATATGTTGCAAAGAGAGTTTTGATTCACAATTGTGCAAGGATTGGTTGCAAAAAAAGTTTTGGTATATTGGTATTTAGTTTGAGCAAAGATTGTATTTCATAGGTGGTGTCAGTTTGAAAATTGTGAAAAATGGTCTGTTGTGGTGAGTTGAAGGTTGGATCCTTCAGGGCAAGTGGCAACTTGTTGAGAAGGGTGGTAGGGTGGTGCAAGGTAGGACAGTGGAGTCTCCTTCAGGTTGGATCCTGAGAACACTTCAAGGCAACAAGGTGGTGATAGGGAAAATTGGAGCCTGCATAGGACGTTGGAGCATCCTTCTAGTTGCAATTGATATACAGGGTGTTGGAGCATCCTTCAAGTCAAAGCCTATAAACTAGGGCATTGGAGTGTCCTTCCAGTTGGAGCCGGTAAACCTGGGCGTTGGAGCATATTTCATGTTGGAGCCTGTAAACTAGGGGCTTGGAGCCTCCTTCATTTGGAAATGAAAAATCATGGAAGTTGGAGCTTCCTACTTTATGTAAATTTATTGAAGACAAATATTAGGAAGTGTTCGGTGGTTTTTCTCCCGGAAGGGTTTCCACCTAAAATCTCATGTCTACTATCTTTATTGTCATGCATTGTTGAATGGTATTGATTATTGTTCATGTGATGTGATGTTGATTTATGTTTTGATATAATTTTAATGATGATTAATGTTGTGTAAAGTTAGAAATATACTAATTGAAGAGAAATACGTACCCCCCTGCCACCCCCCTCTCAGTATTTCCAACACATTTGATATATTTCACGCATAGTTTGATGAAAATATGATAAACCAAAGGTACAATCAATGAATATATTATACCTCCACATCATTTGAGAGATTTTGCAAGAAAACAAGAATCAAAAGGGAGCTGATAATTTCATAAATCCCACAATAAAATGGGGTTGCAAAGGAGAAAAATTGATCCATCATAGGGACTACTAAGGCCATGATACACGACTACGACTTGCCAATGTTTCTTTAAGCAAAGACACGCAACACAACAATCTACATCCAAAACCGATGTCCTCACATAATCTTAAAGGACAAGAAATATTCTTGGAGTTGATCAAATATGATGTTGAGATTCAACAAGATGATGAGCTTAGTGAAAAGAGTCGCCTTCACTAAGTGGGCCCGCAAGCTATTTTTGACACAAGTCTATTTTTAGACTATGTCTATTTTTAGACATGGTGATCATATTTCAGAAGTTGCAGGATGCTATTTGTGGATGGTTGATCAAGTTGGAAAAATAGATTAAATTCTATTTTTTAGAATATTGGGAGAAGTCTATTTATAGATCATCGATCTAAAAATAGAAGTGTCGATTATTATTAGCTCTTAATAATGATCTGACAATAAACAGCAACTTATTCTCTTGGAGCACTTAATTTCAGTGAGCAGATTTGGAAAATCAATGGGCTAAAGGAATTACGCAATTCCCAGGGTTTACTGGTGGTTCGTGCATGGAGGACTCAGTTAGAACTGAAGTGGAAAAGTTATGACAAAGTTGGAAGAGTAGTTCATGGAGTTGTATTTAGTTTAACTCAGTTAAACTCAGTTGAGCTAGTTGTATCTAGTAAAACTGAATGATAACTAGTGAGAGTGGAGTGAATTAATTAGTTAATTAATTCACAAATAATAACTCATTGATCAACTGAACAATACAGCAGTTAACTACAGTGCATGTCAGTTCCAATGGAGACCCAGTGGAGAGATAGGTGAAAGGGCAAGATGGACTATCTGTTGTGACTACAGTGATGCATTGATTGCACCACGCACACATTGGAGTTGCCAATGAGTATTGCGCAGTCAAGGCAAGGGTAATTCGAATTCATTCAGAGCTATTCTTTAGCATGGATTGTGCAGTGGAGGCGGGCTAGCAGGTGGCAAGAAATCGGTGCATGGATTTGCAAATTTCTTCTGATTAGTGTGTGACGATTGATTGTACTGAGAGCTTGATGTACTAAGATTTGTATGAGATTGTTACATGATCTCCATGATACATAATATATGATAGTTGGGGTTTTCAGCTTCAGGATTTCCCTTTAAACAACTGTGTTATGTGCGATTGTTTTTATTTATGCTTCACATGTGTTTGAAATTAATTTTCCGCAAAAGATTAATAGTGGAATGATTTTGTATTTTGCAAGAAGTTAAATATTGTGAGATCAGGGGAATCTGGATGTATGCATGCTTAGTGTATACTAATTTCTACATATGACTCTTTATTTTCCATTCAATTCTTCAAAGAGCAACTCAACCCCTCAAAACTCACGGATCATAGCATAACTTAGACTTTTAACACATGACTCCTTCAATTGAACTAATAGTCCTTAATACAAATTTCTTGATTCAAGTCTCATAATACAGAATAGCCTCTGGTTAATAGTCTTTCACTTCAATAAGAATGTTACCAATGCAGGATAGATACATACCTTCCATTTGGAGACTGAGCTAGAATCTCAATGAGAGATTTGGTATGAATTGCATGTCATTTCATACATAATTCTAATGAGACAAACTTCGTACTAACTTTCCTTTTTTATCTTTACTTTTAGGAGTATTATGAAAGAAAAATTTTACAAGTCATATTAGATTATGAAAAGAGGTATCTTTTCTTTGAAAATTAGACTTCTAATGCAGTACATTGACCATATTCTATGTATAGAACAAGGCAAACATCAAGGTCAACTCATAAATCAACTTTTCAAATTTCATCCTCAATCTCATAGAATTTCCATCATAATTCAGATTTTGCATGGTACCTTAGAAAGGTGTACCTTACAACTAGACTATGATCTCCTTCGAACTTGGTCACAAACACAAAGATGATAGGTTTTTATTCAGTCACTATGCTCTCAGACTTTAGAACTATGCTCGAACTTGGACCTATCTCCTTTTTATACCACTTGACTCCTTTCTATGCAAGTTTGAACATAAATCAAGTTGGCTTGGTTCTTTCACTTCACTTTACATAAATCTCGGATGGATCATGGCTTTACAACAATGCCACAGACATAAAATAGTGCTATTGTAGCTTGGATGCCACAGAGATGGCTTGAATGCCTACCAAGAAGATATAATATAATTTTGATATCATTCGAATGTCGCATAGGCTCAATCTTAGGACCTCCATTTAATTTCATGAGTGAGCTCACACTAGTACATATGTATTATTCATAGTGATAAGGTGCCTCGGGCCGCAATATTTCCACAGAGAACCAATCTCTTGTATAACAAAGATACGAAGCCTAAGGTCTTGCATATAAAGAGTCACAATACTCATGTATTTAGAGTCACAGAACTTGTACATATAGAGCCTTCGAATACAGATAGCTTGCACAATTTCAAAGAATACATCCGTAGAAAGACTCATATTAAAGGAGCCATAAAGCTCGCATAAGGTTTTCCATAAGGCTCACATATGTTTACATACTTATGATACCCTAAATCAGTTCGAATGAATAGCACAGAGGAATGATGCATAAGAGATGCCACGAAAATTATATATGAGCCCAGGCTTTTGTATGAAATAATACACTACAGGAAACTTGGATCGATTTTCAATCATACCTCGGAGTAGTGTCCTCTATCACAGGTTCGGACCTTTGTTCTCAAGTGTTTGTTCAGACCTTCACATGAATTTCCAAGGTTACGGACCAATGTACCTCCACAGAGAATCTCGCATAATAGAGAATTTTCTCATAGAACTTGCTTGCATACTTCAGAGAACAGTGCCACATATAAGCTCAAGTGAATCATTATAAGACTTAGCCTAGGTTCGGAACACGAGTGACATGGCAGAAAGGTGGATCATAGAGCTTAGATCCACAAAAATTAAGATGCCACAAGAGATAGCATAAAGGATGCCATAGAGAATGTCACAAAACTCACATTTCCACAAAGAATCAATACCTCAAGTCGTAGGAGAGTAGGTAATTTTGTTGTCGTTTTGACACGATGACTGCTACTCGGATTTAGTATAGAGGTTTTGTTACAGAACTTTGATGGAATAGTTCCTTCTATAAGCCCTCTCAATCTTATGCACAAATTTTAAGGGAAACCCAACCTTGTTTCAACAGATACTTCGGATCACTAAGATAAGGTCTTGGTCACAATTTCTCATCAAACTTGGCTCTAATACTATGTTGAGATTTCTAGGGCACAAGCTAGAAACAATTTTCTTCCACAAATAACCACTTCCAATGATATAGTTAGTATTAATTACACATCATTCATCCAATATCATTAAGCAATTATACAAAAGAAAAATCAGCCATTAAACATGAAAGAGTAGTAGAAAATAACCATGAGATAAGAGACACAAAATTTAGGCCTAAGGCCAAGGCAAAACCCATAAGGGGAAAACCCATAAAAGTATTTCCTTGTGAGAGAAATAGTTCAATGTTAATCAATATATCCAAAGACAGAACATCAAAATAGCATCTAATTGTAATGACCCATCTCAAATTACAAAGAGCATAGCAATATTAGCATGCATACGAAGCATGTTTATGATAACATGTACTACACTAGTATAGGGTAATGAATTAATTATTGAAGTACTAAGTAAATATCTAACTCGCCAGAATATAATGAATATATTTAGTGGGGTACTCGATATGTATACCACCATCATAATATATAACTAATACATTATTTTAAAAAAAGGTAAATACAATGGGTTATACAAAATAAAAGGGAATTATATATGTGTGTGTGTGTGTGTGTCTGTGTCTGTGTGTGTGTGTGTTCAAAAGAACGAATGACAAGAATTTCAATAATGAAATCCCAAACAACTTCAATAATTAATTATATAAATTTATAAGATCCGAATTAAGTTAATAAACTTTAATAAAATTATAATTTAATAAACAATATTCAATATTTCAATAAAAGTCATTTGAACTAAATATTAAAATTATGACCATCACTTATAACGCTTATAAAAGTGTGACCGCCTCTTCAGATGCTTTTGGATGTCAGGTGACTGACAAAGGGCAAGGGAACCATATTATAATTGGGGATGCTGAGATGGTGGAGAGTTTGGAGGCGGTGAAGTTATGGGATATGAGGAGGACAAAGGGGGCATAAGAGGCAGTGAAGTTTTGGGATATAAGGAGGACGAAGAGGGCATAGGAGGCGGAAGTATTCTTTTTGTCTTTCTGGAGAAGCAAATACAAAGGAGGAAATACCAAGAGTCACGGATAGAGAGGAAATTAGAGCAATTGTTCTTGGAGTTTTGGGCACGGGGGCCAGAAGACCTCAATTTCGAAGTCTTCTTGATCTAGGAGTCAAATAGGTTGGGAGGAAAAGGTCGGTTTGGTAGCAGGAGCAACGACAGTCTGAAATCGCCTTCATCTGTAGAAATTATACCAATAGATTCAATTCGATCACGTAATGTACTAAAACAAGATATTGAATCTTTCTACTATACTTACAGAATATAAAACGTGATCGCTCAATCACATGCAAGTAAGAGAGAGAAGTAGATGAATCGCACAACACAAGATATTCCTCGGGAAAGCAATTGCTCAAAACCCCTCTATCTCTATTGTATAATAAGTCAAGGAATCATGAAACAATGTAATGCTTAATCTCTCATGAGATTCTCCAACACCTTGCCAATTGTCTCCTACTGATCTAGGCAAAATTGGACAAACACACAGCCAATTCTCAGCCTTCCTTCAGCTTTCCTTGCTCACGCAATTCCTAAAGGATTAGGCCCCTATTAAATAGGGAAATCAGCGTTCCTTGATTGTGAAATCCTTCATGGCCTTCCCCTGACTTTATAACTGCACCCGGGCAATTTGCTAATAATACAAATGATAGTTATCTTCCCTTTAACCTTTGTCTCAACTGGGTCTTCATTAAAACTCACATGCATGCAACACTTAATAGTGAATCATCAGTTATCTGATTGATCACTACTTGTGAATTAAATCTAATTTAATTCACTGGACCTCTCACTAATTCATCACTCAATTAGAACTAGTTAAATTGATTTTAACTCAATTAAATTGAGTTAATTGATTACACTCACACCACACTAGTGCATTAACTGCAACTGGATCCCCAAAATAATAGAATCACTCTACATGCCTCATCTTTGACCCTCAACTCGAAATTATTGAGCTAACTCAGTCTTTCTGACTTAGTTAACTGACACAAGTTGTTATGAGATGAAATTATAATTTATTGTCCAAATTATTTAAGGGAAAAATAAATTAGACGCCCACATTTTCTTGTTGAATTTCAACACCCCCTCTCAACAAGAAAGGGATTATCAACTACCCCGATTCTGCCTCTATGGTGGTATTTGAATTTTCTCTTTGATAGTGCCTCCATCAAGATGTCTACATCATGATCCTTCGTGGGAATGTACTACAACAACATAATGTGCCTTTAAACACAATCTCTGAGATGGTGGTACCAGATATCAATATGCTTGGACTTGTCATGGAATACCGAATTAACCGAGAGTTTTATGAAACTCTGGTTATCACAATGTATCATCTTCGGATCCATATGATGACCAAACAAACCAACAAGTATCTTCCTCATCCAGATGGCCTCGCATGCAGCCTGACTAGCTTCCATGTACTCTGCCTCGACTGAACTGAATGCAACCGATCTTTGTTTCTTGTTGTACCAAAACATTGATTTTGATCATATGTTGAAGATGCCCCCTGATGTGCTCTTCCCGTTTGATGGACTGCCTTCTTAATCTGCATCGGTGAAACCTTGAAGCTGTAGAAATTTCTGTTTTCCCACCTCGGTTTTCAGTTTCACCTTATTTCTCCAATTAGTTAAATGCCCTTTCCCATAATCTTACATTCAACAAGATGGAAAATAAATATTTGTTGAAAACACAAATTCTTAAAAAATTTCACAATGCTAGAAAATGCAGAAATAAAAATCAGCAGACACAAACAGCGATTCAACACATTTTAACAAAGTGATTTTTGGTCAAGGTGACCCTGGAAAAACTCCCTACAACTCTTGGGGAAAACCAGTTCAAAAGCTCCTTCTTATTTCTGGGAAAATGCTTTTTACAGTGAGAGAAAAACTCAGAAAAATCAGCAAGTACAGATTACAACTTATCTCGTTTTTCGTGCTTTACCACCACCTCGAAAAACGTGCAAACAGCAAAACAGAACAGCAATAAACGTTGTACAGAATCCTTGAAATTCGTGCCCAAATTTTCTGCAATAAATGCTGCTATACGGCCTCGATTTTTGTGCAAGAAGCAATAAATGCTGATGTACGAAATCTCGATTTCCATGCTAGAAAAACGAACCTTGCTGTACGGAATCTGCCTCGATTTTCATATAAGAGGACAGCCACTTGTTGTACGGCCTGCCTCAAAATTCGTGCCAAATAAAACAGCCTTTTGCTTCCTCGAAAACTGAGCCAAACTGCTATATAGCCTCTTGGGAAACATGCCAAAAAGCTATTGTATAGTCTTCTAGAAAATCATGCCGAAAATTGCCTTGGAATGTGTGCCTCTCCTAGCTGTACGGACTTGCTGAAACCCTGCCTTGGAATGTGTGCCAAAATGCTGCCTCTTTCTCCTCACTGCCCAGAAATCTCCCTTGCTATCTTTCTCTCCTTCTCCCAATCTTCTCATGAAAGAATGAATGACATTTTCCTCCTTTTCCTCCTTTAACCTAACCCTAAGTGACTTTTGGGGAATCTCTAAATCCAATGGCTGAAATAGCTTTAGATCTAGGGCTAAGATTAAATGCTCATTTAAATCTCACTTTCTATTTTTTAATTCACCCCACTTTAATAAAGACCCACTTAGTCATTTATTTACAAAGTCACTTTTCCTTTCTAATTTTACATTGACTTTATTAAAGTCACTTTAAAATTAGACTTTAGTAACTTTATCACTTAAAGTCACTTTTAAATTAGACTTTAGAAAAAAATTAAATTCTTTTGCACACTTTTCCCTAGGCCAAAGATCAAAGCCTTAGGGAACCACCTTTCCTCCGGTAACCAAATTTCAACGCTCCCTCTTACTAAGGAAGGTGTTCCTCACCACACCCATCTTGTCTCTGAAGTAGACATGCTTGCCCCGCGGTAAGGCTTTGGTAAGAATATCTGCAACCTGCTCATCAGTGGGAATATACTCAAGCTTCACAGCTCCCTTCTTAACATAGTCTCTGATGAAGTGATATTTGATGCCAATATGCTTTGACCTATCATGAAATACTAGATTCTCCGTGAGTTTAATGCAACTCTGATTATCACAGTATATCACTGAAGGTCTCAATGGCTGACCAAATAAGTCAAACAACATCTTGCGAAGCCAAATGGCCTCACAACTAGCTAGACTGACTGCCATATACTCTGCTTCTGCTGAACTCAATGCTACTGAACGTTGCTTCCGGCTGAACCATGACACAACTGCCGAACCCAACCCAAAACAGCACCCTGAAGTGCTCTTCCTATCAAAAGCACAACCTACCCAATCAAAATCAGTGTAACCTACCAATCTCACTCCATCCCCCTGCTTGTAGTCCAAACCATACTCCAATGTCCCCTGCAAGTACCGCAAAATGTGTTCTGCAGCCACCCAGCGAACCTTCCTAAGCTCACACATAAACTGACTCATCGTGTTGGCTGCAAAACATATATCTATTCTGGTGTTGACCAAATACATCAAGGAACCAATCAATTCTCTGTACAATGTGGGATCCACCAACTCGGAATCTAAATCATGAAGCTTCTTCCAGTTAGTGATCATCGGTGTTGACATGGGTCTACAATCCTCCATGTGGAATCTGTCAAGGATGTCCACAATATACTTCCCCTGCCCCAGGAAGAAATGCCTCTCCTCCTGCCACACCTCTAAACCCAAAAATTAATGCATCAAGCTGATGTCCTTCATCTCAAACTCCGCTGCAAGACCTCTCTTGCAGTGCTCTATGAGTCTCTCTGCACCCGTAATGACCAAGTCATCCACATACAGCACCAGAATGAGAGGCTCCTCACCTATCACAATATATTAAAGGTTCGGATCTGCCTCACTCTTTGTGAAACCCATCTCCTGCAAGTATGTATCTATCCTGGAGTACCAAGCTCTAGGAGCTTGCTTCAGGCCATAAAAGGCCTTCTTCAGTCTACACACATGGGACTCCTTCCCATGCACCTCAAAGCCTTGTGGTTGCTCAATGTACACCTCCTCTTGTATGAAGCCATTGAGAAATGTGGTCTTCACATCCATCTAGTGGATCTTCCAACCCATCTCTGCTGCTATCGATATAATGGAGCGGATCGAAGTATATCGAGTGACGGGAGCGAAGGTCTCCTCATAATCTACTCCCTCTACCTGGGAGAACCCTCTAGCCACAAACCTTGCCTTGAATTTCTCAATGATGCCAACTACAACATGCTTTACCTTGTAAAGCCATCTGGAAGTAACCACGGATTTGCCCTCAGGCCTCGGTACCACCTCCCAAACATCATTCTTCATGATAGAAGAATACTCCTTCTGCATGGCCTCTCTCCAGACCTGCTGGCTAGCTGCCTCCTCATAGCTAGAAGGCTCAGAGTCAAGGATGTTGGCAACCATCGACATATAGCTACAAAACCTCTCAGGTGGTCTGCTCTCTCTGACTGGCCTCTTAGGCCCAGCAACAGATGTGGCCTCTCTCAAGGTGTCCTGAAGCCACTTGGGCTTCCTCTTCCCTGAGCACACTTCTCCCACTGGAGAATGAAACTCCTCCTCATCATCATCAGGAGCTTGAACTCCTGACTATCTGTCTGCTGTCCTCCTGCCTACACCTGAACCTGTAGATGCTGAGGTACCGTGTGAACTGTCCATCAGAGGACTCCCTAGTGAATTGCTCTACGGACTGCTATGCATGCTACTCGAAGCACCATCCCTCTGACTCTGTGAGCCACTGCTCACTGATGGACCTGACACCATAATCGATCCACCTCTGAATCCTCCTGATCCCTACCCACTGGATCCCTGCAACTGACTTAGCTGCTCCTGAGGGTCTGGCTGATCCAGATACTCTAACTCCCGTGACCTCCTGAAGGCCTTGTCCTCCTCGAACTTCACATCCCGCTTGACAACAACTCTCCTCTGTGCGGGAATATAAATCCGAAAGGCCTTCGAGGTCTCATTGTTTCCCACAAAGACACCCTTCTCTGCGGTGGGCTCTAGTTTGGTCCTCTTCTCCTTGGGTATGTAGGAGTATGTAATACACCCAAAGATACAAAGATGACCAATATCAGGCTTCTTCCCAGAAAAAGCCTCCTCCGGAGTCATATGCCCCAAGGCACAATGCAGACTCCTGTTCTGCAAATAAACAGCAGTGTTGCAAGCCTCTGCCCACAAAAACAATGGCAACCCCTGATCATGTAACATGGCTTTGGCAGCCCCTCTGATGGATCTGTTCTTCCTCTTCGCAGCCCCGTTCTACTGGGGGTTGTAAGGAACAGTGAACTCCCTCCTAATGCCTGCCTCTGCACACTAGTCAACAAACTCTCCAAGGGTTTACTCTCCTCCATTGTCCGACCTTAGGGACTTGATCTTTCGACCTATCTGAGTCTCCACAAGAGCTTTGAACTCCTGAAACCACTTAAAGACCTTACTCTTGGTCTTCAAGAAATAAATCCAGGTCCTCCTGGAGTGATCATCAATGAATAATACATAATACTCATATCCACTCAAGGAAACATGAGACATCTGACCGCTCACATCAGAATGAATTAAATCAAGTATCCCAGTCGCTCTGCAGTCACTGCTGGGAAAAGGGAATTTGGCAAACTTGCCCATTGCACATCCTCTACAAGTATCAAAGTGATCAGTGCTAAAATCTGGCATACCTGTAGTGATCTCTTGCAATGTCCTCAAGGCCCCATGATACATGTGCCCCATCTTGCGGTGCCAAATCTCACACAGCTCAGAACTGCTAGCTCTGCTGTCGGTACTACTGCTCAATGCCAAAAGGGGCTAAAATGCAAACTTGTACACCTTTGCATGGCATACTCCTATCACTCTAGCTGAATCAGCTGGAGCGCCCCTAGGATATATCAGCACCTATCCTCTCCTGAACAATATCTCATATCCTCTATCCTCCAAAGTTGAGACGGATACGAGGTTCTTCCTCATCCTTGGCACATAAAGAACATCTGACACCTTCAAGGGAGGTTTGGGTTCCCTACGAAATGTCAGTTTCCCCACACCGACTGCTCTAACAACTCTCTCATCACCGAGTACTACCTCTATATCAGTGCCACTCTCTGAAAGCTCTGAGAAGTACTCACGACCTCCTGTCATATGACGTGAAGCCCTACTATCCACATACCAAATACCTGAAGATGCTCCGCTAGTCGAGGGAAATGCATGCTCCCTCTGAACCTCCATAGCAGGTGATCCTGCACTAGTGGACTCACAAGAAATAAACTCAAACTCCTGGTCAAAGCGATCTGTAGAGTCCTCTACCTCTGCTGATGCTGCCATGTTCTGGTTCTTCCCCTTCTTCTTCTTCTCCGGACACGCAAATGCATAGTGTCCCATCTTCTGACAATTCCAACACTTCACCTTGGAATAGTCCTTCTGTGTGTTACCCTGTTTACCTTTACCTTTTCCTTTGCCCCCACCACTACTTGTGGAAGCTTGCTTCTTTCCCTTGCCTCTCTTGCCTCCTGCCAACAGTGCTACATCCTCATCCTGCTCAACTGGCTTGTCTGCCGCAAGTTAACCCTTCCTGATTTCTGTCTAAATGCAATCATCCCAAAACCTCTCCCATGTGGGAAGGGTCTCACGTGCACAAACCCCATCAGCAAAGTTCGGCCATGAACTGAGGAGGCCATTCACTGCAATCCGCACCAACTCAGTGGATGGAATGACCTCTCCAACTGCTGCCAACTCATCTCTCACATTAGTAATCTTTGTGAGATATCCAGCTGCACTATCAGCCTTACCCATCTTAATGGTCTTCAGCTTCTCCCTTAGGACCATTTTTCTGTTCTCATTGGTACTCTGGTAGAGATTGGTCAATGTTGTCCACATCTCATGAGCATTTCTCTTTCCTCTCACATGAGGAATGCAATGGTCTTTGATTCCGTCTAGAATCAGTCTCTTACCATTATTATTCTTTTTATTATACGTTGCCAACTGAACAGCATCAGTAGGCACAACAACAGGGTGTTGTGTGGTATGCACCATGACATCCCAGACTTCTACCTCCTCAAAGATACTCTACATTCTCTCTTTCCAAACGATGTAGTTACTATGCCCATCCAACCTATCCTCCACCCTCAATCCCAATGACATCCTTACTGTCCTAAAAACTGAAAATAGCACTGTTGTAGTAAAGATAAAATTTCTGTGTGAAAAATCAGCTTGCTGGAATTTTCTGAGTGAAAAATCAACAGATTGTATTTTTCTCCTTTGTTGTCCCAAACTGCATTTTCAGCACCCAAGCTCTGATACCATGTAGAAATTTCTGTTTTCCCACCCCGGTTTTCAGTTTCACCTTATTTCTCCAATTAGTTAAATGCCCTTTCTCATAATCTTACATTCAACAAGCTGGAAAATAAATATTTGCTGAAAACACAAATTCTGGAAATTTTTCATAATGCTGGAAAATGCAGAAATAAAAATCAGCAGACACAAACAGCCATTCAACACATTTTAACACAGTGATTTTTGGTCAAGGTGACCCTGGAAAAACCTCCTACAACTCTTGGGGAAAACCAGTTCGAAAGCTCCCTCTTATTTCTGGGAAAATGCTTTTTACAGTGAGAGAAAAACTCAGAAAAATCAGCAAGTAAAGATTACAACTTAACCGTTTTTCGTGCTTTATCACCACCTCAAAAAACGTGCAAACAGCAAAACAGAATAGCAATAAATGTTGTACGGACTCCTCGAAATTCGTGCCCAAATTTTCTGCAATAATGTTGTTGTACGGCCTCCTCGATTTCTGTGCAAGCAGCAATAAATGTTGTTGTATGGAATCTCGATTTCTATGCTGGAAAACAGCAAAACCTTGATGTACAAAATTTGCCTCGATTTTCGTGCAAAAGGACAGCCACTTGTTGTACAGCCTACCTCGAAATTCATGCCAAATAAAACAGCCTTCTGCTGCCTCAAAAACTTAGCCAAACTGTTGTACGGCCTCTTGAGAAATGTGCCAAAAATCTGTTGTACAGTCTTCTAGAAAATCATGCCGAAAACTACCTTGGAATGTGTGCCTCTCCTAGTTGTATGAACTTGCTAAAATCCTGCCTTGGAATGTGTGCCAAAATGTTGCCTCTTTCTCCTCACTGCCCAGAAATCTCCCTTGCTCTCTTTCTCTCCTTCTCCCAATCTACTCATGAAAGAATGAATGACCTTTTCCTCATTTTCCTCCTTTAACCTAACCCTAAGTGACTTTTGGGGAATCCCTAAATCCAATGGCTGAAATAGATTGAGATCTAGGGCTGAGATTAAATGTTCATTTAAATCTCACTTTCTATTTTTTAATTCACCCCACTTTAATAAAGACCTACTTAGTCATTTATTTCCAAAGTCACTTTTCCTTTCTAATTTTACATTGACTTTATTAAAGTCACTTTAAAATTAGACTTTAGTAACTTTATCACTTAAAGTCACTTTTAAATTAGATTTGACTTTATAACTTTATAAAGTCACTTTAGGAGAAAAATTAAATTCTTTTGGATGTTTTTCCCTAGGCCAAAGATCAAAGCCTTAGGGAACCACCTGTCATCCGGTAACCAAATTTCAACAGAAGCTTCACTCCCTCTGTTCGTCTGTACCATAATCCATACTTTGTAGTGCCCTTGAGATATCTCAAAACATGCTTCCCCGCCTTCCAAAAGAGCTTGGTAGGCTTAACCATAGCTTTACTAAGTTAGTTAACTGCATAGTATATGTATGGTCGTGTGTTCACCAAATAAATAAGTGAACCCACAAGCTGCCTGTAAACAGCAACATCCACTGCCTCATCTGAAGTAGCATCCTCCTTCCTCCAGTTTCCTACAAGAGGAGTCTCCATGGGTTTGCTGCCCTCCATGTGGAACTTTCTCAAAATCTCCTTGGCATACTTGCCCTAAGATACAAATAGATCCCCATCTCTTTGTCATATTTCCAAGCCAAGGAAATAGTGCAAGAGCCCCATGTCCTTCATCTCAAACTCTCTTGCAAGATCTTCTTTGCAAGAAGTTATGAGATTCTCATCACCTGGCAGTGTCAAATCATCAACATAAAGTACAATAATCAAAAGCTTACCATCAACCACAATATGATATAGGTTCGCATCCACATCACTCTTTGTGAAGCCCAACCTGATGAAATAGTTGTCGATCCTGGTGTACCAAGCACGAGGTGTTTGGTTCAGCCCATACAGTGCTCTCTTGAGTCTGCAAACATGCGACTCCCTGTCAAAGGTCTCAAAACCTTCTGGCTACTCAATGTACACTTCTTCCTCAATAACTCCATTGAGAAAGGTTGTGTTTATATCCATCTGATGTATCTGCCATCCCATCTGCGCTAAGAGTGCAAGGATGGATCTAATCAATGAGTATCTTGCAACTAGTGCAAAAGTCTCCTCATAGTCAATCCCCTCTACTTGTGAGAATCTGTTGGCCACAAATCCAGCCTTGTGTTTCTCCAGACTCCCATCTGCTGCTTACTTCATCTTATAGATCCACCTGGATCCAACAACTGACTTCCCCACTGGTCTTGGGACCACTTCCCATGCACTTTTTCTGATAATGGAGTCATACTCCTCAACCATGGCATCAACCCATACCGGTTGTTGCACTGCTTCCTCAAAAGAGGATGGTTATGTCACAAAACATTCGCTCATAAGAACCATATATCTAGTATACCTGTCAGGGGACCTTCTCTGCCTGCATTGTGATGTAGGCGCACCTACATTCTTTGTGGCATCTAGCATCAATCTGTCAGCCTCTCTTATGCGTTTCCTACCATTTTTGGTGGATGGCTCTGCATGAGTGGTTTCTACCACTCTCTATTCCTCTGCTTGCGGTTGCTCCACATCCTGAGGTTCATCCTTTGGAACTAAGAGTTCCTCTTCTGCATGCAATTCAAGCTAAGGGACAATCGCATGGCTTTCTCCTCATCAAATTTCACATCTCTCCTTAAAACTGTTATCATGTGTGCTGGCAAATACACCCGATAGTTGTGGGGAGCATCTGTGTACCCCACAAATATCCCAACATCTATTGTTGGTTCTAGCTTCTTCCTGGCATCTTTGGTCACATGGAAATAGACAGATGAGCCAAAAGTTTGAAAATATGAAACATCTAGTTTCTTTCCTGAAAAAGCCTTCTCTAGTGTACTCATGCCAAGTATCTGATGAGGACTACAGTTCTACACAAATATCGTTGTGTTGCATGCCTCTGCCCACATATGCAACAGTAGGCCGTGATCATGTAACATAGCTCATGCTACTCCCACAATTGTTATGTTCTTTCTTTCTGCAACCCCATTCTGTTGTGGGTTATGAGGTGCAATCGATTCTCTCTGAATTCCTTCTTTGGTGCAGAAGTTCTTGAATTCATTAGAGATATATTCACCACCACTATTGCTCCTTAGAGTCTTCACCTTCTTCCTTGTATATTTCTCTACCAGTGCTTTGAACTCATAAAACTTGGAGAACGTTTGATCTTTCTTCTGCATGAAGAAAATCCAAAACTTTCCAGAAAAATCATCAACAAAAATCACATAATACATGTGCTTTGTTGTGGACGTTGTTGAGAATGGTCCACGCACGTCTAAGTGAACTCTCTTAAGGATTGTCGCTGATTGGTTCTCCTTTTCATGAAAGGTGGCCTTTGTATACTTCCCCATAGTACAACCCATGCATGTGTCTCTTTGCGCAAGTGTACGCTTTGGAAGCCCTGTATAAATCTGCTGCATGGTCCTCAAATCACTGTGGTGTAGATGACCCAATCTCCTGTGCCATAACTCACGGGTATCCCGGCTCACCACCTCATCTGCTTTACTGCTCAATGTTGCGCAGCCATCTACATCAAGTTTGTAGATGTTCTTCACACGAACCCCAATATTCTTTACCTGTCATGTGGCTTTGTGATGAAGGAACACCTTTCCTTCACTGAAAACCACATCATATCCAAGATCCTCCAACATAGAAACTTAAACTAAATTTTTTTCTAAACCTAGTACATGCATGACATATTTTAATATGAAAGGTTTACCTGACTCTCTCTAGAAAGTAACTGTACCAATCCTGGCAGCGTCATACCTCTCGTCATCACCCATCTCGATGTGCATCTGAAGATCCTTCTCCTCCAAGCTACTAAAGAATTCTTTGTTTCCAATCATGTGGAAAGATGCTCCACTATCCAAGTACCACATAGATTTCATCACAGTTGACACCATGCATGCGATGAGAGAGAAATCCAACTCAAACTATGATGCCAAAGTTTCACCCACTGCAGCGCACGGAGCCTTCTTCTTGTTCTTCTTCTTTTGTGGACAATTTATGGCATAGTGTCCATAATCACGACAGTTGAAACATTTCACCTTTGACATGTCTCGTTTCTTGCCTTCTTTATCGGTGTCGGATTTGGAATGGAACTTCTTCCCTTTCCCCTCCTTTGCCTTGCCAGCTAAGGCATAATTTTTCTCATCATCAGTCTTAGATGAGGATCCATTCCTGTTATTCCGCCGAAACTCTTCTAGTACCAAATCTGACCATATTCGCTCCCACTTTGGTAATTGCTCCCTCCCATTCATAGAGTCATGGTGACTATGCCAGCTCTTGGGAAGGCTTAAAAGTGCTAGGCTCACAAAGTCATCATCAGCCACAGTAATCCCAACACTTCCAAGCTCATCTCAACATTGAGTGAACTTGGTCAAGTATTTCTGGATTATGTCGCCCTTCTCCATTTTGATTTTCTTGAGCTTGTCCTTGAGTGCCCATTTCCTGTGGTCACTGCTGCTATGAAACAGATATGTCAAGGCCTTCTGCATAGCATATGGATTTGCCTTGCCATGGAGACTCGAGACAATGTGATCTCGAACTCCCTCTAATAAGATACTCCTCGCCTTTGCAACATTCTTCCTCCATGCTTCCTGTTGCACAGCATTTGCCTAATTGGGTTCAAGAATATCAATGTCAATGAACTCTTTTAGCCTGTTATCCTCCAATACTACCTCCATCATGTCCTTCCATGCAATATAGTTCGAATTTCCCTCGAGTGCATATTCGAGTCTCAAGCCAGTGAAAGACATCATGGTTAGTTGCTAGGTCCAAAGAATGAATCTGCAAATTTGAATATTGTTCAACACAAACTCAATTTCTTCTCTTCTATTGTGATTCCTAGTGCTCTGATACCATGTAGAAATTATAACAATGGATTCAATATGAAAATGTAATGTACTAAAACAAGATACTAAATCCTTCTATTATATTTGTGGAATATAAAACATGATCGCTCAATCAAAGTAAATCAATCGCACAACACAAGATATTCCTCGGGAAAGCAACTGCTCAAAACCCCTCTATCTCTATTGTATAATAAGTCAAGAAATAATGAAACAATAAAATGCTTAATATCTCATGAGATTCTCCAGCACTATGCCAATTGTCTCTCGTTGATCTAGGCAAAATTGGACAAACACATAGCCAATTCCTAGGCTTCCTTTAATTGGCCTTGCTCACGCAATTCTTAAAGAATTAGGCCCCTATTAAATAGGAAAATCAGTCTTCCTTGATTGCGCAATCCTTCATGGCCTTCCGTTGACTTTATAACTGCACCCGAGCAATTTGCTAATAATACAACTGATAGTTATCTTCCCTTTAACCTTTGTCCCAACTGGGTCTTCATCGGAACTCACATGCATGCAATTATTAATAGCGAATCATCAGTTATCTAATTGATCACTACTTGTGAGTTAAATCTAATTTAATTCACTGAACCTCTCACTAATTCACCACTCAATTAGAACTAGTTAAATTGATTTTAACTCAATTAATTTGAGTTAATTGATTACACTCACACCATACTAGTGCATTAACTACAACTGGACCCCCAACATAATAGAATCACTCTACATGCCTCATCTTTGACCCTCAACTCGGAATGCTTGAGATAACTCAGTGTTCCTGACTTAATTAACAGATATAAGTTGTTATGAGATGAAATCATAATTTATTGTCCAATTTATTTAAAGGAAAAATAAATTAGACACCTACATTTTCTTATTGAATTTCAACATCATTCAAGTATGTATATGCAATTAAATTGGTAAAATTAGGTTAAACTTGATTCTCTAGTTAATTGTAGAGTTTGTCTGGTTAATTGTAGAATTTGGGTGTTACGTTGTGATAATTGTCTAGTTAATTGCTAAATTAAGGGCACTAAACAAACCAGAACATAAGGTAAGTGTCAAGCCCTCCTTTTCTTCCACAGAACTCGGCCTCCTTTCTTATTGTGATCCTTGCAAAACGGAGCTATATGTGAGAGAGTTTGATGCCCAAATAACAAGGGCTTGCATATATATAGCCTTCAATAGGGGGTTGAATAGGTGCCTCAAAGGGGCATGGTTGACTTAGACAAGATGAGGTGAACTTGAGCAAATTTTGGAGGCAAAATATAATTTCAAATTTTTCCAACTTCTTTTATGATGAAAATATTGGCCATGGCTACCGTATTTCCAATAGGATGCCACGGTGATGTATGCTTCCATCATGAAGAATGATGTTTGATACATAGTGCCAAGATCATAGAGAGTCAGTTATAAGTTCTAGGTGGCTCTATAAGATCAAGCATGTTGCAAAGGGTGACATTGAGAAGTTCAAAGCAAGGTTTGTGATGAGAGAGTTCTCCCAAAGAGGGGTAGACTACAAGGAGACATTTGCTCCAGTCGTCAAATACACTTTCATTAGAGATGTTATGTCTTTGGTTTCATTTATAGGATAGATAATATATCAAATGGATGTGAAGACAACTTCCTTTAATGAGATCCTTGACAAATAAGTGTGCACAGAGTAACCTTAGAGCTTTAAAGTAAGTGGAAAGGAGAACATGTTTGTTTTGTAGTGACACTGTTAGTAAGTTCATGGTGGAACAAAGGTGAGAGCATTGGGTAACAGCAAAACATGTGCTCAAGTATATAAGGGGCACAGTTAAGTGTGCTTTGAGATTCTTTAAGATGGTGAAGTGGCATGCAAGGCAATAAACAAAAAGAGCACCTCAAAGTACTACTTTGACTTGGTATTAGCAATGGTATCTTAGTTCAACAAGAAGCAAACTTCTATAGTACTTAGTTGAGCAAAACGCAGAGATTAGTTCATCTGAAATAGGACAAAAGGGAGCAATGAAGCTCCGAAGTATTTCCACAAATTCGTGGGTACTTAATATTTTAACCAAACCTTGGGTAAAAGGGAAGCTTAAATTTGGATTGGTGCAAAATTCATTCCTCGCAAGAGGGAGTTTTGAGAATTACAACTCGCATAGGAACTTCTACACAAATTCATTATGAATGTTCAAAATATTCTTGGAAAATTGATTTCAAAAGGTAATTCTAATTTTTTTAAAGTAATTATATTTTTTAAGAAGCCATCCATTTTGTAATTCATTTTAGCAAAAAAAATGAAAACCATATGTTTAACTGTTGAATCTAAAAATTTATATATTCTATGTCAGGCCAAGTATTGTAAACTCCACCAATTGATGATTTTCTATTGGGAAGGGTTATTAATATATACATTGGAGAGGAAGACTCTTGGAATTCATATTCTAATGTCTCTTCACCTTCTCATTTTCGTATTTACAATATTTTTCCAATCCCTAAGGATTAAGTGTCAACATTCCCCCCTTCAAGATGTCGAATCTCATTATCAAATTCCTAAAAGGATTTTGCAGTCTTGAATATGTCTTAGTGATCAAGTTATCGCTCAACAACATTGCTAGTCTTGGAAGATTGAAGAAAAATTACATGTCGTCTAGATAGTATAAACTTATTATTTACTTCGTCGTAGAGATGATATGCTTTGGAGGTATATCTAAGTACCCCAAGAAGATACACTTTCGACTCCTCACACCAAGTTTTTTTCTGTGTTCCTTAGGAATCAAGGCATAACAGGTGGAACCAGAAACCCTGACACGCCTCACTGAGGAAATGTGGTCATACCACATTTCATAGGGAGTCTTATTTTTTAGAGCATGAGATGTACATTTGTTTTTAATATAGACTGCACATAGAACTACACCAGCCCAAAACATCAGTGTTACATTTTTTAAAAACATCATTGAAGGCACCATATTTAAGATTGTCTTGTTCATTCTTTCAACTACACCGTTATGTTGAGAATTATTGTTAGGTCCCTATATTACTAGTATAGTCCCTTATTGTTGTTAGTGTAACCCCCTTATTGTTATTATTGTACCCTTGTAACCCCCATTTTGTTATTATTGTGCCCTTAAATTATTATTGTTAGGTCGGCTAGGATTACATTGTGGCCCACTAGGATTACATTATGGCCCCATGGACTCTTATATATAGAAGGAGGTTTTGTAAATTGTATCATCCAAGAATTGTTCATTTATGTAACGTATTGGAAGTTGCCCCCTCGAAGTGGCTTATTTCTAAGGCGTTGATATCTCTTTTCTTCTATTTTTGGAGCTGGTTACACAACATTTGGTATCAGAGCTTTGGATTCTAGGGTTTCGCTGCTCCAAATAGGTCATCGTGGTATTTTCGCTATAACTTTTTTTCTACGAAGCTTCAGAAGCTGAAATTTTTAGGGTGCGAAGCCGAAATCCTGAGGAACATCGTCAAAAAATTTCAGAGTTTGGTTCGCAATATTTTCGGAGATATGATCTGTGGAAGTTAGGTCTTTTTTCAGGCTCCTAAACAGCGCATTGTGGCATTTGCGCTATAACTTTCTTTCTACGAAGGTTCAAAATCTGAAATTTTTAGGGTGCGAAGCCGAAATCCTGAGGAAACTAGTCAAAAAATTTCAGATCTTGGTTCGCAATATTTTCAGAGATATGATCTGTGGAATGTAGTGCTTTTTTAGGCTCCAAAATTTCATCTCAAAGAGGTGATCGTGGGAAAATCTTCATAACTCTCTCTCTGAGCATCGGATTGGAGTGCCATAAAAAGTGGTCGCAAGTAAACAAATTGTAGTTTCTTGGCTATCAATTTCAGAGCCGAAGGACAAAAAAGTGACACGTGGCAAGTCGTACAAGTTCACTATACTGAACCAGTCCATAATTAGGTCATTGTGAGAGATTGGACACAACTTTGTCTTGGAGAATCCAAATCAGGTCAGACCTGTGGCATTCGAAAGATAATTCAGAGGGCTACGTCGGTACCGAAATTCAAATATTGAAGTTCTGCAATCACAGAGATAATCCAATTTCAATATCGAGCTCCTCAAAAGCAAGAAAAAGGTGTGTATTTTTTTCCGAATTGCATAAGTCTTGTTTGAAGAATCAATTTGAATTGATTCCAAGGGCATATTGTAGAATAGATATTAGTATTGGGTTCTAAAATATGCCTCGTAAAAATAATTCAACACCCATTAAGCCTTCAGAAGGCTCTACTATGACTCGTGAAGATGAAGAATTGCAACATGATCTATCAAAATTACAAGAGCAAGTGCAACAAATTTCACTCTCGCAAAGAGCAACAAAAAATGAAATGGAAGTTTTGAAGAAAGACATGGAAGCTAAAATGGATGGCATGGAAGCTAAAAGATGGATGACATGAAAGACAACATGGAAAACATGAAGAATGATCTAAAAGCAAACATTGAAGGTTTGACAAAGTTGATACAAGAAATGTTTCCTAATGGTGAAAAGATAGTAGAAGAACCTCATGATGAGAACAAAATAAATGTTAATCGTGATTTCATAAACTCTAATGTTGGCGGGAAGAACCACCATATTCCAAAAATGGATATGAGAAAGTTTGATGGAAAGGATCCTGTAACATGGATACTACATATAGAGCAATATTTTGATCTCCATAACATGCAAAACACACAAAAAGTACGCATTGCAACTTTACATTTAGAACAAAATACATTTGTATGGTATCGATGGCTTTGCTCCCGTAAAAAAATTGTCACTTGGTCAATTTTTACGGAGGAAAGGATAGCACATTATGAGGATACAAAGAGCAACACCTTCTTTAGCCAATTGATAAATCTCAAACAAAAGGGTTTCGTGGGGCAGCACATTGAGGACTTCCAAAAATTGAATATAAGGGTAACTGATATTCCAGAGGAACACAGGATTGATCTCTTCATAGGCACTTTAAAGGATAACATACAACATGAAGTTCGTGTTCTAGAACCTGATTCATTGGAGAAGGCATTCAGGTTGGCAAGAAAAGTTGAATGTAAAATTATGGCGACAATGAAGCCTACCACTCAATTCTATAAAGAAGGAAGTGTTGCTACGCCTAGATTTCCACAACCTACAAGGTTGACACCACAACAATTGGAAGAAAAAAGAGCAAAAGGGCTTTGCTACAGTTGTGATAGCAAATACAATAAAGGTCATAAGTGTGCTGAAAAGAAATTATTTTACATAGATTGTGAAGAAGAAGAAGAAAATGAAAAAGAAGAGGATATACACCAGGAACCAGCCATAGAAGAGGAAGAAATGAATCCGACCATATCATGTAATGCACTGGCCGGAATTACCACTCCTCAAACTCTCAAGATTGTAGGACAGATCAAGAAGAAAAGGGTAATAGTGTTGATTGATTCAGGTAGCACCCATAATTTTATTCATTGTAAGGTAGCCAAGGAATTAAATTGTTTCCTATACCCAGCACCAGAATGTCAAGTGATGGTTGCAAATGGAGGAACTATAAATTGCTCTGGAAAATGTCATAATATCAAACTAACCATGAGGGAATATGTATTGACTAGTCCAATGCTTTCCATTCCTATGGGAGGTGTTGATGTTGTACTAAGAGTACAATGGTTACAATCTTTGGGGATGGTAGCTTTTACTTTTCAAGAACTTTTCTTGAATTTTTTTTCAAAAGGAAAGGAAGTCGAATTACGGGGTATTGAAGGGAAGCAGGGAAGGATAATAAGCTCTAATGTCATGACAAAGCTTCTAAAAAAAGAACAACGAGGCGTAATTGCACAATTATGCTCACTAGAAGTTCCGACATCAAAATCATCTATTTCTGCAGATCTCCAACAAGTTTTGGACAATCATTCCAAGGTGTTTGAAACTCCCAAAGGACTCCCACCTATTCGTGATCATGATCATGCTATTCATTTGATTCCAGGAAGTGTTCCTCCAAACATCAGGCCTTATAGATATCCTTACTTCCAAAAAAGAAAAATTGAACGTATGATCGCAGAAATGTTAGAGGCGGGTATAATTCAACCCAGTCAAAGTTCTTTCTCTGCTCCTGTAGTATTAGTACACAAGAAGGATGGATCATGGCGAATGTGTCCGGATTATAGGGAGCTCAATAAGCTCACCAATAAAGACAAATTTCCCATTCCTGTGATTGATGAATTATTGGATGAATTACATGGAGCAATTTATTTTACCAAGTTGGATCTTCGTTCAGGATATCATCAAATTAGAATGAAGATCGAAGATATTCCAAAAAAAACATTTCGAACTCATGAGGGTCATTATGAATTTTTGGTCATGCCTTTTGGCCTTACCAATGCACCTTCTACATTTCAAGGGTTGATGAATTCCATTTTCAAACCCTTCCTTAGAAAATTTGTGCCAGTATTTTTTGATGATATACTAATCTACAACAAGTCTTGGAAGGATCATGTTCAACATGTTGACAGGGTGCTCAAACTATTGCAGAAGAAACAATTATATGCAAAAACATCCAAATGTTTCTTTGGAGTACAAGAGGTGGAATATCTGGGTCATATTATATCTCACGAGGTTGTTAAAGTAGACCCTAACAAAATTAAAGCTATTAAGGAATGGAAAGTCCCTAAGACAATAAAGCAGTTGCGAGGATTTCTCGGGTTAACAGGCTATTATCGTAAGTTTGTTAAGAATTATGGAAGAATAGCAGCACCTCTAACAACATTATTGAAGAAAGATGCATTTTCATGGACTCCTCAAGCAACTAAGGCCTTTGAACATCTTAAAGAGGCAATGTGCCTAGCACCGGTCTTAGCTATGCCAGACTTCACAAAAACCTTTATTGTGGAATGTGATGCCTCAGGAAATGGAATTGGTGTTGTTTTAATGCAGGAAAGAAGACCCATTGCTTTTGAAAGTCGTCCAATCAAAGGAAAGTATTTACAGAAACCTATTTATGAGAAGGAAATGTTAGCAATACTGCATGCACTAAAGAAATGGCGAACTTACCTAAAGGGAAGACACTTCAAGGTAAAAACTGATCATGATAGTCTTAAACACTTTTTGGAACAAAGACTATCTTCAGAAGAGCAGCAAAAATGGGCCACAAAGATGTTGGGTTATGACTTTGAAATAATCTACAAAAAAGGAAAGCTTAATGTTGTTGCAGATGCACTCTCAAGAAAGAATGAAGAGGTGGAAGCATTGCTTTGTGCCATTTCTATTATCCAACCAGATTGGATAACCCAAGCAAGAGATGAATGGAAGAAGGACAAAGATGTATGGACACTCATTCAAAAGTTGCAGCAAGATCCTAGTACATCTGATACATTTAGTTGTAAAAATGATTCCTTATGGTACAAAGATCGCTTATATCTTTGTAAGAATTCCCAACTAAAACAAAAGATTCTTCTGGAATTGCACACTTCTCCTTTAGGAAGACATTCAGGATTTTTAAAAACTTACCACAGGGTGAAAAAAGAATTTTTTTGGGATGGCCTTAAATCTGATATTCAAAAGTTTGTGGCGGAATGTTTGGTTTGCCAGCAGAATAAAGTGGAAACAATTAAGACCCCGAGACGTCTACAACCTTTATCCATTCCAAGTCAACGTTGGGAGGAGATTTCAATGGATTTTATCACAGGTTTACCTAAGTCCGAAGGAAAGAGAGTCATCATGGTGGTAGTTGATAGACTTACCAAGTATGCACACTTTTGTGCATTATCTCATCCATTTAAAGCAAGTACAGTTGCTACTACATTTATGGACACAATTCAAAAGCTACATGGAAACCCAAGGGTTATTGTGAGCGACAAAGATCCCATTTTTACCGGAAATTTTTGGACAGAGTTATTTTCTTGTTTGGGTACTCAATTAGCTCATAGCTCATCTTATCATCCTCAATCCGATGGTCAAACTGAGATAGTAAATAAATGTTTGGAAGGATATCTTTGTTGTTTTGTATCCGATAAACAAACACAATGGGTCAAGTGGTTACCTCTCGTTGAATGGTGGTATAACACTTCCTTCCATACTGCAGCAAAAATGACCCCATTTATGGCACTTTATGGATATCATCCACCATCGATCACATCATCTTTAAGGAAAAATTCGAAGGTTCAAGCAGTGGAAGATCACATCGAGCATCAGCAAGAAGTTCTCCAACTCTTAAAGGATAACCTGAATTTGGCACAAAATCAAATGAAACAACAGGCAAATCAACATCGCAGTGAGAGAAGTTTTGATGTAGGAGATTGGGTATTTTTACGGCTACAACCATATAAAAAAATGTCCCTCAAGCAAGCTAAGAAGGATAATAAATTATCGCCAAAGTACTATGGTCCTTACAAGGTGTTGCAAAAAATTGGTACTATGGCATACAAATTGGAGCTTCCTACTTCTTCGCGAGTACATCCAGTTTTCCATGTTTCATGCTTAAAGAAGGTTATAGGAGAAAATCTTCCAGTTCAAACAATATTGCCAGAACTCGATGAGGAAGGAAAAATCATATTGGAACCAGAAGCGGTCATGGAAACAAGAACTCGACAACTACGGAATCGATCAATTTCAGAGTATCTCATCAAGTGGAAGAACTTACCCACTGAAGATTCTACATGGGAGGATGAGAATTTTATACAGAAGCACCCAGAGCTACTCAAGCGCTGAGGACAACACTTTTTTGAAGGAGAGGGGCATGTTAGGTCCCTATATTACTAGTATAGTCCCTTATTGTTGTTAGTGTAACCCCCTTATTGTTATTATTGTACCCTTGTAACCCCCATTTTGTTATTATTGTGCCTTGAATTATTATTGTTAGGTCGGCTAGGATTACATTGTGGCCCACTAGGATTACATTATGGCCCCATGGACTCCTATATATAGAAAGGAGGTTTTGTAAATTGTATCATCCAATAATTGTTCATTTATGTAATGTATTGGAGGTTGCCCCCTCGAAGTGGCTTATTTCTAAGGCATTGATATCTTTTTTCTTCTATTTTTGGAGTTGGTTACATAACAATTATAAGGCACTATTGTTTGATGTTGAATCCCATGTTGGTGAAGATAGTTTCCAAATTCATTTGAAGTTTATTAATTTCCATTATTAGTACAAGTACAGGCAATATGAGATTGTGTATAGTTTTCAATCCATGCGTGAAAGTTTTTTAAAGTTTCAAAAGCTTCATATTTGTTCTTCAAGCTATCTATGTGCTCTGGAAAGAGAATCGTGAAATTATTGTTTGTTATGTTTTCCTAAGATACAGGCATCACATTGCTTAAGTTTCCTAGAAATGGTTGACAAACTAGTAACACCATTTCTCTTCAATAAACAAAGATTGTCATACTTCAGATGTCCAAATCTAGCATGCCATAAGAGACTGGATGGTAATGTACCTTCATCATATTAAGAGTTGTATGCAATTTTTTGTGCACGAGCATAGGTTCCTTGCAACTTCAAAAGTCTTTCTTCTTCTATCCCAATCATAACAAGTGAGTTTTCTGATGTTTTTCTCACCTCAACCTTTCCATCAAACATGTGAATGGAGTTCCCTAGCTAGTAGATGTGAACCAAGAACAAGTTTCTCCGCAAATTTGAGAGATAGATAATATCATGTAGAAGAAAGTCGGGGAGACCAGGCGATTTGATCCTGATGGTGCCAAGTCTGGATGGCTTGAGTTTTGATTTGTCTGCAAAGTAGATTGCTCCATCTACATTGTCACTAAAATCTTCAAAGATGTCTTTCTGAAAGTTCATGTGGCAGGTTGCTCCTGAATCAAGCAACCATGCATCTTTCCACGACGTAAGTGAAGCATTCAAGAAGTATTCAGTTACTCCAAAATTGCAATGTGCCACAATATAATGAGCGAATTCTAGTGCTTTACCTTTCTCTAGATCCAGTGAATTTATTCTCTTCATTTCTTTCTTGTATGATTTTGTCCCAAGAGTTTGCATGTGGAATCATCATGTCCATTTCTATTACAGTGTATGCAATGATGATCAGGTATTCCTCCTTGCCCCCTGCCTCTATTATTCTTCTTTCCATGTCCTCTTTTGCCACCTCTTCCTCTAGAAGAAGCATGTGCATGATTATTCTCTTTATGTGCAAGGTGCATTACTTCTTCAGAGGACTAAGCAGCTATGTTCCTCTTCCCAAAAGATTTCTCTTTCTACAAACTTTTCCACAAGAGAGTCAAGGTAATCTATTTAAGTTTTCCATTGGCTTGTAATGATTCAAGATAATGAGAATATGTGGGATATAGAGTCTTGACGTAAGTTGTGAGAGGAGCATCCATTTTAACACTGGTGGCTTCTACATCATGCATAATAACTTTGATTTTAGAGGCTAGGGCAAGGGGTTCATCATCTTTTGTTAAAATTGGACAACTAGGTCCAAACTCCATGTTGTGATACTCAGATGAAGATACCGATATTTTTATTGGATTCCTCTTTCGGAGAGTTGTAAGATCCATATAAAATTTATCTTAATCCGATGAGAAGAACATTTATTTTGAATTTATTATTTATAATAAATTATATGTGCAGGTCGGCCTTAAGGTTTTACACCCCCAGCAGATGTGTCACACACCTCAATGATGGATATAAATACAGTCAAAGTTGGAGAGCATTTCACTCACTCATCACACATCTTCTTCTCTTCTCTGATTTAGTACGAGCTCCTTAGAGGACGATTTCAGCTCACACGTGGGAAGAAGGACGAGTTACTACAGCCAAGAAGAAGGATGCAATTGCTGCAACTAGGGTTTCCTAGGAAGTTTGACCAGCGTTGACTTTGGTCAACGCATGGTCCAAAGAGGCTGAAATTTATTGGAGACTTCGATTTTGGGAGGCCGTACACATTGGCACAAGAACCGAGGTCAAAAGGTTGACCGAAGTTGGAGCTGCGTTGACTTTTATGTTGCTGCCCTGCGTTGACTTTTCTGGAGTTGACTTGTGTTGACTTGGTGACTGATTTGAGGATTGTTGTGACACATTCTAGGTTGGCTGATCAAGGAGACTTTGCTGGTTGAAGCATCCCGTTGATCGCCGTAACGCACCATCACATTTTTCCTGTTTCTGGTTTGTCTTCCATAGATCCACTGGTATGTTCTATCAGCATTTTACTTAACTGTTTGGGTGATTGCTGTAATAAAAGTAAAGTTGCATCAAGCATAGAACATCTACAAAAAATTACATGGTATCGGAGCTGAGGTGAAGACAAGCCCTAACTTTAGCAATCACCATCTAAGAAAATGGGTTCCACAAGTTATGAATTCAAGGAGAATGACAAGCTGACTGGAAGGGATGACTTCCATGCCTGGAAGATGATATTAGATCTCAAATTGGAGGACCATGATCTCATGGACCATGTACTGGGTAAGATACAAGAACCTCCATCCAATGCTACTGCTGCTGCTAAAACCAAGTATAAGAAGGGGGAGATCAAAGCAAAGTTGATGATCAGGGAATCCATTCATAAAAGCCTGGTGGCCTACATCTCTGAGTTGGGTACATCCAAAGAGATGTATGATAAATTGATCCTAATGTTCAAGGTAAACAATGTAAACCAAGTGTTATTCTTCAAGAATCAATTGAAGAATCTGAAGAAAGGCAGGGATGAGTCTGTCCAAACATTCTTTCTGAAATTGACCGAGATTAGGAACAATCTGCTGGCTATTGGGGAGACAATAGCCGATCGTGAGATGGTACTCACCGCACTTGGAGGACTCCCCTATGAATGGCAAGTATTCACCACTACCATTCTCAATAATAGTACTATTCCTAACTTTGACGAGCTACTGTCCAGATGCATGCAAGAAGAGACAAGAATGAAGGAATATGAAAATGACAGAAATGTTGCCTATGCTGCTCATTCTAGGAAGAAGAACTCTGGTGGTCCTAAGAACAAAGGAAGAACAAGGGCCCAAGGAAAGAAGGGTAAGTGTTTCACTTGTCATAGGCCTGGTCACTATGCTAGAGAATGTCCCTTCAAGAAGGATTCTCCGATAGTGATGACAACAACAACAACCGGAGGAATGGAAATCAAAGAAATGACAGATCCAAAAGAGGAAGGCTCCCTCTGGCGGAAATAATCAACCTTCTAAAAGGTCTAGAAACTCCATGTATGAGGAGTCAAATGTTGTTGATAAAAGAAATGAATATATTCTTGTATCTACTCTCTCTGTTGCATCCCCGCCCGACACTATGGATGTCTGGTTGATAGATAGTGGTGCCTCAAGACACATCACTGGGTTCAAGGAAGCATTCTCTGACATGGTTGAGAAGGATACCAATCTGGAAATTATCCTTGGAGATAATGCCACATATCCCGTGAAAGGGACAGGGACTGTGACCCTCCACTTGTCTCAAGGACAAGTCCTACATTTGCAGGATGTACTCTATGTACCAAAATTGAAGAAGAACCTTGTGTCTATATCAGCGATTGAAGACAAAGGCTTCAATGTGGCATTTATTGATGGAAAGGTGCACATGTGGAAGAAGAGCTTCAAGGAATCTATCACGATTGGTTTTAGAGTTGGAACACTCTACCGGGTTGAAGGAAGTCCAATGGGAGCTATGAAATGTGATACTATCTGACAAACTGAACTATGGCACCGGAGGTTTGGGCACCTTCATTACAAGGCCCTTCCCGAAGCAAGGAAGGTGGTGACATGTATGCCCGATTTTGGAAATAATCATGAAGGTGTATGTATGGGTTGTGCCGAAGGAAAGCATAAAAGGGGACCTTTCCCCTCAAGTGTCACAAAGACATCTAATATTTTGCAACTGGTCCATTATGATATATCTGGTATGCTACTTGTGACATCCCTGGGAGGATGTTCTTACTATATGACATTCAATGATGACTTCTCTCGCAAAACCTGGATATACTTCTTGAAGAAGAAGGATGAGGCTTTCATGTGGTTCCGTACCTTCAAAGCATTGGTGGAAAATATGACAGGAAAGAAGATCAAGGTTTTGAGGGCCCAAGTATTAAACGATTATGAGTTTAATGGGTTAAAGGACTTTTGCGAAGGCGGCATTAGGGGAGGCTACCCTTGCTATGCTCTGACGGGAGCTAAGAGCGTTCTTCGAACGAAAGAACGGGACCATTGTGGAAGCTGCTCGTGCCATGCTATGTGACCGGGGTCCAGAGTTTACGTAGGGGAGAAAAATAACAAATCTTGCATTGTATACATTCAAAACCGATGCCCTCATTCCGCCCTGGACTCCAAAACTCTCGAAGAGGTTTTCACTTGTAAGAAACCTGACGTCTCACATTTTAGAATTTTTGGATGTCCTGTTTATTTTCATGTGCCAAAGAAATGAGAAGTAAGCTGGATGCTTCTGGGAAGAAAGGAATGTTTGTGGGCTATAGCGAAACCTCTAAGGCCTATAGAGTCTATGTACCTAAGGAAGTAGAGATATGCTATGATGTCACTTTTGACGAAGATGCTTCCCTGAAGAAAGTAGTAGATCTTCCAAGATTTGAGGAAAATCATGAAGCAAGGCCTAGAAATCAAGAAGAATCGCAGGATGAGACGATGCTTGATGTTGAAGGACCAATGGACCCTATTGATCCACCTCCTTCAATGAGGAAAATACCATCATGGATCAGGGACACTCTCGAGGATGTCGAGAATCATATTGCCCCAAGGGGGAAATTCTGTGAAAGGAAGAAGCCGAATAGATACCAAGGGTATCTAGCAACCATGAGTACAATCGTATAATCTGAGCATGGATCTTTTGAGGAAGCCATAAAGCATCAAGTCTGAAAGGATGCTATGCACGAATAATATGAGTCCATTATGAAGAATGATATCTGGGATGTGGTTCCAAGACTGGAGGACAAAGTATTTGTCACCACAAAATGGCTCTATAAGATCAAGCATGGATCTGATGGTAGTGCTGAAAAGTTCAAGGCAAGATTTGTTTCTAGTGGCTTCTCTCATGGCTTCTCTCGAAAAGGAAGGCGTAGAATATGACATATTTGCACCGTGACGATACACCACCATTCGATCTATTATAGCCCTTCTTTGCTACGCAAGGATAAGTCTTCATCGGATGGATGTCAAGACGCCTTTCTTGAATGTACAATAAAAGAAGAGGTGTATGTAGAACAACCTCTGGGGTTTGAAGTTCGGGATCGAGACACTCGTGTGCACGGAGTTGAAGAAAGCCCTCATGGAGTTAAAGCAAGCACCCGGAAGCTAGTGAGAGGATAGATAGCTACTTGATGAAGCTGGGCTTCACTCGAAGTAATGCTGATCCAAACCTTTACTTCAAGGTTGTCCAGGGGAAGCCTCTCTTTCCAGTGTTGTATGTGGACGACCTCTTCCTGTCAGGTGCTGACCCTCTCATTCATCAATGCAAGAGGGAGCTCGCTGCTGAGTTCGAGATAAAGGACCTAGGACTGATGCACTATTTACTAGGCCTGGAGGATGCAGCGAGACTGGAGATTTTCCTTTCCCGAGGAAAATACATTGTAAACTGCACGGGAAAGATTTGATGTGGTGAATTTTGCAAGGCAGTTGTCAACACCAATGGAACTCAACTTCAAGAAGTTAATTAGAAACGTAACTGTTAGACTGTATTGGCTAATCCTCTTTCAGTATCGATCGAGCTCATAGGAGCTCTGATGTTCTTAGTGAACACCCGACTAGATATATGTTTTGCAGTGAACACTTTGAGTCAACAGATGGTTGAGCCTCATCACTTTCACTGGGTTGGTGCCAAGAATCTTCTGAGATATCTTCAGGGCACGATAAACCATGGGCTGAGATACACTGCCGGGAGTGTGACACTCCGTGGATATACTGATGCCGATTGGGCTGGCAGTGTGGTGGATCGTAAGAGCACATCGGGATGTTGCTTCAATCTTGGTTCTGCTTCGATCTCATGGATGAGCAGGAAGCAGAAGTCGGTGGCTTTGAGCACCGCTGAGGCCGAATACATTGCAGCAAGTATGGCCTGCTGTGAAGCCGTTTGGTTGCGAAAGCTCTTTAGTGAGCTGTTTGGACATGTGCTAGATACCACTGTGATACTCTGTGATAACCAGAGTGGGATTCGTATGACTGAGAATCCTATGTTCCACGACCGATCCAAGCATATTGATATCAGGTACCACTTTATCCGGGATATGGTACAGCGAGGCGCCGTAAGGCTCGATCATATAGGAACTGATGAGCGGGTCGCGGATATTCTCACTAAGCCCCTGGGGAAGGTCAAGTTCCTAACCTTCCGTGAGAATCTTGGTATCGTGGAACGACCCTATGATGTGGGTCCCGTTGGACGATGAGCTCTAGGAGCTCTGGGGGGCTTTGGGGATAGCTTCTCGGAGCTATAAGCACTCACGGGGCTAGGCTTGTCGAACCTTGTGGTGCTTCTGCCCCACCGTTGTGATTATTGAGTTGGTTCACCTCTCATTATCTGTGCCCCGTATGCATCCTACCCATTGAGTTCAGGGCTCATGGGAAGTACCTCTCATTTGGCCAATGAGGTGGGAAAAGCTAGAGACTAATAGCAAACACTGATGGACGCATCAAAGATTGCCGTACTCTCTACCTAGGATGGCACGGTCCAACCACTTGATCTAGGATCAAGTATAGTGAGGTTTCGGACCTCCGCCTGACTTCGGGTCAGATGACCCAACTTCGGGTTGGTTGGAGACTCTTTGTGAGTCTGATAGAGGTTTCGGACCTTTGGGCTGAATTTGTCAGCCGAGGAATGATGTCTTTGTGACTAACCCACTTCTATTCTGAAATAAAGAGGCCAGCAAAGCAAGTTACGGCGGGATGACGCACAATGTTTGATTGCACTGGTGGATGGAGTTCTCCCTAGTTGAGAGGGAGTGTTAAAATTGGACAACTAGGTCCAAACTCCATGTTGTGATGCTCAGATGAAGATACCGATATTTTTATTGGATTCCTCTTTCAGAGAGGTGCAAGATCCATATAAAATTTATCTTAATCCGATGAGCAGAACATTTATTTTGAACTTATTATTTATAATAAATTATATGTGCAGGTCGGCCTTAAGGTTTTACACCCCCAGCAGATGTGTCACACACCTCAATGATGGATATAAATACAATCAAAGTTGGAGAGCATTTCACACTCACTCATCACACATCTTCTTCTCTTCTCTAATTTAGTACGAGCTCCTTGGAGGACGAATTCAGCTCACATGTGGGAAAAAAGACGAGTTTGTACAGCCAAGAAGAAGGACGCAGATTGCTGCAGCTAGGGTTTCCTAGGAAGTTTGACCAGCGTTGACTTTGGTCAACGCATGGTCCAAAGAGGCTGAAATTTATTGGAGACTTCGATTTTGGGAGGCCATACACATTGGCACAAGAATCGAGGTCAAAAGGTTGACCGAAGTTGGAGCTGCGTTGACTTTTATGTTGCTGCCCTGCGTTGACTTTTCTGGACAGCGTTGACTTTTCTGGAGTTGACTTGTGTTGACTTGGTGACTGAGTTGAGGATTGTTGTGACACATTCTGGGTTGGCTGATCAAGGAGACTTTGCTGGTTGAAGCATCCTGTTGACCGCCGTAACGCACCATCACATTTTTCGTGTTTCTGGTTTGTCTTCCATAGATCCACTGGTATGTTCTATCAGCATTTTACTTAACTGTTTGGGTGATTGCTGTAATAAAAGTAAAGTTGCATCAAGCATAGAACATCTACAAAAATTTACATCTTTCAATTCAACATTGAAGAGTTTGATCATAAGTTGAACTACTTCAAGCTCAGAGTGTGAGTCATATAAGTCTTTCAACTTCTTTAAAGCACTAAAGCCATTTGTAAATTGTACAATGTGACGACTCACCTCTTCATTTACTAATGCAGCAATCAAGGCATATGTCTTGTTGTTCTTGTTCTCCCATATGATGAGCTCTTTGTCTGAAGTGCGCTTTTTCGGAGGATTGTCACCTTCTCCTTCACAAAAACCTTTTCATAGTTCATTGAAAATGAGGGTATACTTTATCTTTCTGGACCATTCAAAGTAGTTCTCTTTGTTAGAGTGAACTACTCTAACTATGGAGATGCGTGAATGCATTAATAAATGAATTTTGAACTATGCTCTAAATAGTCAAAAAAATTAATATATGTCTCTATAAATAACAAAACCCATCACACAACAATTTGCAATGTTGGCTCTCGATGACTTTGGAATATGGCTTCAAGTTCTTTGATAAGCGTTCCTATCAATAAACCAAGTGTTATATTATCTAAACAGTGCCAACTTTATAAACAACGTTGGTGCAACCATATAGTTCAAAGTTCACCCATATAATTCAACTCATCTTCAATACACATAAAAAAGACCAAACGCACATGTAAACTAATTCAAAGTTGTAATGTTTTAACAATGGCATATGAATATGTGCCCAATTGTATCACCATCACCGTAAGTATTAACGTTCAACGCATGTGAATAAGGTTAACTGGTCAACAAAGACTCTGCACAAAGACTTACAGAAATATATGCAATCAACGTTGGAGAATAGAAAACGAAACATATAACTATAATATGAATCAACGCAACTCTATAATACGAATATTGGAATATAAATCAACGCATACATTGCAAACTATTCACCACACATGAACCAACAATAACAACTTTATTATAGAAGCAATGCAGCAATGACCGGCCCTCTTAACAGTTCATGGCATCTCTTAACAGTTCACGGCATATTTAAATGGAACATCCAACATATAGTAACCAACAAACACATACCTCAAATATATACCAGCGCAATTCATATAAGCAACATGTATATTCAACGCACATACCAAGAGTTACGCACATATACTGCTTCGTTGCACTCGATGTTGTATTCCATGTTGCATTCAAACTAGGATACCATACGCTGCTACACCAACTCAAACACGTGAGAGAAACTCTACAAGGATAAGGAAAGCTCAATTCATTCGCAGAGATGGAGGTGTTTTCTTCTTCAAAACAGCAAGGTTTCCAACGATCACAGCAGATTCGCCTGCAAGGCTCCCTTCGCTCTCCCCACGATGCTGACCACACTTGTAATGTGCAGACACAATGTGCAGAGATAACAGCCCTCTTAACAGAGATAAGGCTCCCTTCGCTCTCCCCACGAGGCTGGCCACACTTGTAATGTGCAGAGATAACAGTGCGCAAAACTCGTGGAAGAAGGGCGACAGTGCAAATGCGATATTGGAGACAGTAGGCAGAGGAGTTACAGAGAGAGCCATATTTAGAACCTACGCTCTAATACCTGGCCAGGCCAGGTATTAGTAACTCTATGAATTGATGATTGTCTACTAGAAAGAGTTATTAATATATACATTGGAGAGAGACTCTTGGAATTCATATCGCACTGTCTCTTCCCCAGACACCTCCTCTTCGTATGTACAATATTTACAACATTTTCCCATCCTAAGGTGTCAACAATCCATGACTTGGACTAAGACTGATCTCAAAAATAAACTTTCAATTAAAAGTATAAAGACAAGTCAAAGAAGAGGCTTTCAACATATAAACAATTGAACAAGTTTAACGACTAAAAGACAGAGTGTCGGCTGCTAGAAAAGAGGCATTTCTGAGTAACACACAGTGTTGTACAATCATACATTAGTCTGTATAGCCATAAAGATACTGGTACAACATTTTTACAAGATGGCCGTATGGCATCTATATAGTCTGTACAATGGAGAATTGATGTTTCTGGTTTTTTCCCAACAAGTGTATCTTTCAAGCAACCTGTAGAAGCTCAAGTTCAAGGTGATTTCAATAACTGCAATTTTGTTTTTGTGGACAATGCATGGAGGTTTCCTTGTAAATTTTTCGAAATAATGAAATGTTGATTTGGAGGAGTGACTACCTGTGCATGCATGAAATTGTTCTTATGTTTCTGCTATTTATTTTTTAATTATTGTTTTGATCGATGCTATTGTCTGAATTTGATATCAACATTAATCAAATACTGCAATATCCTTGTTTGATTGAGATCATAAGAACATTAATTACCTATGGCTTGAAATTTTCACACTGTAGTTGGTTACCAGTTTCATGGTTCCTCCTAACATTAAACACTAGCCAACAACCAAGAGGGTACCTGGGTATGGAAAGGGAACATCATATTTTCACATTTTTTTATAAGAAAGGGGCTGATTTTCAGTTGATAGGGCATTCAAATTCAAATAGCATATGAATAGTCGATGCTAGAAAATCTACAAGAAGATTTACTTTCAGCCTTGGTCCAAATGCAATGTCCTAAATAAGAAGGGAGCGCCTTCCTCCACTGAAGTAGAGTACAAGGCAGTGGTGAAAGGGGCATGTGAGGCAAATTGGCTAAAAGGAGGGACGCTCAGTAATATGCAACTTCACCAAGTCAATACAACCACTCTTCATTGTGATTATTAATCTTTTAAAGATGGCACACAATCATGTATTCCATGAGTGCACTAAACATGTGGAAGTTCACTGCCATTATATATCACAATTAATGTTAAATGAAGAATTGACTTGCAATATTGTGTGACAACAGAACATGAACATTCTCCCAAGCCTCTTGGTCCAAATAATTTGGTATTCAGAGATAAAGTTGATGTATTTTTTAAATGACCATCAAGGGAAAGGGTTAAAATGGACTAGAATATAACTTTCTAACAGTCAAAATTGAACGAATAAGTTGGTATCCAGAGATAAAGTTGGTGTATTTTTCAAAATGACCATCAAGGGAAAGGGTTAAAATGGGTTAGAATATAACTTTCTAATGGTTAATATTGAATATATGTATTGTGTGTGCTTTCTCTCAGGTCATCATATTAGGTTATGTAATGTATTAATAACATCATGAATAATATTAACTCATGTGGGAATTACATAAGTTATTAAGCATACATCGCTTTTCTTCCTAGTGCAGGAGAGGGGCAGTACGCAACCTAACTTTAGGAGAATCTAGTGCTTACAAGGCACCATTCTAAACTTCAAATTTATTCCACATATGCATTGGGGTGTTCCTTGAACAGCTCAATTTAGTTCACAATTAAATACACTAATCATTGATTGGTATACGAATCATGAGGTGGATTTGACTTGAAAAGGAATTTATAATTTAAAAATATTAAATTTATTTCAAAATGTAGAAGAGAGTTTTGTTATAAATATTTTTAAACATTCATAAATATTATTTTAATATGAATGTCTTCGGTAATCACATGCACATAAAGGCAATTTTATGAACTACTTATCATAAGTAGTTTTCCAAGATAAATTTAAATTAATCCAAGACTGGAGCCCATCCCCACAACTACTGTCACAAGTATTGCACCCTGCTCAACTTCTGGCTCCTCTCCCCTACGTTCTGTGTCTTCCATTTTTTTGCTTTTCTGCCAAAGCATTTCTGTGTGGATTTCTGACAGATTAGTCAAAGTTTAGGTGCTAACAAAGCATCCCATCACATATTGCACATCCTTTTTTAAACCTGATATCATTGCAACTAGTGGCATCCATGCATCTCATAAGATGTGTACATGTTGTGAGTGTTTGTGACAAAGCTGCAACCAGCTAACCGCTTACCTTCAAGTTATATTAGTTTAGCCTTTAAGTGGCATTTATGCATCTCATAAGATGTACATGCTGTGATTAACTGACAAAGCTATAACTAGCTAATCTTTCATGGATAGGAAAATTTCTTTGGAATTTCTTCCGAGTACTACAGTTACTTGTTTGTGTAATATCCCAAATAATCTGGAATTCTTCTGTAGATATTTTAGATTCCAAATGATAATAAAAACATCGAAAACCCTTGGATGGATCCACACCACAAATTTATGACAAAAGGGGATTCCAAAGAGGGACGTTAGTTACGTTTTATCTTTCCCTAATTGGGGATCCTCTCGATGCTTCTCTGCCATCCATCTTCTAATTTCAAATTCTTCCACATCGTAATCATCCAAACATGTTGGAGATGTTTCCACAATTTTATTGCCTCTTGGCACTATACTTAAGACCAATAATGTCTGCAGAATCACCACAGCTAAAATAAGAAAAAAATTTCACCTACGAAGTTGATTCCTTGAGTTATTCAAATGAGAAGCAACATAAACTAACATTGGAAATACATGGGAAACAAAAAATGCAGTACCTTTGCAACACTGCCAGAAAGGCGAAGTGTAGACTGCCAATCAGACCATGTTGTTAGTCGAGCTTGTCTGACATCACTTTCAGAGGAGATAATCACTGCATACCTGTCCAACGAAAATATTTACTAGAAACAATTTGGTTTAATAATATAGAATTATAAATAGAACAAACCAAAAGAATTTTAAATAGTATTCTCACTGTAGGCATTACTCTAAGCTTGCAGAAGAATCTAGATTAAAGTTACTAGTACATTTGTTAACATTTGAGGATACTTCAAAATAAAAACAGGAGCTTGTGTGCTTTGATATTACAAGAAAGGCAGTGATAGAAAATGTAATGAGAAACCATCCATTGATTGTGATTTAGCGAAAATGCAGATTGGAAGAGAAAATGTGCAGAATTGACACAGTTGTGAGTCGTGACAATGTCATCTCTAATACAGTTCAGTTCTGGTACACTGAAAATTCTGGTGCAGAAGCATTCCGGTGTAGGACCAATTTAGCATGGGAGCTGATTTGACCTGGAGGTGGCATAGCATGGACTTCTGATGTGGAGGTCGATGTGGATGTGGCTATTGGGTGAAGTTTGACTTGGTCAAAAATGATCATTGACTTGTTCAAGTTTGATCACTGGTTAGTTGGGCATCTGCCATATTTCGTGGAGACTGCATGGAAGACTAGGCCAACTTTGATCATTTGCAAATCTATAAATATGTAAACACCACATGCATTTGAAGTTGGATTTGAGAGTTCGATAGTGTGATACCTAAGAGTGAGATAGTCAAGCAAAGTGCTGTAAACATCTTGAGCAATAGGCTGTAAACTTTCTTGAAAGGCATTGGAGCTGTAATCCTCTTGTGTGGGCCAAAGAGCAGAACAACAGACTTGAGAGTCATTTCTGTAGAAAACCCATATTATATGCACATTGCTGTACTTTTGCAATTTTCCAGATAGCTGAAAGTTTTTATGTGATTCTTGGAGCAGCAACCTCTTTCAGGGTGAACGGTTCATTGTTTATGTTTCGTAACTGTTAACTTACAACGTGTCAAACTGTTTATTAATTAGCATAGAATTTTAAGGCTGTTATTAGCACAGTTCTGATCAGTTGATTTGGTGTCATCCTTGAGTGACTTGCACAGTACTGAAGAGGATTCTATCATGCAGAACTTCCTGAAGATCAGCACTGTGGTGTTCTGGAGCTTGTGACCCTTGTTCAGAGGATCTCACTCCTGGATAATGAGCAGTTTCGTAGAGTGTCCCTGATCCACAAGACATCCTTCTCTGTAAAGGATGGCATGCATCCTTGTACATTCAAGTCATAGCAAATTCAGTCTTAAAATTGCATTACATTTTTGTTGGAGTAAGTCTTCTGCATTTATGAAATTTCTCATTTAATTTTTAATTTATTGAATTTTGCTGCCTAAAAGCAGTTTTATGAAAGAAGGAGAAGTACTAATTTTGGGACACACACCTCCCAGTAAACAAAGCATGGGTACAAAACACCCATATATTAACCAAAAAACTTACATATTTTCAACAAGTCCTCAAAATCAGGATTTCGTGAAGGGAACACAAAGTTGACGCTATTTGTGGAAGCCATACCTGCACAATACAGGGGTCTCGGTCACCAGAAAAAAGGATTATTTTCTGGAGAATAAAACTTTCCTGCACAAACCAGATTTGAATGCCATTTGCTGCATTGAAAATCCTTTTTGAGAACTACACCTTGAGGAAGGTTTCCCCTGGATTATTGACTGGGATCTGGCACATCAGAACCTTCAATAATCCTATAAGGCTAGAAGATTTGAATCTTAAAAGTGAGAGAGAGTGGGAAGGATGGAACAGATTGGTCGCCCTACTGACTGTCTGCATCAGTGGCATAGCAATACCATCATTAGGAAATATTTTACAGTGACAGGAATCTCTAGTGCTGATCAAAGGCTGAATTCCCATACTATTGAGTGAATTTCAACCAACAGAATATGCTGATTTTGAACAGCATCCACCTACTTTCCAGGAATAGCCATCCAGTAATATCAAATGAGTTATCCTCATGCATGCATTATTTTCCAAAATGTTTATGTTGCTATCCTTAAGAATGCACCCTTTTCCACATGTTTTTCTAGATATGTTTCAATGTTTCTGGTACATCAGAACCTTCAATAATCCTATAAGGCTAGAAGAGTTGAGTCTTAAAAGTGAGAGAGAGTGGGAAGAATGGAACAGATTGGTCGCCCTACTGACTGTCTGCATCAGTGGCATAGCAATACCATCATTAGGAAATATTTTACAGTGGCAGAAATCTCTAGTGCTGATCAAAGGCTGAATTCCCATACTATTGAGTGAATTTCAACCAACAGAATATGCCGATTTTGTACGGCATCCACCTACTTTCCAGGAATAACCATCCAGTAATATCAAATGAGTTATCCTCATGCATGCATTATTTTCCAAAATGTTTATGGAGCTATCCTCAAGAATGCACCCTTTTCCACATGTTTTTCTAAATATGTTTCAATGTTTCTATTATATCACAACTTGTAGAATACAAGGTATATTACTATTACAGTATTGATAACAATTTTATTACTCTTAATGAGTCATTAGTAGTTTGACTAAGTGGACATTAAATAACAATTATGCTGTAGCCTAGAAAACTGTGCATGTCCAATTTAGGGAAAATGTCCAGTACCTCAGTATTTGACATGCAGGACACGTTTAAAAAAATGTGTCCCTTGCATGTCCAACAAGTGGATCAGATGTCCTAACATATTTACAATATGAGATGACATGCACAGGGCACACATTTTTTAAAATTTGTGCCCTGCATGCTGGACAGAGACATGGAACATGTGCCCTAATATGTACATGTCCTGTTTTCTAGGCTATGACATAACAGTATTTAATGATAATTATATCATTGACGAAATAATCGTAATCAGTAATTAATCAGTGAGTGTCCTGTAAATATGAAATTGGCAATAATCGGGAAAATTTGGTCAATCTTGGCATGCCTCCAGTGTTAAACAAAATAATTGGGATTCTTTGGAAATAATTATTTTGTTGATTGGATGAGGATTAATTGGTATTAATTCAATTCATTGTTAATTATTCCATTTATGATGCGTGTGTGCGTCCCCATGTCCCAGTGTTATGTATGCCTATGTTGCAGTCATGTTTTAATATTGTGTATTTTAAATTAAATATAAAAGAATCACAGTTATGACTAAAATTTCAGTGACAGATACTCAAAATTTTATGTTTCTGAACATTAGATGAATACAAGAAAGAAACCTACACATAATATTAACCATAAATACAGTACGCTTTAAAAAAATCAAAATGGAGGCGTCTTTCTGGTCTTTGGTACGTTTATAAGCAATCGTATCTGAGGAAATGTAACAAAATACAATAAGGTATCCTATCGATAAGCATAAAAGGCCTTACTCTGAGTGAACAAGAGCAGGATGGTGACGATAAGCCACAAAATCAGCTCCGTACTGCAGACCTGATCGCACCACCCAATTCTTTGCTCGAAGATGAGAATATGCTTTGTAATGTTGCAAAAACATCTTTTGTTTTTCTTTCATGTGCCTCCATATTTCCTCAGGGTTCAAATTCTGACGCCCCTGTCAGGATGCCATGCACCAAATCAAACATATTTTTCCAGACCTTTATGCTGCAGAGACTCAAAACAGAGCTGGATTCACATAGCCAAAAAAAAGAAATTGTTCAATATACTTACCATAAACAATTATCTAAGTAAATGTCGTTGCAAGAGGAAAATCTGGAAAACTATGCATTTACTTGAAATATTACCAGCACACTTTAATGCCATGCACCATTTACTATGGTTAGTTGATGACTTCGTATTTAATCCATCCCCATATCATAACTATTACAATCTCATCTATGAAATTTGGGGGTCTGACACAAGAAGTGAGGACAGGGGAGAGGAAGACCAGCCTAGAAAGATGAAGAAGGAGGAGCTGAGCAATGTGGATGCAATGCAGTCTGAACAGGCTGCTAGGATCAATCCAGAGGACTTACCTCCAATCATCATCGACATTGATACAGAGTCTGATGATTAGATATAGTAATTCCAGGTTTTTGTTGTTTTGTAGGTTTTTATCCTCTGATAAATATAAAGTCATGTCTACTACAATTACTATTGTTCCGACTCACCATAGCAATAGGATATGTTTATGTTATGTATATCTACTTGGAAATAACACTTACAATAGTGTGCAGGTAGATTTGGTTTGTTGGTTGGTTGGGTTGTTGAGATATTTTCTCAACAAGCAATCTCCTTGTTTGGAATCTCTTGGATCTCATAAGTACCATATATACATGATGTATTTGTGTGATTTAGGGTGTAATAGAAGAATAATTTCCTGTGTGTGCGCAATTCTGGTCTCTTTGTTGGTCTCAGAGTTGGTAGCTCTAGGTTAACTACTTCCGGGAGGGCCCAGGAAAATGTGAGAGTAAGAGAATTGTCCAGAGAACTAGGTGATCCGCAGAGCAGTTCGTTCGCTTGCAACAAATTTGTGTTATGTCTACACTACACTCCCAGGACATTATTGGCGATTTTGTCCACATCATTCGTAGTTCCTGTTACCCACCATTTTATGGGTGATATCCCTAGGAGAATATTTTCTCCAAGATGGTTCTCAACCAGAAGCTAGCAGCCCCTTGCAGCCACCAACTAGCTCGTTGTGCCATTTCTCGACCACCTCAGCCAGCCATGTGGTCCCTCACCCATCTGTCATGATCGTATGTTTGAAGGTGGGCCTCCCAAACCTAAAGGTATGCCTTGTCATTTGGTAATTGAGTGTTGCAGTTTACTTATCATGGAAACTTCTGGGCATGGATTAATGGGGGGATTCAACAGAAAGAGTGGGCTAGGCATGTTCTCTTGTTCCCTAGACCTGTTTGGGATGTTACGTTTGGATCTTAGTCCTGTGGGATCTCTTTTATTGACCTTTGAGCTTTAGAGATGGTACTACATGGGAAACCCTAAGTTTGGTTACATGGTCCCACTTCCTCATAATCTAATCTAATCATTTAACTTGCTAGTTCAACCAAGTTGCTAGGCCATTCAATTGTGCCTCTCGGACTTGTTGGTTTCCAACAAGTCTCCCATCTTCGCATTTCATAGGGACTACCCCTCATACTTGTTGTAGGGCGACAACTAGAATGGAGAGGGCGGAGATTAGAGTGAAAGCACCCGCGTTGATAGGTGTCACATCTCACCTGTACATTTTGAGTGACAAAATTTGTTGGCATCGTTGTCGAGGATAAATTTTTTTGCCCTTGGTTTTCACGACATTTTTTCTTTTATCATCTCTCATCATTCCTAGTCTCGTCAATGCCACAACATATTTTGGCGTCGTTGCCAAGGGCCATCTTGTTCCTGACCCTTCAACGACATTTTCTTCTTAATCCTTCATCTTCTTTATCCGCACTTTTAGCACTTGGACATTTCGGTTGGTTTCTTGTTTGGGTGGCGACTCCACTTATTCATCTATTTACAAGAGCTTACACTAGAAGAAATCTTGGTAGCTTGGTTAACCCCACTCTCAAAGCTCGGTTAAACAAATTACATTCTAGTAAGCATTCATTTTTCTCAGATAGGAAACTCTCGTTGAAATCCATTTGCTTCTCCCTAACTAACAGTTCGGTTTTTGCCTTTTGGATTTTGGAGTTAGATTCATGTTCAAGTGGCAACTCCACTTCTTTCATTTTTTGCAAGAATTTATGCTAGAAGATTGCTTCTTGTAGGCATCTTGTTTATCTTGAACAAGGATCTCTCTCTGACATCCATTAGCTCCTTTTCCCCTTAAACAAGTCATCATGGATGACTTGCCCGCCCCATATCGTTTCACTAACATTCAAGGTTATCCTCGTAACCTTCCAGAGAGTGAAGTTCAGGAAAAGACAATTGATCGAGTTAAGGAATTAAAAGAATTCATTAACGGTATGTGGGTTGAGCATAGAAATCAAATCACTGATATGGAGAATCTCTTAACTAATATGGATAAGGCTCAAAAGCATGAGCTACAGCATAATAATGATCAGTCCTGGCCAATGCGGACCTTGTGACCATTTTCATGATGAATCCACTTGTGTAATTGCACAAAGAATCCAAGATAGTGGAAAGGCGAGAACAAATAATCAAAGGGATGTTATCAAGGATTTAGCTCAAATGCTTAGAAACATGCAATTTAAGCAAGTTCAGGTGATGAAAGTCATGAAACTCAACCAAGATAATCTCTCTAAGGAAATGAGGTCTATGCACACCAAGTTGATAGCTATAGAAGAAAAGCACGTTGAGGAGTTGAGCACCATAAAGGAACATCATAAGAAGGAAATGAGCTCTATGCAAGACAGGGAAGTTAGTCTTTAGAATAGGTTATTAGCCATAGAAGAAAAGCATGATGAGGAGTTAAAAAACATCGAAGCAAATCATAAGAAAGAAATAAGTTCTATGCAAAGCAATCATAATAAAGTGATAAAGGACATGGAAGTCAGTTTTCAGAGCAAGTTATTAGCTTTAGAGGAAAAACATGCTGAGGAACTGAAATTATGGAAATTAATCATTCCAACCTAGTGTTATAAAAATCGGACTCGAGTTCCGAAACGGCCGATGGTTGGCTCCGACTCCGACTCGGTATCGACTCGGCTGGTTCGGTTTCAATGACTCAGGTCTTTGTAAAAAATACATTAAATATTAATTTTTTATTAATATTAAAGAAAAAAAAAAAAAAACATAATTTTAAAGATTTTCATTCATGTTTCCAAACACAAAGCATGAATATATCCATTATATCAAAATTGCACCCAGTGCACTATCCAATACATGATGATGATATAGAGATCAAAACAAAAAATATAACCAAGGAGGCTCTAAATGGCCTCTACAACAAAACATGAATAGTCACTACTGCTAGACATCTGACAAAACATTATCCTTTGCCTCAAACTCTGAACCAGAGGGGGAAATCGTTCGCTCCTCCTCCTCTAAATCAACATCCTCAACTAGAACTGTAGCACATTGAGCCTGAGATAGACGAGTTATGCGCCTCCGTCATGGTTGACTAGAGGAAGTGCCTACGGCTGCAACTGGAGGACTTGGAGTTGGCACTGGGCTTGCTACTAGTGGATCTGCATTGGCTCCAAACGGTTTCTCTTCTTTGTGTGAATCCTCTCAAAGACAGACCAATTGCGCTCACACCCAGAAGCACTGCAAGTTTGACTCAAAATGCGGATTGCAGCAAATCTCTGCAATTCAGGACGATGGCTTGGCCGACTCGGTGTATGGCTCGGTCAGGTAGGTGTATGGCTCGGTCGGCTCGGTCGGCTCAGTCAACTCGGTCGGCTCGGTCGGCTCGGCCGGCTCGGTCACAAACCGGCCTTTGAACCGATTTTTCCACCGAGTCGGTCCAGCCAGGGGTCTGGCTCGGTTGACTCGACCGATTCCGAGCCATTCCGACCGATTTTTAAAACTATGTTCCAACCAGATAACCTTCATGCAATGCCATTTGATCAACATGGAGGAAAGTCAAGTCAAAGTAATAAAAGATATGGAAGTTGGTCATATATGTTTGCAGAATAAGTTGTTGACCATGGAGGAAAACCATGCCAAGGAGATTAACGCTATGAGGGATGAACATTATAAACATATGGATGCCATAAGGATTGAAAATATCACTCTTCAGAATAAGCTGCAAATAATGGAAAAGACACAAGTTAGGAATTTCAGCGTAAACCAGATGATGAAAGAAACAAAGAACTCTCGACAAATCACAACCCTCTCAGCTCTCTAATGCAAGTTGTTGATTTTTAATGTACCTTAGACAAGTGGTTTCCCATGGCTTAGTCTCTCTACCTAGGGAAAAATGTCCAAAATAATTATTTTCCCAAGTGTGACTTTATAAAGTGAAAGTGACTTTATAAGTGGTAAAGTCAATGTTAAATTATAAAGTGAAAAGTGACTTTAGACATAAAGTACAATTTGGATACTTTATTTAATGGGTGAGTTAAAAATAAAAAGTGAGAATTAAATGCACATTTATTCTCATCCCTTGATCTAAATGAATCTGAGCCATTAGATCTTTCAGGGTTACCCAAAATTCATTTAGGGAAACAAAAGGGGGAAAAGAAAAGAGAGACTGCATTCATTCATTCTTCATGAGCAGATTGGAGAAAGGAGACTGAGAGCTGGAGAAAATTTATGGAGTGATTTCTGGGCAAAGCTGAGCATGGAAATCAAGGCATAGAAGACAGCAGAAGGTACAGTACAAACAACATTTAATGTTGCACACTACACGTAGTTCAAGAGAAGTTTTTTGCAAAAAAAATCAAAAATCAAAAATATGTACAGTCTGTATAGTGGTACGGAAATCAGTATTGTCCATACGGAATCCGTACAGTACAATTCGTACAATACATATTTTCAACTTCAAGTGGACACGGTTTTCAAGGAGTTTTGGGCTGAAGAGATAAGTTGTATTTGTTGTTTTGTTTGTCTGCAAATGTATTTTTCCTGAACTTGAAAGATAAATAAATTTGAAGAGCTCTCTAACAGGTTTTCCCCGGAGAAGATTGAAGGGGTTTTGCCTAGCTCTAAGTTGACCAAAATTCTGTGTGTATTTTATGTGTTGTTGGTTTGTTTATGTCCATATTTATTTTCAACATGCGTTGACAGTTCCACGTGTTTTAATCTGAAAATTTCATTTCCAGAATTCTATATGTTGAATGTATGTTTATGGAAAAGGGCATTTAACTGAATGTGAGTGATAAGGTGAAATTAAAAACAGGTTGGGATTGCAAGAAACTTCTTCGTCATCGAATTTCAACATGGTATTAGAGCTACAGGCTGAAATTTGCAATTTGAACTTGCAGACAGTAGTTTGGGACAACAAACAGTGGTTTGGACAACAAACTGAAGGGAGATCACTACTGGAGCTCTTGATTTCAATGTCGAGCATTATGAGGTCTGCAAAGGGTGTGCTTTGGGCAAGTACACCAAGTTACCATTCCCAACGAGCGACAGCAGATCTATTGGTATACTAGACTTGATTCATACTGATGTTAGTGGTCGTATGTCTCACGTGTCTTTGGGTAGTTATGAGTATTATTTTATATTCATTGAAGACTACTCTAGGACCACTTAGATATATTTCCTGAAGACCAAGGGTGAGGTATTCAGTCGCTTTAAAGAGTTCAAAGCTCTTTTGGAAAAGCAGACAGGTAGGAAGATTCGGGTCTTAACGTCAGACAATGGTGGTGAGTACATCGATGGTGGATTTTTTGACTTCTGTGCACAGGAGGGCATTAGGAGAGAGTTCTCGGTTCCTTACAAGCCCAGTAGAATGGGGTGTCTGAAAGGAAGAACAAAGCTATTCTTGGGGCTGTTAGAGCAATGATTCATGATCAGGGGTTGCCTTTATTTTTGTGGGTTGAGGCCTGCAATACTGTTGTTTATCTTCAGAACAAGAGTCCTCACAGAGTATTGGGGAATATGACTCCGGAGGAGGCTTTCACTGGAGAGAAGCCTCATGTGGGACATCTTCGTATCTTTGGATGTCTCACATATTCTTATATCCACAAGGAGCGGAGGACGAAGTTGGAACCCATGGCAGAGAAGGGTATCTTTATGGGTTACAACGAAACTTCGAAGGCCTATCAGATCTTCATTCCTTCTAAACGGAGAGTGATGATTAGGAGGGATGTGAAGTTCGAGGAGGAGAGGGCCCATCGGAGATCACAAGAGTATGATGAGAGAGAGTCGCAGACTTCTCCTCAATAGTGAGGTCAAGTACAAGGAGCAGGACCTCAGGGTTCTAGATCGACTGGTACAGGAGGTACTTTAGTGTCAGTGACATCTAGGGCACCAGTGGCGAGTTCACCGAGCACTTCTTTAGGGAGTCCACTGGTACAGAGTTCACATGGCACTTCAACTGACACAGGCACAGGTGCTGGTACAGGTTCTTCGAGGACAGGTGTTGGTATAGGCACACCAGGGTCAGTTGGCAGACCTTTAGGTTCACCAGACTAGGGGGCAGAGGATGAGGTTCCCTATGGGGAAGCTTCTTCAGGGAAGAGGAGGCCCAAGTGGCTTCAAGACCATAGTATTAAAAACAGGAACCGGTGACCGGACCGGTGGACCTAATGAACCGGTAACCGGACCGGAACCGGTCTAAACGAACCGGTCTTAAAAAAAATACATTAAATAATTATTTTTTAATAAAAAAAAATATTTTTAAGATTTGCAACCATGATTCAAAGCCAACAGAGACAAAATATGCAAATTTTGCTCATTTATATACCATGCAAAGGTGAATATATCAAAATGGCACCGAGTGCAATACATATCATCGAAATATACATTTGCAATGAGGCTCCAAATGGCCCATAAAGTCCAAAAACAATGTTACAAGCTATGAGGCCATGGGCCTAATACAAGACTACACATGAATCATGATCAATCATCAAATTCATCACTAGTACTAGACACAGGATCAACATCGGCAGCTGCATAGACATCATCTGGATCAGAGTCCGAGGATGCCTTAGCCTCGAGGTCATCTGCAACCTGAATACCATTGCTACCAATAACAATAGAAGTGGACCTAATGGAAGCATGATTTACTTGAGTTGCATGACTAGTGCCTTCCATTGGTTGTTTGCCTTTCCTTGATGCAGCTACCAATCCTGGGTCTCTATCTGATGGTGCCACCAAATATGCTTCAAATTCACCCCCCGCTAATGCTGCATCAAAATCAAAATCTGCCTCAAACACTGGATCTTCAGTCTCCTCCACCCATTCTGATGTTGGATCAATATCATCCAACACAATGGCATCTAGATCAAGTGTTTTGCTCATCAGTTGGTTCCGCCTCAAGCGAAGGTTGTATTGCACAAACACAAGATCATTTAACCGTTATCTGAATCATACCACCATCTAGCAATGTACTGATAAGAAGTTTCTTTGCATTGGTTTTTCCAATGTTGATCCAAAGTGGGTTGACGACTTGGTTGGGAGGAAGTGGCTGTGGGAATAGCAGTGGATGAGAAATAACTCTGGAGGTTGGGTCTCTTTGTTGGTTTTGATTTTTGGCTCAGGCCAACAGGAGGAACATAGTGAAAGGGGTCATTGGTGGAAGGGATAGAAGTGGAGTCTTGAATCTCATAATCATCATACCCACTCTGTCTCATGATATCTATTAGTTCCCTCTTCCTTGCAATTTCATCTTGGATAGCCTTCTCCCTAGCCTTAGTCTCCTGAAACTTTTCAAACTTGGCAAGGTATTCTGCCCAAACCAGACCTATCAGTTCATTAGGTGCATCACATGGCTTTACTTGGCCTCTTATCCCAACCAAGTGTTGTTTCAATCTAAGAATACCCCCACCTCCAATACATTTTTCACAAAATTTGCATATCATCTTTCCATCAACCACATCACAATGGGCCCATGCACTATCCTTGGTTTTTGGAGCCATCTTGACTTGAAATAATTGAAATTTGGAAATAAATCTGCCATTTAAAAAAAATTGCAGCTAAGATAAATAGACAACCAAGGCTAAATTTACAAAACAAAATGCACATTCAAACATAAAAAATTTGATAGCATAGGGCTAGAGATTTGAGAGCAATAGCATAGCTAAACACATGAGAAAATAAATACATGAACAGCAATGAAATGATGGATTTTTCAAGTGAAAATCCTTACCTGGCAATGCAAACTAGCTTCCTTAGCGTCCTCTTGAAGATGCCAACTCTATTGACAGCTCCAAACTATCTCTAAGATAGCTCCAACTCCAACTCCAAGCCTCCAAGATCACTACTCCGACAAACACTGGACACTCTCCAAGCTCTCAATCAAACTCACAAACAGCAAATGAGATGGTGTGAGACAAAGGAGAGGCTGCCCCTGCTTATAAAAGATTGGGGAGGGTGTTTTTGGAGGGAAACAACCCTCCCCTTACCTCCACATCAGCCCTCAAACCCATCTCTGGCCGTGCGTGGGTCCGTGTAGGGGGAAGAGCAACCAACCTGTCGGTTAAGGACGAAACCGGCCAGTTTATTCATAAACCGGTCGATTCCGTCCTTAACCGGCTAGTTAGCACTGGTTGACTGCTATTTCAAGGTCAAAGGCAAGGTCTGACCGGGTTTGTTGACCGGTTTGGACCGGCAAGCATCCTGACCGGCCGGTTTTTAATACCATGTTCAAGACACCTTGAAGGAAGCAGAGTTCGTCGGTCCTCCAAAGAGGGTGAACAGGGAGAGCGTTCCACCTGAGTGGTTTTGCAGTTATGTGGCCAAGGCTACCAGCATTGTTGACACTTAGCCTACTAGCTATGAGGAGGCTGCCAGCCAAGAGGTATGGAGTGAGGCTATGGTGGAGTAGTATGCCTCTATCATTAAGAACAATGTCTGGGAGGTAGTGCCTAGGCCTAAGGGCAAGTCAGTTGTGACTTCCAGGTGACTCTACAAAATCAAGCATGTTGTGGATGGCAGCATTGAGAAGTTCAAGGTGAGGTTTGTGGCTAGAAGGTTCTCACAAATAGAGGGATTTGACTATGATGAGACCTTCACTCCCGTTGCTCGGTACACTTCTATCCGGTCCCTTATTTCTATTGCTGCAGAAATGGGTTGCCAGAGCCATCAGATGGATGTGAAGACCGCATTTTTTAATGGAGTTATAAAGGAGGTGTATGTTGAGCAACCACAGGGCTTTGAGGTACTTGGGCGGGAGACCCATGTATGTCGGTTGAGGCGAGCACTCTACGGACTTAAGCAAGCACCAAGAGCTTGGTATTCGAGGATTGAAACTTACTTGCAGCAAATGGATTTCACGAAGAGTGATGTAGATCCGAACCTATACTACATTGTTGTAGGGGATGATCCGCTCATTCTTGTGCTATATGTGATGAATTGTTCGTTACTGGGGCAGAGAGACTGATTAGTGGCTACAAGGAGGGTCTTGCTATGGAGTTCGAGATGAAGGACATTGGGTTGATGCATTACTTTTTGAGGTTTGAGGTGTGGCAGGAGGAGGGGCATATCTTTCTAGGGCAGGGGCAGTATGTTTTGGATATGTTGAGCAGATTTCACATGGCAGACTGTAGACCCATGTCTACACCTATGATCAACAAGAGTGATGCTTCAGATTCTAGTTTGGTTGATCCCACATTGTATAGGCAACTTATTGGGTCCTTGATGTATCTGGTCAACACTAGGCTAGATATATGCTTTGTAATGAACACACTCAGCCAGTTCATGGTTGAGCTAAGGAAGGTGCACTGGGTAGCTGCAAATCACATTCTTCGCTACGTGTAGGGGACTGTTGATTATGGTCTAGACTATAGGCGGGGAGATGGAGTGAGGTTGGCAGTTTACACAGATTTAGAATGGGCAGGGTGTGCTTCTGACAGGAAAAGCACTTCAAAGTCTTGCTTCGGATTGGGTTCGGCAGTTGTGTCTTGGTTCAGTCGAAAGCAAAAGTCACTTGCTTTGAGCTCTTCTGAGGCTGAGTATATGGCCGCTAGTTAGGCTACTTGTGAGGCTATTTGGCTTCGCAAGTTGTTGTATGGTATTAAAATTGGACAACTAGGTCCAAACTCCATGTTGTGATGCTCAGATGAAGATACCAATATTTGTATTGGGTTCCTCTTTCAAAGAGGTGTAAGATCGATCTAAAATTGATTTTAATCTGATGAGCAGAACATTTATTTTGAATTTATTTTTTATAATTTCAAATATGTGCAAGTTGGCCTTAAGGTTTTACACCCACAGCAGATGTGTCACACACCTCAGTGATTGATATAAATAGAGTCAACATTGGAGGACTTTTTCACTCATCTCATCCTCACACATCATCTCCTCCTTTGATTTAGTATGAGCTCCTTGGAGGCAGTTTTTGTTCACACGTGGGAAAGAAGGACGAAGATGTCGTTGTTGTCGTTGCTGCCGTTGTTGCTGCCGCCGTTGCTGCCGTTGTTGCTGTCGTCGCTGCCATTGCTATCGTTGTTGCCATTGTTGCTGCTGTTGTTGCTGGTGTTGCTGCCGTTGCTGTCGTTGGGGCAGCGTTGACTTTTCTGGGGTTGACTTTGAGTTAACCGTGTGGTTGTTTTGAGGGCTGTTGTGACACATGCTGGATTGGCTGACCAAGGAGACTTTGCTGGTTGAAGCATCCTGTTGACCGCCGTAACGCACCACCACATTTTTTCTATTTCTGGTTTGTCTTCTATAGATCCATTGGTATGTTCTATCAACATTTTACTTGATTGTTTATGTTATTGCTGTGGTGAAAAGTAAATTTGCATCAAGCATAGAACATCTACATAAATTTACATGGTATCAGAGCTGAGGTGAAGACAAGCCCTATTTGTTGCAATCACCGAAGAGGAAAATGGGTTCCACAAACTATGGCTTCAAGGAGGATGACAAATTGACTAGGAAGGATGACTTCCATGCTTGGAAGATGATATTGGATCTCAAATTGGAAGACCAAGATGTCATGGACTATGTGCAGGGTAAAATCCAAGAACCTCCATCCACTGCTACTGTTGTTGCCAAAACAAAGTACAAGAAGGGGGAGATCAAAGCAAAGCTGATGATCAGGGAATCCATTAATAAAAGTCTAGTGGCCTACATCTCTGAGTTGGGCACATCCAAAGAGATGTATGATAAGTTGGTCCTCATGATCAAGGCCAATAATGCAAATCAAGTACTACTCTTCAAGAATCAATTGAAGAATCTGAAGAAGGGCAAGGATGAGTCTGTCCAATCATACTTTCTGAAGTTGACTGAGATCAGGAACAATCTGTTCGCTATTGGGGAGACAATAGCTGATCGAGAGATGGTACTCACCGCACTTGGAGGGCTCTCATCTGAATGGCATGTGTTCAACACTACCATTCTAAATAATAATGTGATACCTGACTTTGACGAAGTACTGTCAAGATGTGTTCAAGAAGAATCAAGAATGAAGGAGTATGGAAATGAAGGAAATGCTGCATACACTGCTCATTCTAGAAAGAACTCTGGTGGCCCAAAGAACAAAGGAAAAGCGGGGGCTTCACTTGTCATAGGCCTGGTCACTATGCTAGAGAATGTCCTTTCAAGAAGGATTCTCATGATGGTGATGACAACAACAACAACAACTGGAGGGATGGCAATCAAAGGAACAACAAGTTCCAGGGAAAGGGGAAGGCTCCCTCCGGTGGAAATGATCAACCTTTCAAAAGGTCAAGAAATTCCAGGTATGAGGAATCAAATGTTGTTGATAAAATAAATGAATTCATTCTTGTATCTTCCCTCTATGCTGCATCTCCCTGACACTATGGATGTCTGGTTGATAGATAGTGGTGCTTCAAGGCACATCACTGGGTTCAAAGAAGCACTTTCTGATATGGTTGAGAAGGATACTAATCTAAAAATTATCCTTGGAGATAATGCCACATATCCCGTGAAAGGGACAGGGACTGTGACCCTCCACTTGTCTCAATGTCAAGTCCTCCACTTACAGGATGTACTCTATGTACCTAATTTGAAGAAGAACCTCATGTCTATATCAACCATGGAAGACAAAGGTTTCAATGTGGCATTCACTGATGGAAAGGTGCGCATGTGGAAGAAGAGCTTCAAGGAAGCTATGACGTTTGGGTCTAGAATTGATACACTCTACCAGGTTGGAGGAAGTCCACTAGGAGCAATGACATGAGATGCTATCCGACAGACCGATAATGGCACTGAATATGAGACGAACGAGTTCAAGAACTTTTGCAAAGGAGCTAGCATCAAGAGGGAGACCACAATGTTTGTGGGCTACAACGAAAATTCGAAGGCCTATAGATTCTATGTGCTTGGTCAAAGGGAAGTGGAGATATGCCACGATGTCACCTTTGATGAAGATACTTCCCTGAGGAAAGTAGTCAATCTTCCGAGATCTAAGGAAGGTCATGAAGCAAGGCCTGGAAATCAAGAGGAAGCGAAGGATGAGACAATGCCTGATGTTGAAGGACCAATGGACCCGTTTGATCCACCTCCTTCACTGGGAAAGAGACCATCATGGCTCAGGGACACTCTCGAGGATGCTGAGGGACATATGGCCCCAAGGGGGACATTCCATGAAAGCAAGAAGTCGAGTAGATACCAAGGGTATCTAGCAGCCATGAGTACTATTGTACAATCCAAGCCTGGATCTTTTTGAGGAAGTCGTAAAGCATCAAGTCTGGAAGGATGCTATGCACAAAGAGTATGAGTCCATAATGAAGAATGATGTCTGGGATATGGTTCCTAGACCGGAGGTCAAAGCAGTTGTCACCTCAAAATGGCTCTACAAGATCAAACACGGATCTGATGAAAGTGCTAAAAAGTTCAAGGCAAGATTCGTTGCCCATGGCTCTTCTCAAAAAGAAGGCATAGACTATGATGACGTATTTGCACCTGTGACCACCATCCAATCTATCATAGCCCTTGCCGCTATGCAAGGATGGAGTCTTCATCAGATGGATGTGAAGACCGCACTTTTGCATGGTGCGATAAAGGAAGAGGTGTATGTGGAGCAACCTCTGGGGTTCGAAATCCAGGATCAGGACACCCACGTCTACAGGTTGAAGAAAGCCCTCTATGGGTTGAAGGAAGCACCCAAAGCTTGGTACGAGAGGATAGATAGCTACCTGATGAAGTTGGGTTTCACTCGTAGTAATGTTGATCCGAACCTTTACTTCAAGGTTCATAGAGAGAAGCCTCTCATTCTGGTGTTGTATGTGGACGACCTCTTCTTGACAGGTGCTGACCCTCTCATTCATCAGTGCAAGAGGCAGCTCACTGCTGAGTTTGAGATGAAAGACCTAGCACTGATGCACTACTTCCTAGGCCTGGAGATCTGGCAGAGACCTGGCGAGATTTTCCTTTCTCAAGGAAAACACATTGTGAAGCTTCTAGAAAGATTTAGTATGGTGGACTGCAAGTCTATGTCGACACCGATGGAGCTCAACTTCAAGAAGTTGAGTGGCAGCAATGCTGGGCCCATATTGACAAATCCTACTGAGTATCGTCAACTCGTAGGGGCCCTGATGTTCTTAGTGAACACCCGTCCGGACGTATGTTTTGCAGTGAACACTTTGAGTCAACACATGGTTGACCATAACATTCATTGGGTTGGTGCCAAGAAACTCTTGAGATATCTCTAGGGCACGATAGACCTTAGGCTAAGATACACTGCCAGGAGCATGACATTCCTTGGTTATACTGATGCTGATTGCGCTGGCAATGTGGTGGATCGCAAGAGCACATTTGGATGCTACTTCACACGTAGATCTGCTTCGGGCAAGAAACTGAAGTCGGTAGCCTTGAGCACTGCTGAGGCCGAATACATTGTAACATGTATGGCCTGTTGTGAAGTCACTTGGTTGCGAAAGCTCTTCAGTGAGTTGTTAGAGCATGTGCTAGATGCCACCGTTATCCTTTGTGATAACTAGAGGGGGATTCGTTTGTCATAGAATCTCGTGTTCCACGATCGATCCAAGCATGTTGATGGCTGGCACCACTTTATCCGGGATATGGTACAGCGAGGCACCATAAGGCTCGATCATAGGAACTAATGAGTAGGGCACGAATATTCTCACTATGCCCTTGGGGAAGGTCATGTTCCTAACCTTCCATGAGAATCTTGGAATCATGGAATGACCCTATTCTGAGGGTCTTGTTGGACGATGAGCTCTGAGAGCTCTAGGGGGCTTTGGGGATAGCTTCTCGGAGCTATAAGCAACCACAGGGCTAGGCTTGCCAAACCTTGTTGGTGTGTTTGGGCCCCACCATGATGATTGAGTTAGTTCGCCTCTCATGATTTGTGCCTCGTATGCATCCTACCCATTTGAGTTCCGGACTCATGGGAAGTACCTCTCATTTGGCCAATGAGGTGGGAAAAGCTAGAGACTAGTAGCAAAGACTAATGGGCGCATCATAGATTGTCGTACTCTCTATCTAAGATGACACGTGTCCAACCACTTGATCTGGGATCAAGTCTAGTGAGGTTTCGAACCTCCTACTGACTTCGGGTCAGATAAACCAACTTCAGGTTGGTATGTGACTCTTTGAGTCCATATGAGGTTTCGGACCTCCAACTGACTTCAGGTCAGTGAGACTAACTTCGAGTTAGTATATATGACTCTCTTGAGTCCAAGCGAGGTTTCAGACCTCCAACTGACTTCAGGTCAGTGAAACTAAGTTCGAGTTAGTATATATGACTCTCTTGAGTCCAAGTTTCGGACCTCCTACTGACTTCGGGTCAGGTAAACCAACTTCGGGTTGGTATGAGACTCTTTGTGAGTCCAATAGAGGTTTCGGATCTCTGGGCTGAATCTGTCAGCTGGGGAATCATGTCTTTGTGACTGACCCACTTCTATTCTGAAATAAAGAGGCCAGCAAAGCAAGTTACGGCGAGATGACGCACAATGTTTGATTGCACAGGTGGTGGATGGAGTTCTCCCTAATTGAGAGGGAGTGTTAAAATTGGACAACTAGGTCCAAACTCAATGTTGTGATGCTCAGATGAAGATACCAATATTTGTATTGGGTTCCTCTTTCAAAGAGGTGTAAGATCGATCTAAAATTGATCTTAATCTGATGAGCAAAACATTTATTTTTAATTTATTTTTAATAATTTCAAATATGTGCAGGTCGGCCTTAAGGTTTTACACCCCCAGCAGATGTGTCACACACCTCAGTGATTGATATAAATAGAGTCAACATTGGAGGACTTTTTCACTCATCTCATCCTCACACATCATCTCCTCCTTTGATTTAGTACGAGCTCCTTGGAGGCAGTTTCTGTTCACACGTGGGAAAGAAGGAAGAAGATGTCGTTGCTGTCGTTGTTGTCGTTGTCGCTGCCGTTGCTACCGTTGCTGCTGCCGTTGCTGCTGTTGTTGATGCCATTGTTGCTGGTGTTGCTGCCGTTGCTGCCGTTGTTGCTAGTGTTGTTGTCGTTGCTTCCATTGGAGCAACGTTGACTTTTCTAGGGTTGACTTTGAGTTAACCATGTGGTTTTTTTTAGGGTTGTTGTGACACATGCTGGGTTGGCTGACCAAGGAGACTTTGTTGGTTGAAGCATCTTGTTGACCACCGTAATGAACCACCACATTTTTTTGTTTCTAGTTTGTCTTCTATAGATCCACTGGTATGTTCTATCAGCGTTTTACTTGATTGTTTATGTGATTGTTGTGGTGAAAAGTAAAGTTGCATCAAGCATAGAACATCTACATAAATTTACATATGGTTTATTTGATCAGGAGTTGAGACCGACGATTATTCACTGTGATAATCATAGTTGCATTAAACTCACGGAGAATCCAGTTTTTCATGACAGGTCAAAACACATTGACATTAGATATCATTTCATCAGGGACTATGTTCAAAAAGGGGCAATGAAGTTGGAGTATATATCGACAGATGAGCAAGTGGCCGATGTTCTCACGAAGTCCTTGCCAAGAGGCAAGCATGTCCATTTCAGGGACAAGATGGGTGTGGTGAGAAACACTTTTCTCGGTAAGAGGGAGTGTTGATTTTTAATGTACCTTGGACAAGTGGTTTCCCATGGGTTAGTCTCTACCTAGGGAAAAGTGTCCAAAATAATTCTTTTCCTAAGTGTGACTTTATAAAGTGAAAGTGACTTTATAAGTGGTAAAGTCAATGTTAAATTATAAAGTGAAAAGTGACTTTAGACATAAAGTACAATGTGGGTACTTTATTTAATGGGGGAGTTAAAAAATAGAAAGTGAGAATTAAATACACATTTATTCTCATCCCTTGATCTAAATTAATCTGATCCATTAGATCTTAGGGTTGCCCAAAATTCATTTAGGGAAACAAAAGGAGAAAAAGAAAAGAGATTGCATTTATTCATTCTTCATGAGCAGATTGGAGAAAGGACGCTGAGAGTTAGAGAAAATTTTTGAAAGAGAAATTTGTTGCAACAAGCTGAAGGAGTGATTTCTAAGCAAAGTTGGGTACGGAAATCAAGGCGTAGAAGACAGCAGAAGGTACAGTACGAACAACATTTAATGTTGTGAGCTACACGTAGTTCCATAGAAGTTTTTTGAAAAAAACAAACAAACAAATTCAAAAATCCGTACAGCAATACGAAATCCATACGAACTGTACAGAATCCGTACAGTACATTCTGTATCCATACGGTACATATTTTTAGCTTCAAGTGGGCACGGAAATCAAGGCAAAGTGGGCACGGTTTTCAAGGAGTTTTGGGCTGAAGAGATAAGTTGTATTTTGTTGTTTTCTTTTGTCTGCAAATGTACTTTTCCTAAACTTGAAAGATAAATAAATTTGAAGAGCTCTCTAACAAGTTTTCTCCAAAGAAGATTGAAGGGGTTTTGCCTGGGTCTAAGTTGACCAAAAATCTGTGTATTTTTATGTGTTGTTGGTCTGTTTATGTCCATATTTATTTTTAGCATGTGTTGACAATCCCATGTGTTTTAATCTGAAAATTCCATTTCCAGAATTCTATATGTTGAACATATGCTTATGGGAAAGGGCATTTAACTGAATGGGAGTGATAAGGTAAAATTAAAATCAGGTTTGGGATTGCAGGAAACTTTTTAGTCATCAAATTTCAACACAAGTCATATCCCATTGTGAGGGGGTTATTCATATCATTAAGAACAGGTTGACTGGAAGTGCCTTGATTGGAAAGGAAACAAGAACTATCAGGGTATTGATCACAGTAATCGTGGCACAAATGTGTCACCTTTGACAGGATACATCCAAAACAAGGTTGGGCATTCTTCAGGTCTTTCATTTGAGCATTTTCCATACCAAGACAAAAAATCTACATTGGTTCCATTATTAGCATCACAACCTACCGAGAACAAAAATAAAACGCAAAAAAAAAGAAGGAAGAAATTTGATGCATCTGGTGGCTAGGAACAACTCGATATTCAGATGAAACAGAGCCCTACGATATGCAGGATTGGGCATGGCACATTAGAGAAGAAAACCACATACCTGCCTAAAAGTCAGCAAATGCTCAATATGCACTATGTTGGCGACATCTTATACCATAGGGCATCTTTGTGTAGTATCTCTAACCCTACACCTTTTCATTTATGTCATTAATTAATTTTGTTTTATGCACTTATGTTTTATGTCTTTACAATTCAGTTCGTTTGAGTAGTTTTTTCTATTCCAGCAAATATTTTATATGTGCATGATGATTTTGATTATGAGCAGATATCTATTTGATGGACTTTTGTTTTCTTGGTTACAAGATTCTGGGATTCTCACGTCACTCCGATGAAGCAACGTGTCCCTATATGGAGCCAGATGTTGCACCCATTTTTTCACAGTTCCAAAAAGCAGTGATACCAAAGTTTTCAAAGATCAGAATCATCAGCGAGTCGGTTATCATGTCATTGTAAACCCAAATTCTGCAATTATAATGTAAATGATGTTAGTACGACCGTGTAATTACGTAACAACCTAGGTAACCCTATTATTTTGGCGACGAATTCATCCTAGGAAGTTTTTTAAACTCGTCGATTACTTGTGTTTCTAAACACGGCTAATCGAATGATATTTTTCCCTCTAGCTTAAACCCCAAAGCTAGGGTGAAATTTATTGTCAGTGTCTTAGGTGAGTCCTAGTGTTCTTAGTCAAGTATATTGTAAAAGTGATTTGGAAACAATTTAAGTTAATTGGCTAAATTATTTTATTACAGATCACTTGGTCTACTAGATCATATTGTATCACAGAATTGGGTAATTATTTGAGGATCTATAACGAATGGGTATTCCCCCTTTGAGGGTTGAATTTGTAATTATCTTATGTAAAAAAATATTTTAGTGCATGGTCCCTCATACTTGGACATTGTGGCTAAAATATTTGAGGGTGGAAAAATAATTGATCCCATCTTAAGTCAATTAATTAATTTTTCTGACAAAATAAAATTAAATCCTAAGCCTGAAAATTAATTAATTTTGAGTCAAAAAATTAATTTATCCAAGTGGAACAATTCTGGGTCAAAAAGAAGTCAATTTTTAGAGGTCCCCCACTGAGACAAAAATGGATTTTTTAAGAAAAATTAAGCCTTTGGACCTTGGTGGTCAAGTCAAAGTCAATTTTTTGAGAAAATTAATCCAAACTAATTATTTTTGGATTAAATGTTGATTCTAGTAAAGAATACACTTAAATGAATTTGAAAACTATCTTTGCACTGATAATGGAAAATAATACACTTCAAATGAATTTGAAAACTATCTTTGCCAATGAGGGATCAAACATCAAACAACTGTGCCTTGTCATCCCCAACAAAACGAAGTAGCAGAAAGAATGAACAGGACAATCTTAAATATGGTATGTTCCATGATGGTTTTCAAGAATGTTAAATTGATGTTTTGGGCTTGATGCGGTTCTATGTGTTGTGTATATAAAGAATAGGTGTCCCTCTAATGCTATTAGAAACAAGACTCCTTATGAAATGTGGTATGGCCACATTCATTCGATAAAGCATCTCAGGGTCTTTGGTTCCACCTGTTATCCCTTGATACCTAAGGAACAAAGAAACAAACTTGGTGCAAGGAGTCGTAAGTGTTACTTCTTGGGGTATTCAAATACCTCCAAAGCACACTATCTCTATGATGAAGTTAATCAGAAAATTGCAGTATCTAGAGATGTGATCTTTCTTGAATCTTCCAAGGCTGACAATGTTGTTGAGCGGTAGCTTGATCACTTTGATAGATTCGAACATGCAAAGTCGTTTCAAGAATTTGATAATCAGATTCCACATCTTGAAGGGGGTTCCTATACTAGATCAATTTGTGGAATCTTCTTTTGAAACACTCTCTCCCCCACATGAAGCTCCAGCCACGGATGGCAATTTCAGCGATATGATTGACAGAATTGGGAGACAATCTTGATTCAGCCCCAACTCAGTCAACTGAGCAGCCTGGGCCATCTCAGAAAGGTCCTCCAAAATGGATGACAAAGACACTTGAAAGTGTTCATCCAAATGAGGTTGGAAAGACGAGAACAAGAAATACAACCGGGTAAAATGGAGGTGATGTAGATGATTATGATTCACCTTTTGATACAGATGTTTCTTATGATTTTGAACTGAAATTGTCTACAAATTTTGAACCAACTTCCTTCAAAGAAGTCGCTTCTTATGATGAATGGAAAGAAGCGATGCGGAAAAAATATGATGCCTTGATAAAGAATGGCACTTGGAAGTTGGTTGATCCTCAACTGAGAACCAAACCAATTGGCTGCAAGTGGGTCTACAAGAACAAGTATAAAGTCGATGGCTCACTTGACAAGCACAAAGCCAGGATTGTGGAAAAAGGTTTTACACAAAAAGAAGGGGTCGACTATGAGGAGGCTTTTTCCCCCACATCAAAATGGGCTAGCATCCAAACACTCTTTGCTTTGGCAACTCAGAATGGTTGGAAAGTCCATCAAATGGATGTAAAAATTGCATTCTTGAATGGAGATCTAAAAGAGAATGTTTTATGTTCTAGCCAGAAGGATTTGTTGTGAAGGGCCAAGAACACAAAGTATATGCAAGCTTGTGAAATCCTTGTATGGCCTCAAGCAAGCACCGTGAGCCTAGTATGAGAAGTTAACTGAGCATTTTCTGAAACTCAACTTCAAACATTATGATCTTGATGATGCAACTTTGTTTGTCAAGAAAGTTTGCAAAACAGTTGTATATATTGTGGTGTATGTAAATGATTTTGTGATGACAGGGAACAATGAGAGGTACATTGCATCCATAAAGAAGGAAGTGAGGAAAGCTTTTGAAATGACTGACTTGGGCTATGTTCACTACTATCTTGGTATTGAAGTAACTCAACATCCAAAGTTTATATTCCTCTCTCAAAAGTACATTGGTGATCTGTTGAACATGTTTGGCATGGCTTAGTGCAATCCTTTGACTACTTCAATGGAACAGAACTTGAAGCTCACATCCATTGAAGGAAAAGAATTTGAGGATGCAACAAAGTATAGACAGCTTGTAGGAAGTCTCAACTATCTGACTACTAGCAAACCAAACATTTCATTTGTTGTTGGAATCCTCCCCAGGTTTATGCAAAAGCCTTGTGAGGACATTGGTCTGCTGCAAAAAACGTTATAAAGTACTTGAAGGGAACTTAAGACTTTGGACTTAAGTATACACAAGTGGGTGACTTCAGCTTGATTAGATACTCTGATTCAGACTTCAATGGAGATAACTAAACTGGGGCAAGAGTTGCCTCTTGGAGGTCACTGAAACAATCAGTTACAACAAATTCCACAACTGAGGCAGAATATGTGGCAGTAGTTGAAGCAACAAAGGAAATTATGTGGCTCGGGAAAATTTTGGAAGATTTGCAGGAGAAACAAATGCATTCGACTCCTCTCATGATTGACAACACTTCTGCAACAAACTTGACCAAGATCCCAAAGTTCCATGATCGAACAAAGCACATCAATAGAAAATACCATCTGATTCGACATCATGTTGAGGCCAAGACAATCCATCTACACCATTGTTCCACAAATGAGCAGATTGCAGACATCTTCACCAAAGCGCTTGGAAGAGAAAAAGTTCGAAAGATTCAAAATGATGTTTGGACTCACCAACATCTGTTTAGATTAAGGGGTTGGAATGTTGACACCTAAACTTTGGGATTAGGGAATTTGTGTAAATAGTGTAAATAGAAAATAATGAGAATTGGAAATAAAGAGACACTGGGCAATGAAGCCCAAGAGTCTCTCCCTCCATGTATATATTCATGATCAATCTTAACGCAAAATGCAATACATTTTGAGGAGTTACCTCCTGGCCTGACATTAATGAAAAATTGTTTTAATAAGAAATTCAAAAATTCCTCAAAAATAAGTATTTGCAACGGCAGAGAATAAAGTTAATCAAGGATTTATTGACGGTCGAGATTATTTTGACGGGGATCAAGTCAACTAGATTTTATTTTCCACTTGGAGGATTTATCTATAAATTAAAGGTTATTTGTGTCTCTAGCAATGATGAAATTTTTTACTCTGGTCTGATGTAATTTTGTAATGTTGGTGGCTAAGAAACCAGATTCGCTAGTATGGGCCTTAGTATCACAAATCCAGCGAATCGGACACGATTCGGTCGGACTCGTGTCCTTCCGATTGTGTTCGATCGGGACACAGTCATGTCTGGATTGTGTCCTAATCGAACACGATCGTGTCCCAATTCGTCGGACACGATCAGTGAAAAAACGCCCTCCGCGGCTTTTAAAACGCTGGTTTGGGCCTTCTATTCTCACTTTCACTTTGATCTTTGTGTGTGGGTTTGCAAGAGCAAAGGAGCATTTGCAAGGAGATTCAAGCAACAGGTAAGTGCATTTTCTCTTCTTTTTTTGCATTCAGTTTGCATGTGCATTTCTTTTACAAATTTGTGCATTTTTTGTTTTTTTTTTATAGCATCCATGGCTCAATCAAGGGCAACAGGGAAGGGGCAAAGGAAGGGGAAGAATGTCCCCATTGGATATGCCCCGCTTGTTCCAATTTCATCAGGGTCTGCAAGTGTTCCATCTATTGGAAGTGGGACTGCAACAGCAGCTTCAAATGTGGAGGGAAGGCAACAACCTCAAGATAACAAATATCCATTGTGGAAATATGTCACAAGAGAGGCAAGGTCAAGCAACAAGATGAAGGGAGGAGGCAATGTTGCTTGGAAATGCAGCTATTGTAGCAATCATTTCATGAGCACATATTATCGTGTGAAAGCTCATTTGTTGGCTTTACCAAGTTGTGGAATTGCAGCTTGTACACAGGTGTCTTTAGCAAAAAGGAAAGAAATGGAAAGAGATGCATTTGTTGGTGTGGCAAATGTCGCTGCAAAAACTAAAAAAACAAAAATGATGACCCCCTTCCACTCTTGAGGAAAAGCGGCAACAAGTTCCCATTTGAGAGTTTTGGTGGGGTGAAAACAACAAAAAGAAAGGCAATTGCACTTGGTCCAATGGACAAAATTTTCCAGAAAGAGAAACGAGAAGAGCTTGATCTCACCATTGCCTTTTTTTCCTACCAGAAATTCATATCCTTCAATTTTGCACATTCACCTCTATTTATTGAGATGTGTCGAGCTCTAACTCAAGAGGCTCCATCAGGCTATTTGTCTCCTGGGTCAGAGAAGCTTAGAACCACATTGTTGACGAAGGCAAAGAAAGAGGTGGAAAAAATGCTTGAGCCTATTAAATCAACATGGCCAACATCTATGGTTAGCATTGTTTCTGATGGATGGATAGATCCAACACGACATCTAGTCATCAACTTCATGGTGTCTTCCTTGAATGGTTCAATTTTCTTGAAAGCAGTGGATGCACTTGGACAATACAAGGATGCACAATATATGGGTGAGTTGTTTATTAAAGTTATTGAAGATGTAGGTGTTGATTCTTGTGTCCAAATAATAACAGATAATGCACCTGTTTGCGAGGTTGCTTGCATGATTGTGGAAGCTAAATATCCACAAGTATTTTGGACACCTTGTATTGTCCATTCATTGAACTTAACAATTAAATCTATTGCTTTCTATAAATACTTTCCTTTGATTGGACGACTTTCAAAAGAAATGGGTCTTCCTTCCTGCATTAAAACTGCACCAATTCCATTTCCTGAGGCATAACATTCCACAATAAAGGTTTTTGTGAAGTCTGGCGTAGCTAAGACCGGTGCTAGGCACATTGCCTCTTTAAGATGTTCAAAGGCCTTAATTTCTTCAGGAGTCCATGAAAATGCATCTTTCTTCAATAATGTTGTTAGAGGTGCTGCTATTCTCCCATAATTCTTAACAAACTTGCGATAATACCCTGTTAACCCAAGAAATCCTCGCAACTGCTTTATGGTTGTGGGGACTTTCCATTCCTTAATGGCTATAATTTTGTTAGGGTCTACTTTAACACCCTCGTGAGATACAATATGACCCAGATATTCCACCTCTTGTACTCCAAAGAAACATTTGGATGTTTTTGCATATAATTGTTTCTCCTCCAATAGTTTGAGCACCCTGTCAACATGTTGAACATGATCCTTCCAAGACATGTTGTAGATTAGTATATCATCAAAAAATACTAGCACAAATTTTCTAAGGGTGGGTTTGAAAATGGAATTCATCAACCCTTGAAATGTAGAAGGTGCATTGGTAAGGCCAAAAGGCATGACCAAAAATTCATAATGACCCTCATGAGTTCGAAATGTTGTTTCGGAATATCTTCAGTCTTCATTCTAATTTGATGATATCCTGAACGAAGATCCAACTTGGTAAAATAAATTGCTCCATGTAATTCATCCAATAATTCATCAATCATAAGAATGGGAAATTTGTCTTTAATGGTGAGCTTATTGAGCTCCCTATAATCTGGACACATTCGCCATGATCCATCCTTCTTGTGTACCAATACTACAGGAGCAGAGAAAGAACTTTGACTAGGTTGAATTATACCTGCCTCTAACATTTCTGCAATCATACGTTCAATTTCGCTCTTTTTGACGTAAGGATATCTATAAGGCCTGATGTTTGGAGGAACACTTCCTAGAATCAAATGAATAGCATGATCATGATCACGAATAGGTGGGAGTCCTTTGAGAGTTTCAAACACCTTGGAATGATTGTCCAAGACTTGTTGGAGATCTGCAGAAATAGATGATTTTGATGTTGGAACTTCTAGTGAGCATAATTGTGCAATTATACCTTGTTGTTCTTTCTTTAGAAGCTTTGTCATGACATTAGAGCTTATTATCTTTCCCGGCTTCCCCGCAATACCCCGTAATTCAACTTCCTTTCCTTCTGAAAAAAATTTCAAGAAAAGTTCTTGAAAATTAAAAGCTACCGTCCCCAAAGATTGTAGCCATTGTACTCCTAGTACAACATCAGCACCTCCCATAGGAATGGCAAGCATTGGACTAGTCAATACATATTCCCCCATGGTTAGCTTGATATTATGGCATTTTCCAGAGCAATTTATAGTTCCTCCATTTGCAACCATCACTTGACATTCTGGTGCTGGGTATAGGAAACAATTCAATTCCTCGGCTACCTTACAATGAATAAAATTATGGGTACTACCTGAATCAATCAACACTATTACCTTTTTCTTCTTGATATGTCCTTCTATCTTGAGAGTTTGAGGAGTGGTAATTCCTTCCAATGCATTACACAATATGGTTGAACTCATTTCTTCCTCTTCTAGGGTTGGTTCCTGGTGTATATCCTCTTCTTGTTCATTTTCTTCTTCATCTTCACAATCTATGTAAAATAATTTCTTCTCAGCACACTTATGACCTTTAGTGTATTTGCTATCACAACTGTAGCAAAGCCCTTTTGCTCTTTTTTCTTCCAATTGTTGTGGTGTCAACCTTGTAGGTTGTGGAAATTTAGGAGTAGCAACACTTCCCTCTTTATAGAAGTGAGTGGTAGGCTTCCTTGTCGCCATAATTTTACATTCAATTTTTCTTGCCAACCTGAATGCCTTCTCCAATGAATCAGGTTCCCAAATGTGAACTTCATGTTGGATGTTATCCTTTAAATTCCCTATGAAGACATCAATCATGTGTTCCTCTGGAATATCAGTTACCCTTATATTCAATTTTTGGAAGTCCTCAATGTGCTCCACCACTGAACCCTTTTGTTTGAGATTTATCGATTGGCTAAAGAAGGTGTTGCTCTTTGTATCCTCATAATGTGCTATCATTTCCTCCGTAAAAATTGACCAAGTGACAATTTTTTTACGGGAGTAAAGCCATCGATACCATACAAATGTATTTTGTTCTAAATGTAAAGTTGCAATGCGTACCTTTTGTGTGTTTTTCACATTATTGAGATCAAAATATTGCTCCATCTGTAGTATCCATGTTACAAGATCCTTGCCATCAAACTTCCTCATATCCATCTTTGGAATATGGTGGTTCTTCCCGCCAACATTAGATTTTATGAAATAACGATTAACATTTATTTTGTTCTCATCATGAGTTTCCTCTACTATCTTTTCACCATTAGGAATCATTTCTTGTATCAACTTTGTCAAACCTTCAATGTCTATTTTTAGATCATTCTTCATGTTTTCCATTTTTCAGATCTTAGCTTCCATGCCAACTTCCATGCCCTCCATCTTAGCTTCCATGCCTTTCTTCAAACCATCCATATTATTTTTGATGCCTTTCTTCAAAACTTCCATTTCATTTTTTGTTGCTATTTGCAATAGGTGCACTTGTTCTTGTAATTTTGACATCTCATGTTGCATTTCTTCGTCTTCATGAGTCATAGTAGAGCCTCCTCTCCTCAGGCTTAATGGGTGTTGAATTATTTTGGGGGCATTTTAGAACCCAATACTAATATCTATTCTTCAATATGCCCTTGGAATAAATTCAAACTAATTTTTTCTCAAATGAGACTTATGTAATTCTAAAACGAACTTGTACAACTTGGCCACATGTCATCGTTTCCTCCTTCCTCGGCTCGATATTTATAGAAAAGAACCACAACTGCAGTACTTGCCCACTTTTACGTAACTTCAATCCGACACTCACAGAGAGTTATGACGTTTCCACGCTCACCTTCTGAGATGAAATTCTGAAGCCTAAACAATCCCCCTAACTTCCACGCATCATATCTCCAAATATTGCGACCAAGATCTCGAAATTTTTATAAAGGAGGTTCTTCAGATTTCGCTTCACTCGTGAAACCTTCAGTCTCTGAAACCTCGTAGAAAATTATTTGTAGCGAAAATGTCGCGATGACCTGTTTAGGTTAAATTCAGGGACCTGCAAAAAGCCCTAACTTCCACAGATCATATCTCTGCAAATATTGTGAACCAAGATCTGAAATTAAATTTTGCAACAATGTTCCTCAGGATGTCGGCTTCATGCTCTAAAAATTTCAACTTCAGAAACTTCGTAGAAACAAAGTTATAGCGAAAATGCCACGATGCCCTGATTGGAGCAGCGAAACCCTAGAATCCAAAGCTGTGATACCAAATGCTATGAAACCAGCTCCAAAAATAGAAGAAAAGAGAGATCAATGTCTTAGAAATCAGCCACTTCGAGGGGGCAACCTCCAATACATTACATAAATGAATAATTCTTGGATGATACAAATGACCAAAACCTCCTTCTATATATAGGAGTCCATGGGCCCACAATATAATCCTAGCCGACCTAACAATAACAATGTGAGGGCACAATAATAACAATATTGGGGTTACAGGGGTACAACAGTAACAATAAGGGGTCTACATTAATAACAATAAGGGACTAAACTAGTAATATAGGGACCTAACAGATACAGAGGAGGAGGATGCAGCAGTGGTGACCATGATGATGAGTACAGTGATGTTGATTTTGATGATGAGGACTGATGACTCATGCACTGCCTGCTGCCTTGAGGCTTGTAGTTTTTTTGTATTTGCTATTTCTATTCGCCATTAGCATTGTACTACCTATGTAACACATTTTGATTTTGATGACTTAATGAGAAAACTACAGTATCTTGTCTTTCCCATATTGGATCATTTATGAATATGTCACAATTGTATTTGTATGCATAATGTTACTTTGTATCTTTGTAGAACTTACATCTAGATGAAGATCTATGTTTGAATCGATGAATTTGTATGAATTTGTGTAAGAAATATCTAATTTTTAAAATATATATATACAGTTTAATAAAATAATATATAACATGTCTGAACATGTTCTGTTCTGGGGGGTCACCGTGTGCGTGTCCGCCGTGTCCGACACTCGAATCCTCGTGTCCCATGTCCCCATGTCGGGTGACTTAGCCTGGTGGTGTTCCACTGATTTGCTGGGAACGTTTGAAATATCATAATAAAAGACTTTACGGTACAATTCATGGTGTTCTTTATTTGATGATTTATGGTATGTGTTGGTTATGTGTTTTCCTATATTGTGCTTAAATTTTTTATAAGCTTGTTTATTCACTAGATGATGGTGATAAGAACATTTTATTGGTCGATTTTGGGTCTATCTTGATTCTTAGGTGATCTGATTCGCCTTGTGTTTAACAAGTTTGCTTGAAGAAATAAATAGAGTCTGAAGGTACAACAGCCCTTGGGCTCCAAGTTCGCATACTTTGGAGGAGAGCCGACCTTGTTTGGGCTCCAGGTATTTTATATGGTTTTCTTACTTCGCTAAGGCTATGGGCAATGCCATAACTTTCAAAACACATTTGATCTACTGTCATTATTCATCATTTAAAAAATATTTTCTCAAAAAAAAAATTCAAGCATTGTATAATTAAAATTATTTTGTAAATAATCTTGTAAAATAAAAATTTTGTAAATTATTTTTCTAACCCTTGTAATTTAGAACCTAACCCATTTTAATTTTTGTATAGTATTTGGGGTTTCAGCTATGTTACCAGAAATTAGAAATGGGAAACGAAATGAGAAACGAGAACAGTACGTGAAACGTAGTTTGGAGGCTTCGCATATAAGAAACAAGGAGAGAGAAAAATACTATTAAATGTGAACAATGTAAACAAAGCATTAATCATAAACATTCATATTTCTACTTATGAAATTGTAAAGAAACGTTCATAAATAGTGGTTTAGTTTTTTTTAAAAACGATAATTTTGTAGATCCAAAAATTTAGCCATCATTAATTCCAAGAAAATAACAAACATTTATAAGAATAAAAGTAATATAATAATCTCTAGCGTTGTGGCCAAAGCTTGTCAAAATCCTTATAAGTGAAAGATAGGAAAAAGGGGGAAAAGAATAGAGTAAGATTCGCAAAAAAGACATCATCAAAATTTGCTCAGAGAGGAACACATAATTCATTGGCCATCAAAGTTCTTATATGCATGCTTGAATCTCAAAAACGACAAAGTCTGTAATCATATAATGAAATTTTAGGCAAAGTTCTACAATGCATTCCCATTGTTGTTTCTCCCGATACTATAGTATACATCCGTTCACGAAATGTGCAAAATTTCCAGAATGAAGAAACTGAAGAGAGTTAAAGCAAATATTCAAGTTTGTACATGTTCACAATAAAACTAACAATGCCACTAAAGCTAACTCGTTGGGGCATGAAGCTACTCGGCGCAGGAGTCAGCTCTAATCTGTGCCTTTCTTGCCTCTGACGAATGATGAGTTTGCTCTCATTTGCGCCTTAAATCCTTGAAAAACCATGAGCAGTTGCCCAGCAAAAAAAGGCAACTGGTTTGAATGGGTTAGATGCGCAGTTAAAAAAGGAAAGGTAACTATTGTCTAAATAAAAATGTATGATACACTATAGTAATACTATGCAACTGGAGTCTGGATCTGAACTTCTCGAAAAGTTATGAAACCTGCACCGAGCATTTTCGTTGAAATCACAGCAGATTGAGGCATGGACAACAGTTCTCTGTATATAGTAATATAACTTTTCGAAAATTAAAAGGCAACTGGAGTTAACCGGAGTGAACTGGATTTAACAGGCGTTGGGAAAAGAAAAACTGAACTGGAGTTAATTGGAATTTGGAAACTAAATCCAGAAACGGAGAAGAAACAATTTGTGTTTCGCAGGAAATTCGTTTCTGGCCACTGAAAACGAAAACAGCCGTATAAAACGGCATTTCCAGTGTCATTGGGTTTCTACTGCAGTTTTTCCAAGAAACGATGGGCATCGTCCCGTTTCTGGTAACTAGGAGTTTCGGGGTTTTGAAACTTAAATTTTTTTAACATTGGGTATTTGGGTTGCTATTCTAAATTTGTTTCAGGATTGAGGAAGAAATTGACATTGGAGACCTCAAAAACCCTAGACGTCTAGGGTTTTCAGGCTATTTTTGCAGGTTGTTATTTTCAAATCAGGGAAGAAACCCATTTTCTCAAGACCCTAGCCCTTACCCAACCTAAAAGGCTAGTGTTTGGGACCTATTTTGCAAGCATTAAGAAGGTCGTAAACCCTACAAGGGCTAGATCTCATTGCAAACAAGGGTTTCTTCAAGGGATTGACATTTTATCTCTAACAATTTGTTTTCCAGCAATTTTGAGGTTAACATTGTGTTTGCAAGTGGTCACCTTCATTGGAATTCTTCCTAGCCATCTACAAGGCCCCAAGGCCTCTTGGTATGCTCTCTAACCTTCTTATTTCACCTTTGTCCAAAATTTGAATTCTTAAGTAATTTCTGACAGTAGTATAATTAAGGCATAAGCACACTTCTTGTAAGCTTGAGTTCATCAATAAATCACCCAAGGCATTTATAATTAACCTAAAGCTGAATTTGGGTGCATAGAAGTGATTTTTTGTGGATTGTTGGGTAATTTTCATATCTGATATGTTTGCTACAGCGACCTAAAAACACTTGTAGCAGTCCTAAAATTTTGATCTTTGGGTTTTGAGTTAACATTTTGTGAGTGCAGGTGTTGAGGGGTGATTTCTCTCACATCTCCAAACTTGGCATAGGCCATTAGGCCTTGGGTTTTATTTCTATGGCCTTCATCTTTCATTTAATTGACTGCATAATTTATATTAGATCTGGTATATTGATATAACAGTGCATAATCATCATAATACAAGCCTAAAGAACCCACACATTAAGCTAATAACTCATACAAGACATCAAGAATAAATTACGAGGGTTTGATCTATCAATTTTATTGTTTTATGTTGGCTGTCATATTATTTTCAAGGTCTGATTTGAAATTGAAGAGGTCTTATCTGAAAGTTTCAGGTCTCATATAATTGTTAAAGCAGTTTATTCAGCCCCCAAGGCATAAAACACACATAAAATAAGCCTAAATTCATTAACAAGTCACTTAAGGGATTGAACATTAATCTTGTGGTTAAATTGATTGCATATAACTTATAAGTTATTTTTTAGGACTGTTTGGCTATTTCTAGATCTGATATGTTTGCTACAGCCAAATAACATAACAGTGGCATATTAATTGAATTGCAAGCATATTTCATCACTGGGAAATCATTAGCATTGGTTGGGCTTGCATTTATTTGCATATCTTGTCATTTCTTGAGGGTTGTCATAAAAATTAGAGGTCTGATATATGTTGCACAAGGTCTGATATAAACATTGCAGTGGTGTCAAAATTTGTTGGCAGACACCTAAATTCCTTTGGCATTTGTTCCTTACATCATTGCTACTCAAGTCAATTGATAATCATAATCGTGATAAGAAATATTCTTGTGGTAATTTGAAAGAATTGCTAATTGTGTTTAAGCTCTCTATGTTGTGTATCTAATAGACACATTGACACTCTATTGTTATTGGTCATTATCTAATAGTCATTATTATTTCATGAGCAATTGTCTTGGTCTTAACAACATCTTGGCACTTTCTATCTTGTTTCATTGAGCATTCTCTCTTTTAGTGAAGAACGTCATTACATATTGATTAAGTACCTCATCATTTCAAATTGAATATCGTTGTGATTTATCGCTAAGTACTTAAAACATTTAAGTTTTAACAATATCACTAAAGTAATCTTACATCTTGCATTTACATTCTAGGATTAGATTGCACTAATTTACTTTCAAGCATAAGCTTAGTTGATAGAGAGATGGGGCCACCTTTCTCATCTAGCTTGAGGAGTCTAGAAACTCTTTAGTGGTTAACACGATGAACTTGCAGTCATTAGAGAGATAGTCTCTGCAACGTCAAAGGCATCGGGTGGTTAGAACACAGGGGGAGGCATCATTAATCAAGCCTTTTCTTGCTTCCCCTTGGCTTCTCTCTCACAACCTACTCTAGAAACTAGCTTGAAAGTAGTTAAAAGGTTAAACTTAAAATAAGCATATAATCTAAAATTAACCAAGATTCTACATCTCACCTAGTTTGTAGGATTTGCATCTCACATAGGATAGTGAAGAATCCTTAAGCAACAATTGTTCATTCAATAACTTCGTAAATAATTTGTCTTAAGCAAGCTATGTTGCATGAAACAGGCCCCAAGGTGGCGTCCTCATACCAAAACGCGACTGAAGCGTCTAGGTGACATTTTCTAATTTGGAAACGCCACCGAAATGCCACTAAACATTTCTATGGCGTTTTGCCCAATTCTGCCCTGAATCCGACCAATTTTGACCCATTTTCGTGGCTTTTTTACTTCTGCGGGCTCACTCAAGCACCCAATGTAAAAAATCCTAAATCTAGATTCCTACTGCAACAAATCTGAATTACTTCTCCTATTAGTTTTCATAATTATTTCATTACAGTGAAATATCGAAGTAATTACTGAAAGTCTACAAAAATAATGTTGCGGAATAAATCTAAGTGTTGAAACAAACTAAACAAAATACAATGAAAAATATCCACATTTGACACAGTTATTTTTGGACTGTCCCCGAAAAAACCAAACTTGGGAAAACCTATGCAGCAAATCTGAGGGTTTTGTATTATTAAGCAATAGAATCTTGAGTACAGCTAAGGTGCTAATATCTGGCTCACCCTTCAGAGAAAATCTCGGCAACAGAAGAAATGTGAGATATACCTCACTATGCTAGTTCCCAACTGATCCGGTACAGCGCTGGTGAAGCCCCTCTCTACCTCTGCGTGATGTCTACGGTGCTACATCATAAGCCTGCATGGGCAAGCTGAAGAACTGCGTCACCGCTCCTCTGCAAATGATCACGCTAATCTGAAACTGAGTTTTGGCCCTCCTGGCTCAGAAACCCCAACTTCCAACTATCTCTGGACTGAATCTAGAAGGCACTGCGTCACTTCTGTATGATTCCCTTCAGGAACTGTGTCACCCCTCCATATGACTGCGCTACCTCTACTGCGTCACTGCTGCCTCCCTCTCTGAAATGTACTCCTGGTCCTCCTGACCGGTTACACTGCATTTGCCCCTCTCAGGAACTGATCACTAGATCGAAATCACTTAGCCAGCCCTGCCCTAGTGATTCGATCTTAATCAAAAATGGTGTCTCTCTCACAAGCTCAAAAATGTCAAATGCTCAATGTGTTTTCCATAGGCCCCTCACCCTCCTTATAATCTTTCATTGACCCTTCAACGGCCAAGATTATAACATAATCAAGGGCTAAGATAAACTGGGAGTTGATCCATGACTTTATCTAGAAGATTCACACTTAGTTTAATTAATACCCTTTAATTAATCAGTTTCCCTAAGTTTAGACTTAGGAAAACGTTAAAAAATGATTAATTAATTTAATTAAACTATCTCTAAGTGGAATTTTCCAAATTCCTTTCTGGATATTATGGAATACATGTGTCTTAGCCTATATACACAATTACAAGGCTAGAGCACATCCGATGCTACCATAAATCAACACTCCCTCTTAGCGAGGAAAGTGCTCTAGCAATACAACTCTATGTGTTGCTCTAACTTTTGTAACATCTATTGTTGTGTTGTTGATGTTGCTCACCAACACTGCACAAATGTTGCAACTGTACTGTTGTTGACTCTGCATGTTGCTGCCAACTGCTACTCTACTGCAACTCCCTCTGAATTCTGCAACCATGCTACTGCATTGCGTGAGCACTGCTCTGCACTACGCTGCACCACTATGCATTACGTTGTTGCTACTCCATTGTTGATGTTGTTGCTCTATTGCATTGTTGCTAATTGCAACAAAAAAACAGCTGAAATTGGACAAGTAAAACTACATCTTGGAAAATAAGACTGTCTGCTGCTGCTCTGCACTGCGTGAGCACTGCACTACACTGCGTTGCACCAATGTGCACTGCGTTGTTGCTGCTCAACTGTTGTTGTTGTTGCTCTCTCTCTATGCTGATCAGACTCTAGTATTGTTAGCCACTGCATTGTCTCTTAATCTTCTGCTGCAATTGCCCATCCCACTACTGTCTTAAGGCTCCCGTAGCTCGTATGTGATCCAAGAGTTTGGAAATACTCAAGGATCCTGCCTCTTGTAGGTTCTAGATCTACAACTCCAAGTCAGCCCACTTCCCTCCTCTTGGAATATGAGCTAACATAGCACAATCAGCTTCTACCTCAATCTTGGCAGCTTCGGCTTGAGGATCTTGCTTCTCCTCCTTGTCCTTTTTCTTAAGAGGATATTGTGTGGCATAATGTCCCATTTCCCCACACCTGAAGCACTTGATCTTGGACATATCTTTCTTCTTCTACCGTTGTTGCCCCTTTGATGCAAGGGTTGTGTTTTCTTCCTCCTCCTTCTTGACTTTCGAACCTCTGCTACCATCCTCAATATGGATTTTGAGGAGATCTCTCCTCAGCTCTTCTTGCTGCAAGGCTGCCCACATCACATCCCATCCTGGGAGTCTTTCTCTGCCCAGAATGCTCTGGACAAAGACCTGGTAGTCTTCTGAAACAGAGTTCAAAGTGAGCCTTACTAGCTCTGACTCTCTAGGTGTTGACCCCATTGTTGACAATCAATCTCAGTTTTCCTGAATTCGAGACAAGAAAGAGTCAAAACGCTCTCCCTTCTTCATCCTGGTGTTACGCAACTTTTCCTCCAGATACATCTTTCGCTGCTCGAAAGATCCTTGATACAGCTTTTCCAGCCCTACCCACATTTCTCTAGCAGTGTCCTTTGCTGCTATGTGGAGTACGATGTGATCCTTTACACCATCTAGGATCAATCGTTTGGCTCTTGCCATGTTTTTCTTGAAGGCTCTCAGATGTGCTGCATCTAGTGGTTCTACAACTGCGTTGTCAATGAGGGCCTTTAGATCATGCTCATTAAGGAGAAACTGAATCCTTGACTTCCAAATGACATAGTTGGAGGCACCCTCCAACCTATCTTGGTCACGCAATCCGTTGCTGACCATCCCCTCAACTGTCGACTTCTCCCTCTAACCCTCTGCTCAGCTAGACTTACGCACTCCTTGAGGAGTAAGTCAATGCTTTTGGTGCTGCACGGTAAACAATTGAGTCTTTTTGAGTAAGATAACTCTCTGAGGTCAAGAAATCCCCAACTGTGTTTTTCAGAAATTTTCTGACGCTTATGCACCAGCACTCACTATTGTGCAACTACTACGTCCTTCAACTACGCCGGTCTGTTGCGCTGCCTCTTCTGCAACTGAAAAAGATTACCGCTCTGTCAACTCTCTCTGAGGGAGTTTTCTCTGCGTTGTATTCCTAGCCTGGACTACGTAACTACTAGGGTAGTCTACTGCTGCTTACGCAGTTCCCAGTCTCTTCAGCGTTGATCTGCTAGTTCACCCTTGTTTATCCTGCACTTCAACTTGAATAAGATTTGATACCATGTGAAAAATCCTAAATCTAGATTCCTACTGCAACAAATCTGAATTACTTCTCCTATTATTTTTCATAATTATTTCATTACAGTGAAATATCGAAGTAATTACTGAAGCACTCTACACAAATAATGTTGCAGAATAAATCTATGTGTTGAAACAAACTGAACAAAATATAATGAAAAACATCCACAATTGACACAGTTATTTTTGGACTAAGTCACCGGAAAAACCCAACTTGGGAAAACCAGTGCAGCAAATCTGAGGGTTTTGTATTATTAAGCAGCAGAATCTTGAGTACAACTAGGGTGCCAATATCCGGCTCACCCTTCAGAAAAATCTCGGCGACGGAAGAAAAGTGAGATATACCTCACTATGCTAGTCCCCAGCTGATCCGGTACAGCACTGGTGAAGCCCCTCTCTGCCTCTGCATGATGCCTACGCTACTACTGCGTAAGCCTGCGTGGGCAAGCTGAAGAACTGCGTCACCTCTCCTGCAAATGATCAAGCTGATCTGAAACTGAGATTTGGCCCTCCTGGCTCAAAAACCCCAGCTTCCAACTATCTCTGGACTGAATCTAGAAGGCACTATGTCACTCCTGTGTGATTCCCTTCAGGAACTGCGTCACCCCTCCAAAATACTGTGTTGCCTTTACTGCGTCACTGTTGCCTCTCTCTATGAAATGTACTCCTAGTCCTCCTGACCAGTTACTACATCTGCCCCTCTCTAGAACTGATCACTAGATCGAAATCACTTAGCCAGCCTTGCCCAAGTGATTCGATCTTGATCAAAAGTTGTGTCTCTCTCACAAGCTTGAAAATGCTCAATGTGTTTTCCATAGGCCCCTCACCCTCCTTATAATCTTTGGTTGACCCTTCAACGTCCAAGATTAAAACATAATCAAGGGCTAAGATTAACTAGGAGTTGATCCATGACTTTTATCTAGAAGATTCACACTTAGTTTAATTAATACCATTTAATTAATCAGTTTCCCTAAGTTTAGACTTAGGAAAACATTAAAAAACGATTAATTAATTTAATTAAACTATCTCTAAGTGGAATTTTCCAAAATCCTTTCTAGGTATTGTGGAATACATATGTCTTAGCCTATATACACAATTACAAGACTAGAGCACATCCGATGCTACCATAAATCAACACCCAAGAAGGCTGTGGGGCCCTTTTTATGGCCAAAATAGATATAATATAACACTAAATTTTATGTCTAATCATTCCACAAACTAATTTATCTCTAATCAATCCATGCTCTAGTTCTACTAAAAAAAACAATTAATGAAGATGAAGATTAGAATTATAAGATGTGTAATTGTACTTGTCATTAGCGTATGTTATGTTTCATTTTCAACACATATAACAAAGCATAAAGGCTAGTTTTGGATGTAAAGCCTCATATATAAAGGTTGATTTTCGAATCTTGGATGTACAGCCTCATTTATAAATGATAATTTTGGATTTTGAATCATTTAATCATTTGTGTGAGAGTTAACATAGACTAGGTTTTCCTTCTAAAATGTCATTTATGTGTCTCATTCTTTTTTAACTTATTTACAAAAAAAATTACATACATTTGTATATGTATATATATGACATTTCCCCCGACATTTCGATTTTTGGGGGGTTGCGTTTCCAGCCATACCCATTTCGGAAACTTCCAAACATTTCAGCGTTTCACGCAACTTAGTAAGTAAGTAATTGACTCCATTTAAGGCACTAGTCTTCCACGATAATATAATCAAATCATTTAACTTGCTAGTGCAACCAGGTTGCTAGGCCATTTAGTTGTGTCTCCCGAACTTGTTGGTTGCCAACAAGTCTCCCATCTTCACATTTCATAGGGACTACCCCCCATAGCTTGTTGTAGGGAGACAGCTAAAACAGAGAGGGCAGGGATCAGAGTGACAGCCCCCGCCTTGATAGTTGTTGCATCTTACCTGTACATTTTGAGTGACAACATGCTCAAGCATAGACTTAGCAGGAGTGGTTGGTGTTCAAGGGGGAGGATTGTACAAATTGTTAAAACATCCATTCCAGGCATTGGTACATGACATTATCAATTTATGTGAGTTATGGCATCAGAGATTTGCTCAATCGCATTATAGGGCTTTGCTTACATTGAGAAAGATGGTTATAGGTCTTCCAGAGCTCCAGATAGAGCATAAGGGTGTTTGCCCCCTGTGCACTTGGCAAGAATGCCAAGGGATATTTTCCAAGTTGTGATAGTAGGTCCAAGGGGATCTTGGATCTAGTGCATTCAAATGTACGCAGACAAACAACATTATCATCTTTGGGTGGCTTCTTATACTATGTGACATTCAGTGATAATTTCTCCCAGAAGACATGGATCTACTTCATGAAGACCAAGGATGGAGTCTTCAATAGGTTACAGGAGTTCAAGGCTCGGGTAGAGAACTTGACAGGAAAGAAGATCAAGGTTTTGAGGTCAGATAATGGAGGAGAGTATACCTCCAAGGAATTCAATGATTTCTTCAACGAGGCAAGGATCAAGAGGGAGTTGTTAGTTCCTTACAACCCTCAGCAGAATGAGGTTGCAGAAACAAAGAACGGGTACATTAAGGACGTTGTCAAAGCAATGATTCATGATAAGAATTTACCCATGTTCTTGTGGGTAGAGGCATCTAGCATGGAAATTTATGTTCAAAACAAGAGTTCTCATCGAACATTGGGGGGCAAGAATCCTAAGGAGGCATTCACAGAAGAGAAGCCAGAAATCATTTATTTGAGGATCTTTGGTTTTCCAATATACATCCACATGCCCAAGGAGAAGAGGATGAAGTTATAACCTTCTGGGAAGAAGGGTACTTTTGTGCAACAAAGTGAGACTTTAAAGGATGGATCTACATTCTAGGAAGACGTCACATTGACGTTAGCCAAGATGTTTCTTTTGATGAGCAGGTAGCCTTCGGGAGGTCTAAAGAGTCTCATATGGAGATTGTTAGTGAGCAGGAGGCTTCGAAGGATGCGGGTACATATCCCTCTAGTCTAGAGGTTCATCCTTCAAACTATCAAGAGGAGTTAGTAGAGCCAGCAAAGCAATGGAACCACCTAGAGATGTTGCAAAGACCAAGACGAGGCCAGCATGGCTTCGTGACACTTTCCAAGATGTAAAGAGGCATGCAGCTCCCAGTCATACTTTCTAGGAGAGCAGACGACCATATAGATTTTTTAGTTATATGGCATTGATGAGCCACATCATTGATTTTGAACCTTCCAATTATGAGGAAGGAGCAAACCAACAAGTTTGGAAGGATGCCATGATGGAGGAGTATTAGTCCATCATGAAGAATGATGTGTGGGAGATAGTTCTAGGACCAAAAGGGAAGTCAGTAGTGACTTCCAAGTGGATCTATAAGATCAAGCATGTAGCAAATGGCAACATCAAGAAGTACAAAGCGCGAGCAGGTTCTCCCAAAGAAAGGGAGTGGATTGTGAAGAGACTTTTGCTCCAATCACCAAGCACACTTCCATTAGGACTATTATTTCTCTTGCTTCAGTTATGGGTTGGACGTTGCATCACATGGATGTAAAGACCGCGTTCCTCAATTGTGTGATTGAAGAAGAAGTGTACATAGAGCAACCCCAAGGATTTGTGATACATGGGAAGGAGTCCCATGTTTGCAGATTGAAGAAGGCCTTGTATGGACTCAAGCAAGCACCCAGGGCATGGTATTCAAGGATTGATGGATACTTGATGAGTTTGAGCTTCACCAAGAGTGTTGTGGATCCCAACCTCTAGTATCTAATATAAGGTTGTTGATGGTGATCCTTTGATCTTGGTGCTATATGTTGATGATTTGTTCCTTACTGGGGTAGAGAGGCTCATTATCAAGTGCAAGAGGGAGTTGGCTTCAGAGTTCGAGATGAAGAATCTTGGCTTGATGCATTATTTCTTGGGATTGGAGGGTGTGGCAGAGGCAAGGTGAGATCTTCCTCGAACAAGGGAAGTGCATAGTTAAGATCTTAAGATGCTGAAAATTGGAAGTTATAGGATGAATTTCCTTGAATTAAATTTTATTTTTGACCTTTCTAGATCAACTTTCTAAATACAGAAATTTATGTCTATCTTTGCAACCATGACTTTCCAAAAATAGTAGATCGCCTTCCATTAATTCGTAATCATATATTTATGATGGAAAATCACTTAACTTGTCCTTAATCAATCTCAACTATTTAATTTTTAAATTAACCATCAATATTATTATTATTATTAAAAAGAAATTCAGGTCTCTCAATCTTGGGACTCAATCATGTCATGTGTAACAACCCTCAATTAACGCAGTTACTCTCTCTATCTTAATGGATTCATTCCTCTCTCTCTTTAATGTTCTTATACACCTCTTACACTCTCTTACACACTTTAATGACTCATCATAAAAAGGTTCCTCTTACATCTCTTTAATGCAAAAGTTACACTTCTCTCCTTAATGCATAAGTCACACTTCTCTCCTTAATGGTATAAATTACACTTCTCTCCTAAATGCATAAGTTACACCCATATTTTGGCATGTGTAACTCCTCAAGGCATAAGAGTTACTCCCTCATGATTTCAACCTCCTTCCTCTTCCTATATATTTGTGCCTCTCATCCTCAGTTGAAACACTTATTTGTGCCTGTGAAAGGAGAATTTGAACTTGAGAGAGAGAGTTGGAGAGTCTAGAGGAAGATTGAGAGAGAGAGAAAGAGAGACTTGAAGAGCAAGAGCAGATCTTGGGGAGCCAAAGTGATTCAATGTTTGCATTAGCTATTGCTATCAATGATCTTCAAATTTGAGTGAACTTCTTCATTCTCTCATTGTACTTTGTATCTATGTTGAACAATGAATTTTTAATAGAAGATGAATCTGGTTCGCGTTTCCCCTTGTGGGTTTTGCCCTGGTCATTGACCTAACTTCTTTGCGTCATATTGAGTTCTTGGTTGACTTCCATTGTGCATATGGTTTATGTTCTATCTACAATTACTTAACTTATATTGCAGCATAAAGAAGTTTTGGATTTAAGTGATTGTAACAGCATAAAACATTTGTTTCTCAATATGAGGAAATTCGGCTTGATGGACTGCAAGTCCATGGCTACACCTATGGTGGCAAATCTAAAGACGTTGAGTGATTCTACTTCATATTGAGATTTGGTGGATCCCAGGATGTACAAGCAGTTGATTGGATCCTTGATGCACCTAGTTAACACAAAGCCAAATATTTACATTGCAATGAGCACCCTGAGCCAGTTTATGCATGAGTTGAGGCATGTACATTGGGTTGCAAAGAAGCATGTGTTGAGGTACCTGCATGGTACAGTTGGATATGGTCTGAGATATGTCTCAGGTGGTTAAGTGAGGTTGCAGGGATATAATGATTCTGATTGGGTCGAGAGTGCGATGGACAGAAAGAGCACCTTGGGATGTTGCTTCGACATAGCAAGCTCATTCATATCTTTTCTTGTGGAGAAGAAATTTCAACTATGGAGAAATTTGTTTTAGAGGTTCATCTTTTCATTCTCTTCATCATTTCACTTCTGCTCTTAGAGGTCGCACATGTGAGGTTTTGACCACAGTTAGACCATTGTCCGTACAGTCGCATGTGAGGGTTTAACTGCAATTTAACCAATGTCTGTATAGGCACACACGTGAGGGTTCGACCATAGTCTGACTAATGTTGACCACAAACAGTTGACTGCAATTTGACTAGTGTTGACCACAAACATTTGACTATAGTTGACCAAAATTTGACCAGCGTTGAACACAGACAGATGACCACAGTTTGACGAGTATTGACTAGCAACAATTTGACCAAGTTTGACTGATGTCTAGACTTGTGATGTTGACTCAGTTTTCTAGACAAATTTTGATTTGTAAACCGTGCTATAAAGACAATTTCTCCGCAAGAAAAGTTGTTAAGCTTTCTCCCAAATTGGGTTTCTTAGGGTAAAATATAGTGTTTATTGTGCATGGATGTTGCATTTACAGTTGAGATTTTATGGGTGTAATTATTCAATGATAACAATGCCATGAAAAAATACTATTTGAAAATTCATTAGGAAGTAAATATCAGATCCTAAATTGTACTGTACTGCACATGCTGCAGAATTTCAACAAACAAGTCATTCTTGCTTCACACCCAACTATCTGCAACCAAGTCTACATATTTGCAATATTTGCAATACTGACATCTACAAGTTATGGGGATAAGTCACTTTGGGTATGCCCGTTTGGATCATGCACCTAAGGCATCTCACTTGTACCATACAAAGGCAACTCGAATGGTCACTATTACCCACCATATTGCACAAGGATTGCACATGATGTTTCGATCACCCTTAGTCTCCTCTCTTCATGACTTCGGCTTATGTATAGTTTAAACTACTTACTTTATACCTTAAAAAAGTAACGTAAGTTCATCAAAATTAAAAGGTTACTTTATGCTAAATGTTGCGATCCCTTTTTATTCATTTAGACCCATACTTCATTTCCCATATGCTTTAAAGGGCACATAAAAGGGATTATAATATTAGTATAGAGTGGGGGATCCTTTTTGTTAGAAAAATCAAAAAGGCAGAAATATTTTCTTAAATTGATAATTACTTGTGATATCTTTGTGTTCTTATTAACTTTCTTATGTTCTTTTATCTGTGTTTCATTAAGCAATCATCAAAACAAAATACGAAGATTGGTGACACGATATGTAGGCACTCAGCCAATGCTAAAACCCCTCTATAGGGGAAAACCCAATCAAACTCTTCCACTAGCAAAAACCAAGTTGAAATAGACCAAGACCCTAGACCAAAAGAACTTCCTCCTCCACCAAGTCAACCTTCCAATATGATTCAGCAACCTTTAGAAGTATTTTCTTATCCAGCAACTACAGGCCAGCAACAACCCAAAATTTCGGCCACCAGCAACTCAGAATCTCGGCCCAGCTTCGGGACTATAGTTTCGGCCCTTCCAGCAGCTCAACAGCTTCACACATGTGAGAGAGAGAGAGAGAGAGAGAGAGAGAGAAAATTTCATCGTCTTGTGCTTGATAGAGACCCCCTTCTCCTTCGTTAGCCCTTTCCTCTTTTTCCCTTGAATTTTGCACTTTTTCTTGTTCCTGAAATCGCAGATCGAACTTGATGTGTGTGTTCCAAATGAGGTTAAGTTGTTGCCTTTATATAGGATATTTTGCCCCTCAATTAGGCCGACTTGTCCAGTTTGAGGCTGACTTGGTGGAGGAGGCCTAATTGACCTATTTTACATTAAAACAAATTTCTTTCTTGACAAATGAAGCCCAAGAAGGGTCTTTTACATTATGACATGGACAAGGACACTAGACATAAACCCTAGAAGCCTACAATGGAGGCTTTGATGTAAAAACATTGACCCAAGCATGAAACCCATGCTTTAATAAGTCAATTTCTTTAATAATAAAATTCTTATTTATTTCGTTTGACAAATAAATTACATCATGACTCAAATACAATTATGAAGACCGATACTAGTTACATTCTTCAACACTCCCTCTTAACTAGGGAGGTATTCATAATTTCATATAAAGGTACATGGAAGATCTCAAAATGATATGCTCTATGAAGAGTCACAGCACATGCAGTGCTACAGATTAGATACTTGACCAAGGTACTCTAATTGGGTGGACTAAGATGGACTCAAGCTTTAGCCACTATAGGTACCATCAGGCTTTCAAACTCTACCACCAACCCAGGGATCTAGGTGTGTGTCCAAGGTCGAAGCTCCATGACCAACACCACCCTCCCTACTTTGGGATTCACACATCAACACATAGGTCGGCTAGATGTCCTCTCAAGCATCTTGCCATAAGATGCTTCATCTCTCCTAATCAACTTAATCAGATATTTCCATCAATCTGAGCATGGTTCCAGAATGTTTTGCCTTCTTGTGGAGAGATTTACCTGTACAGACACAACCCCAATTAATAACAAACTTTCAAATATATATATACAAGTAAACACAAACCTTCCACGTCCTCAATCATTTTGATGTTGCTTATATCATCTTCAATCTTATTGAAGTTTTCCTTTCTGTTTCTTCAGCAACACCAAGTACCGTCTCAGTACTCCATGATTGTCTTTTGTTTATAACTTCATGAATCACGAACATTCATCTGTAGTACTTTCATTCATTTCATTCTTACTTCAAGGTATTCATTTTGATTGTCATAATATGTCCTCCCTCTCAAATCGAGAGATATACCCTTTCTTCTATCCAAGCTCCCTCTCAACTTGGGGAGATCAACAGTTTCATAACATCGAAGAAACTTCACTCTCTCAAGGCTTCATTTCTTTCTCATGGTGCCAAGGTTATCTTGATCATCATCATTCTTATATCTTCCTTCATCATGCTCATCATTATCATCTTCAACTTATGAATATATTGAAGATTATGTACCTGCAAATCTTCAACAGCAAGTACAACCAAATACAAATATACAAAATCATGAAGACAACTATAATATGTTTATTATGTCATTACAATGGAAGCATCAAAACATTCAAACTTTACACATCAAATAACTAAACCTAGTCAGGTTCATAATCAGCAAGGGCCACATCTTTTTACATGCTAGACTTCAACTTCTTGCTAGGTTTTGTCATGAACCCTAAACTCCATCTTTGAGACATAAAGCCTTAGATATCAGCAATTCAATAACAATCCAATGATAGTACTATATATCTAAGGTTTTCAACAATATGCTTTTAGAATTGCATGCCGGACTCTAATAGGGTTTGTTGCAAACCCCTAGATTTTATCATCAAAGTTGAATCATATCACTAATCGAAAACAATATCATCATGCCTTAAAATATTAATCTCTACTAGCGTTTTGTTATATGCCCTAGATTTCATCAACTGTCAAGATAGCATACTTGCATATACATATCTAGGGTTTCATTATCATGTACTAGCATCTCATATCAATATCCATATCTATTAGGTGAACCCAAGACACAAACATCAATACGTCAAAGTTACAACAATTTTAATCAGACTAGGGTTTCTATTATACGGACAAATATACACCTAGGGTTTTATTCCTAGGATCTTACTTAAATTATTACATGGGTTTTGTTCATAAATCCTAATTCACCAAACCCTAAAGATCTAGGCTTTCATTATATGACCTAGACATTAACTGTAAACCTTAGAGGACTAGGGTTTTACCATAACAATACCAAAACCCTAAATTTCAAAAGAATAGGATTTTATCATATGTTCTAGACAAACCCTAAGAAGACTAGGGTTTCATTATTAACATTGACATACCCTTAGCATTAAGAGGCTAGGGTTTTACAGTGAACCCTAAAGGTTAGGGTTTCACAAAAATGATCAAAATGATAGTATAACGAGGGTAGATTCAATCCAATGATTAATCACCCTAATAAGAATCTTATAAGATTCAAAATCTTAGACATAACGATGTCAATAATGTAAAGCAAATTTAAAAAGAGAATGAACATACCTTTTCTAACAAAACTTATAGTTTAAGACATACCTTGAATTGTTCTTTAACAAACCTTGTAAGACATTAATTCTTGAAGGGCTTCCTTTGCAATAGAACTTCTTCCATGCTTCAAGTTTATCCTTTGAAATCTCCTCCATAACATTTGTATATTATGCAATCTTTCTTACCAAAGAAAATATAAAAGGTTATTAGCATATAATACAGACAAATCTTGATATGAGAGGGAAACCAAACATAAAAGAGGAGAGAAGGAACGAGATACTTATCTTTTGGTAAAATGGTGAAGGCTCCCTCTTAGTCCAATCTTTTTGAGGGATGCCTAAAACAAAAATGTTCTTAACAAAATGTGTTAGACCTACAAACTTTAGAAATCAAAACATAAAGAAAAATAATGCAAAACTTAAGATAGAAGGATATGCGAGGGATAGTATTCCCTAAGAGTCTTTGGCAAATAGATCTTTGATTTCGAATTCTTCAGTTTTATTTCACTTAGGTGGAGCTTCATCAACAACATTCGCATGTTCTCTTTCTCTCTTCTTATTACTTGGATCTTCAAGACAATGACTTTTGTAATGACCCATCTTATGACAGTTGTAGCATTCAACCTTGGATAGGTCAACTTTCTTCTTTGGTCCTTTGAACTTCTTAAAGGTTCTCTTCTTGTGATGAGCAAAATAGGCATTAAAGGTGTTTTCTTCTTCATCCTCCTCCTTCTTGGTTACTAATGATATTCGAGCTTCTTCTTGACTGCATGCATTTTACATTTGCTCGAATGTTGGAGTATCCTTGCAACAGCTAATTCCTGATGAAAAATCACTCCAAGATTTTGGTAGACCTAGAAGAGCAGCAATTACTAGTTCTTTGTCTAGTACAACTTCATCTATTGCTTGGATTTCATCTCTTATTCTAGATATCCTTACAAAGTATGATGATACGGTATCGTCTCTTGTTGTTCTTATTGTCCTTTGTTCAGTCTTGAAGCTTGTTATTTGACCAATGTTCTTGATGGTGAATAACTTGGAAAGAGCCTCATACATTTCTTAAGCGGAGTCTATGTTGGATATGTATGGAATTAGGTTGTCCTTTACTCCATATAGCATTAGATTCGTGGCCAAGATTTTGGTTTCTCTGAACTTCTCTTTCTCTGTTTCATTTGTAGGCTTCTTGACCTTTTCTTGAACAAGGTCCAAAACTTTGTGCTTAGCGAGGATAAGATCTATCCTCTTTTTCCACCCCTTATAGTTGGAGGCTCCTTCTAGTTTGTTTTCTCCCTTCATTGAGTTTGTCATATTGCTATCTTGTACTCCTTATGAACTTCCTTGAAACCTTTTTCCTATATCTCTCTATTCAAAAGATCTTCAGTCTGCCTTTTTCTTTCTTCTTTACTATGCTCCGATACCATGTGAGAAAATCAGGAAGGCAAAAATGTTTTCTTATATTGATGATTACTTGTGATATCTTTGTGTTCTTATTAACTTTCTTATGTTCTTTTATCTTTGTTTCATCAAGCAATCATCAAAACAAAATATGAAGATCAGTGACACCATATGTAGGCACTCAGCCAGGGCTAAAACCCCTCTATAGGGGAAAACCCAAACAAACTCTTCCACTAGCAAAAAATCAAGTTGAGATAAACCAAGACCCTAGACCAAAAGACCTTCCTCCTCCACCAAGCCAACCTTCCAATATGATTCAACAATCTTCAGAATTATTTTCTTATCCAGCAGCTACAGCCCAACAACAACCCAGAATTTCGGCCCCCAGCAACTCAACATTTCAGCCCAACTTCAGGACTATAGTTTCAACCCTTCCAGTAGCTCAACAGCTTCACACATGTGAGAGAGAGAGAGAGAGAGAGTTTTGACTTCTTGTGCTTGATAGAGCACAAGAGAAGACTTCCTTCTCCTTCGCAAGCCCTTTCCTCTTTTTCCCTTGAATTTCGCACTTTTTCTTGTCACAGACATTGCAGATCGAACTTGACGAGTGTGTGTTCCAAATGAGGTCGAGTTGTTGCCTTTATATAGGAGATTATGCCTGACTTGTCCAGTTTGAGGCTGAGTTGGTGGAGAAGACCTAATTGACCTATTTTACATTCAAATAAATTTATTTCTTGATAAATGAAGCCCAAGAAGGGTCTTTTACATTATGAAACGGACAAGGACACTTGACATAAACCCTAAAAGCCTACAATGGAAGCTTTTCCCTATTAACAGTGACCCGAGCATGAAACCCATGCTTTAAAAAGTCAATTTCTTTAATAATAAAATTAAAATTATTTTTTCTTTCTTTTGACAAATGCATTACATCATGACTCAAATACAATTATGAAGACCGATACTAGTTACAGTCTTCAATACTTTTCATATTAATCAAAGGCTTTGAGTATATAAAGAGGTCGAAAAAACAAAATGTATATAGATTGGGAGCCGACTTATATTATTGTGAGGGACAGTGAGTCGAATTTCCCATACAGCAGCCCTCACTTGCAAGCATAGTCCATGATTTAGATATATATTATAATATTATATATGTTGGGGACCTTCTCAAGTTTTCAAAAAAAAAAAAGAACTTATGCTTAAAGCCTAAATGGGGACTGGGACCGTCACACATTGTCTTTAGAGGGGGTGTCTATGGTACACAATGTATTTGAAGAGGAACCTTGAATCAACCTTGCTCACATGAAGCCACCCTCAACCACAGTCAACAAATTATGAAAGGAATGTATTTTATTATGTGAACCACCTTCATAGCTCAGCCCACATTCAAGATAATATATCAAGTCGTGGGATCATCCTTTTCTGTACAGGGAGGTGTAAACCATATGAAAGAGGTGTCGTATAGAATTCAAACTCTCTACTCAATCACATCCCTTTATCACATGGTTCGACTTGACCCTTTACCTCACCAAATTAAATTGATCTATGTTATGAAGCTACCATCTTAAAACCACTGCATGTATTCAGATCATAAAGAATCATTGTTGAGCCGAATTTATCGCAAAATGGTGCATCCAGCTTGAATGGGAACCGCATTACTACCCCTAGCCAATATTGCACTAGATGGCTCCATCCACATCCATTTGTATACACATATGGAGCTGGCCTTTAAACAATGTGGAGATGGCCAATAACTATGGGATTCTAGATTTATGATTCCATTGACCTATGTGATGGTAGCCATTGTGAAAAGAATGCAAGTGTCTAAAAAACAGGCCCATATTTTGTGTTTTTCATTGTGCAGATAAAAAGCATAAAAATGAAATTAAATTTCAAAATAGATTGACATGCATACCTCACGGGTCGAACAGCAAATACTTAGACAGTTAAGAGAGTAACTGAGATAAAAAGCCTCTTCCATACCCAATTGAAACCATTGTAAATCAGTACTTTGTTGCTCCCCTAGTTTATATTTCATTCCTGTTGAAAAGCTGCAACAATTAACAAATTTTCACACGCATTTTTTTCAAGCTGCAAAACTGTGCACTATCTGATGATTCTGAAAGCATGTCATTTATTGCTATTAATTATGTTTCAGTTTTAGCTCTTCACGATCAGTAACACCTGCCTCACTTTTGACTATCATTAGCCCTCTATGGCATAACCACACTAACTATTATACATTTTAGAAAGGAACTTATTCTAAGCTATCAACTACAAGCTTCAAGAATAAAATAGAAACTAAAATTTAGGTGTTAAGCACATAAATTTACATAACTGATAAGGATGGATTGACTGCTTTCCTTGCACAGTCATTTTCCAATTATAGTATTCTTTCGATTCAGTTTTTTTATTTCTGACTCAGAAGTTCAAGGAGGATGTTATCAAATTACCAATTATGCCCAGGTGAAGATACTTCTGAGTTCCTCCTCTGTGTGCTGCTTTGAAACTCAGTTACCTTACAAGGTAGCTTGTATAATTGTAATGGGACCATAATCTATAAATTATTTGTGGGGATGAAGTCCATATATAACTGTTTGCATATTTCTGGGAACACTTTCTCTATATACTGCTACTTATGTATTTTCAATTGAATAATAAAATTTAACTTTGATAAAAATAGTAAATACAGAAAATGTTAACAACAGAATATTAATAAATGTAAAGTGAATAATAGAGTGTCTGGACATCTTCATTACAGCAGCAATAGCAAGGATAAGAAAGAGCCACCCATTATCAGGCAATATGAGTTTACTGATTGGCTTGTTAGAAAAGGGAAAGTTACTCAACTGGGACAAATTGTAAGGCACTTTGACAATTCATGCAGAATTGACGTATCTTTAGCAGAAATGTAGAACTGGGTGCTGAGAAGGTTTGAAATTTGAGAGCAAGCTTCACAGAAAATTTTCTCTAATTATACCACCTGCAAGGAAAATAACCATAGAAAATATTTCTTTTAATGCAAGGCATATTCTTCCTATTTCTTTCCTTCTAGAACAAGATATAGGAAATTGGAGATGTTCCTTAGGCAGTTCCTTCAGGGGAAACAAAGACGAGAGGTATCCTACTAGTATCATGGAAAATTTATTTATACAATACATAGAAGCTGGAGGGCTTGGTTTGACTAATAAGCAAGCTCAAGGAATAGTATTGGCAGATGAACAGATTGTAAGGACTATGAATGGGATGCCTCCATAGCAGGTTCTTCTTGTCACATAGATAATGGTATCCCTGTGGTGGCATTAAGGGTCATTTTGGGCTCTGTGATGTAGCTGGCAGAGCCAGGGCTTTTAAAATTTCTGAGTCAGGCAAACTCAAAGACAGTTTGACCAAAATGGAAACTACTATCCAAGGAGCTCTGAACTGTATCGACTTTGTTGGTCCAAGGAGCAGAAGGGATTTAGCAGAGAACCATTTGGACTTTTGCCTCAAGGGACAAATTGGTGTAATTCCTTTTTTTTAAGAAAGGGGTTGGTAAAGCAGGGATTCCATGCATAGGGAGACTTGTGGGGTACAGAGATAGGAGGATAGTTGAGTTGGAAAGTTATCAACCATGCAAGAGGGTTGTTTCTTACTAAACAGCTGCAGAAATTTTATACAAACAAAATGACAGAGAAAAAATGTGAATAGCTTAGCATTAGTTTTTCAAAGATAAGATTTTATGTGAGTACATGAAAAAGGTGATTGTTCATATAGCTAATCCAAAAGTCTAAACTAATTTAAAGCCATAGTATATTGACTTTATTCAATGTATACTTTCCAACTTAAATAACTGTAGTGTTGAAAAAATGGTTGTTATTGATTTCAAAGGCTGTCCAAATGAAGCAAATGATTGCATAGCCAAATAGTACAGTGCAAGACCTTTCCAACGATGTATGGTCTAACTCATCACAGTTGAGGAAGAAATGATTTTTGAAGTTTATATATTACTTTTCGCCAAATGTCAGGTCTGATCTACTAGATGTCAAGTCGGCCCAGTTTGGGGGTCAAAAAGGCCTAGAAATAGGCTGTCTCCTCACTCATTTGCTTACTCACTCAACTTGGATCTGTTCCAAGAAGAAATCAGAGGTTCACACCTCACGAACCTAGTGTCAGAAGAAGAGTTAAGTGCCTCTAAGGTTGAAGTATGATGCGCTGTCTCTAGGAGGCTTCCTTCACTGCTTTGGGGCTGTGTTTGTCGAATTTTTTAGGCGGATTGCAGACCTGTTCATAAGGACAATTCGGCCTTGTTTTCAGAAGGATTTGCTGACCTGTTCTAATGTGATTTCTGACCTGGTGCAAGCTCAAAATTCAGCATTCCTTGCCCCAGAATGTGGACCTGTTTTGGCTCAGAATTCGGCCTGCTATAAACTCAGAATTCAGAACAATCTCAAGGAGATTTTGGACTAGTTTTAAATTGAAAATTTCAGATCTGCTAGAATTGTCTTTATTGCCAAACAAATACTAGTATTGGTAAGTCATCTTCATGTGCCCAAAAGAAGTCAAAGCTTGATATCCATGCAGTAGTATGTGAGTCATCAGATTGAAGTCTGATCTATTGTGAACCAGTACCTCATAGGATTGGCGTCCTCAATTTTTAAGACAGGTTGGAGACTGCCATTGTGTAAAGAGGATTGGTGTATTCAATTTATTGACAGGTTGGAGCCTGCATTTGTGTAAAAAGGATTGGTGTCCTCAATTTATTGACAGGTTGAAGCCTGCTTTTGTGTAAAAAGGAATGGTGTCCTCATTATCGTAACAATTGAACTTGAGTTAAAAACATTCAAGTGTTTTTCTTCCAAATTGGGGTTTCACTTTATCTCCGGTGTTCTTGCATTATTTCAATGATTGATCTTATGATATGATTTCTTGTTAAACAGTGAAAAGGAGCACGAAACACTGATTCACCCCCGTCCCCTAACCCTCCTTAGCATTCCCATCATGTAGAACTAGCTATGACCACTATACATGTACCTTATCACCCTTTCTTAATGGTCATATTAGAAATTACACCAAACTTACCTCTAACATACACAAACTTAATTAATGAGAAGCTCGGTACATATACATGCAGCCTATTCCAAAGTTGAACAACATTTTGGATCTATTTCTTCCTTTTTCCACCCACTGTTGGATGAAGAGGCAATGCACTTTCACGTGCTTTGTTTAATTATGACAAACAGTATTCTTTGACAACATCAAGGCATCTTGATTATCAGAGTAAAACGGAGTAGGATCAGCCTGTTAGATTTGCAAATCAGCAAGTGTCACTCTCAATCAAACTAACTCACAAATTGCAACCTTTTCTAGCCTACTGCATGTTATTTCTTACTCATCCATAAAATTGCACCTGTACCATGTGAAAAATCCTAAATCTGGATTCCTACTGCAACAAATCTGAATTACTTCTCCTATTATTTTTCATAATTATTTCATTACAGTGAAATACCAAAGTAATTACTGAAATGCTGCGGAATAAATCTTAGTGCTGAAACAAACTGAACAAAATACAATAAAAACATCCACATTTGACACAGTTATTTTTGGACTAAGTCCCCAGAAAAACCCAACTGGGGAAACTGGTGCAGCAGATCTGAGCGTTTTATATTATTAAGCAGCAAAATCTTGAGTACAACTAGGATGCCAATATCCCGCTCACCCTTTAGAGAAATCTAGACAACTAATGAAATTGTGAGATATACTTCACTCTGCAAGTCCCCGGCTGATCTAAACAGCATTGGTGAAGCCCCTCTCTGCCTCTGCGTGATTGCCTACACTGGAACTGCATGAGCCTGCCTGGGCAAGCTGAGGAACTGTGTCACCTCTCTCTGCAACTAATCAAGCTGATCTGAGACTAAGTTTTGGCCCTCCTGGCTCAGAAACCCCAGCTTCCAGTGATCTCCGAACTAAATCAAGAAGGCATTGCGTCACTTCTGCGTGATTCCCTTCAGGAACTGCGTCACCCCTCCAGATGACTACGCTACCTCTCTCTAAAATGCACTCCTGGTCCTCCTGACTAGTTACTGCTTCTGCCCCTCTCTGAAACTGATCACTGAATCAAAATCACTTAGCAAACCCTGCCCTAGTGATTTGATTTTGATCAAAAGTTGTCTCCTCACGCAAACTCGAAAATGCCAAATGCTCAATGTGCTCAATATGTTTTCCATAGGCCCCTCACCCTCCTTCTTATATTCTTTCGTTGACTCTTCAATGGCCAAGATTAAAACATAATCAAGGGCTAAGATTAACTTGGAGGTGATCTATGACTTTATCTAAAAGATTCACACTTAATTTAATTAATACCCTTTAATTAATCAGTTTCCCTAAGTTTAGACTTAGGAAAACATTAAAAAACGATTAATTAATTTAATTAAATCATCTCTAAGTGGAATTTTCCAAAACCATTTCTGGGTTTTATGGAATACATGTGTCTTAGTCTATATACAAAATTACAAGGCTAGAACACATCCGATGCTACCATAAATCAACATACCAAGGCTGAAAAGATGCCATGTGGTGGATTTCCTAACATCAACCAACCCTACCCAATCTAAATATGTATAGCCAAGTTATGTTAAAATATGAGGCTTACATGTGTAATAAAGTCACCTTGGTGACTTACGCAATAAAATTCAAGGTTTCTACTATCATTGGCTTTTAGGGTTTTGGACAATTAAGACCTCTCAAACTCTTTATAAGAGAGGTGAACCTCACTGTAGAAGTGTAATGTATTTTCGTAATATAATATTCTAAGTCACAGGACATGTCCTCCAGGGTCACGTGTCTCGTATTTCACGTGTTGGACACGAAATACGACCTAAAACGTGTCCAATACGTTTTTGGTTGTGTCCTCCGAAACCGAATACGTACCCTCCGTTTTTGCATTCATGTCCTTGGATAGAATACTCGTGTCCTCCGAAACCGAATACGTACCCTTCGTTTTTGCATTCGTGTCCTTGGATAGAATACTCGTGTCCTAGGTTTGGAATACTTGCCCTAACATATTCCCCGCGTTTGGACACGTTTTCCATGAAAAAATACAAAAATGACTAAAAATTCGTTAGTTTGACATTTTTGTTCGCTGTGGTTGCTGTTGTCGTCGCTGTGGTTGTTGCTGAACCTTCGTGCCTTCGTTCCTGTCGTGGGTGTGGTTGAGTGCCCACTGCCAAGTTTCCATTGCCCGCCGCATTCCAAGTTTCGATTGCTGCTGCTGCCTCCGTGCCAAGTTTCCATTGCCCGCTGGCCGCATTCCAAGTTCCCGTTGCTACTGTTGCCTCTGTGCATTCCAAGTTCCGGTTGTTGCCTAGTGCTATTTGGCGTTAACGTTGCTGCCCCGACTGCCTCGACGGAGGAACGCGTTACACAGGTATGTATAAATGGCAGGGAAATGTCATATAATATAAGTTTATAAATTATAACCTAAACTTAACTGTATAAATTTATAATTATAAATCGTTGACAGTTCATCGAATATTTCTATCTCTCCATTGAGTTCTGGAATGACCAAACGAAACTCGAGCAACGTCACAAAAAATCAACCGACCAAATGGCAAAAACGCAAGGGTATCTCAATCGCAAATATGGAATGATTCTGCAGCTCGTTCACCTAGACAGGCTAGACTCCATCTCTTACCGATACTGCAAAAGAAACCCAATTTCTCAATTTACAAGACTCCTGATGGAAAGAAAAAAGCACCATTCGACATCATCCAATTTATTGACTATAACCACAGCCGCACAAACAATACATACATCCACAGTGACTGAGAAACATTAATGTCACCAGACCTTTCCAAATATTTTAATGTGCTTAATTATCTAGCATTGCACAGTTTTCATATTCAGAACGAATTGTAGAAGGAACACTAACCTTAGAGTAACGAAGAGATTTTGGTTATCAACTTATCATGTATGCCAATGTTCAACGATTATAGATGAGATGGAGGAAGAATCTGTATTAAATTAATGAATTAACTTAGCAGTATTGTAGCCAAAAAACACCCAACAAATATGAAGTATACATTAAGCAATCCCAAATGCTCATGCACTAAAAGATAATTTAACCAAGTGGACTTGGTTTATCAAGTTGTAAAATTTAAATTAGTGATCTGCTTAGAAAGCTATTAAAAGGAGTTGGATGGCATATATGCCAGATATGTTCATGACTAGACCTAATTTCAGACAATCCCCATTCTAACACAAAAGTTAGGAGAGAACAAGTTTAGTGCATAAATTGTCTCTTTATTGGCATGGCATTCTTCATCAGACAGATGACATTTAAAAGCACCTTTGAATTAATTTGGATACTTAAGAATCAAGATCCATCCTAACAAACTTAACCCCATTTCTATGGATTAAAAAAACAAGAGTAAACCTCTTGCTGTTAGAAAGATTCAGGATTAAGATGGATCTATGCTTTTTTACATGATGGTAATTTAAAAATTTCTAAAATTTTGTTGGCCTTTTCTTTTTACATTAGCTTAGACCTCAAGTTTATTAGAATTATCCACATCCACTAATGGACATGCCACTTATCTTATGACAGTGCACCCTCACTTCTCTCAGTACAAGAAATCTCAGTACCTAGAAACAAGTTCCAAAAATATTTGTAAATAGATTTTGTTGGATTTTATCTGTTATTTACAGAGCTGTGATATTGCCTTTCTGCTTGGAACCAACCATTCCACAATGTATGAATGCATGTGATTTGTTACATGTAGTGGGGTAGATTATTTCCATTGTTGAACTATACTGTTCAGTGTTTTTAAATGCATATTACAAAGAAGCTAGAATCAAGGCAGACAGTGAATTACAATTTGGGTTAAATTGTTTGATTGAATTATTATTCAAGACCAAAATATTATTCAAGAACATTGAAATTTAGTATTAAATTTACTAATTGTTTAATTGATTTTAAATTTTTACTTGGAATAATGAAATTTAGTATGAAATTTACTAATTGACAAATTGTTTAATTGATTTTTTTTGTAGGTGACAAATTTGGCAACTGTTGCAACAACAAGAAGATTAATGGCTCAATCATCAAAGGCAACTGACAGAGGTCAAAGGAAAGACAAGGGTGGTGTTTTTCATGGTCCTCCCCCTCCAAGTATTTCAGCATCTGTTGGTCATAGTGCCCCAACTAATTCAAGTGAAGCTTTAGGTGCTTCTCAGCCCACATATGATGTTGTTGTAGCAAGACAACAAGCACAACTAAAAAAATACCCTCTATGGAAGTATGTAACCAAGAAACAAGGGCCAAAAGCTGGTGCGGGAGGGAATGTGCCTTGGTCTTGTAATTTCTGCAAGGGTGAATTTAAGAGCACTTACTTTCGAGTTAAGGGCCATTTGTTGGGTCTTCCTTGTAAAATTGGAGCATGCAGAAAGATCAGTGCTAGAGACAGAATGGATTTGGAAAGGGAGGATGCAGGTGGCTTGGGGAATGTGGACGCATCAAGCAGGAAAATCAGAAAAAATGAAGATCCTCTTCCATTCTTGAGGAATACCAGTAGAAGTAGATTTGGGAGTGGGGCTGAAATTTAGCCAATAAAAAAGAGGGCAGCCCAAGCTTGTGGTCCAATGGACAAGATCTTTCAGCGTGAGAAGCGAGATGAGGTTGATCTTACAGTTGCATTCTTTTTCTATCTCAAATTCATTTCTTTTAATGTTGCACGGTCTCCTTTGTTTGTTGAGATGTGTCGAGCTCTAGTTGATATGGCTCCAAATGGGTATGTGCCTCCAAGTTCAGAGAAGCTTAGAACCACATTGTTGGTTAAGGCAAGGAAGGAGGTGGATAAAATTTTAAAACCTATCAAACCATCATAGATCTCATCTGGTGTCAGTGTTGTTTCTGATGGATGGACAGATACAGCACGCCATCCTCTCATCAATTTCATGGTATATTCCCAAAATGGACCAGTATTCTTGAAAGCAGTTGATGCTCTTGGTCAATACAAAGATGCACAATATATGGGAGAATTGTTTATTAAAGTTATTGAAGATGTAGGCGTTGAATGTTGTGTGCAAATTATCACAGATAATGCACCTGTTTGCAAAGCTGCTGACTTGATTGTGGAAACTAAATATCCACAAGTATTTTGGACACCATGCATTGTTCATTCCTTGAATTTGGCACTAAAATCTATTGCTTCAGATGTGATATGGATTGGCAATCTTATTGAAGATGCACGTCATATCCGAAATTTTGTACAGAACCATACCAATGCTCTCACAATATATAAAGAGTACACACATCTATCATTGTTGAAGATTGTAGATACTCGGTTTGCTTCCTCATTCATGATGCTTAAGAGGTTGAAGGAGGTGAAGGCCGCTCTTGGGGCCATGGTTATTTCAGATCTTTGGTCTTTTTGGAGAAAGACAGATTAAGCTGCTTCAAAAAAGGTAAAGGACACAATGCTAGATGATGGTTGGTGGGAGAGGGTGGATCTTACCATAAAGATCATGAACCCTATCATTTCTTTCTTGCGGTTTGCAGACACGGACCAGCCGATCTTAGGAGAGGTTTATGAGGGTTGGGATTCCATGATTGAGTCTGTGAAGACTATTGCTATAGAGAATGAGTGCCCTGAATATGAGACATTAGCAGAGAGCTTATGGTCCACCATACAGCATATTCTTATCTCTAGGTGGGATAAGAATTGCACTCCTTTGCATTGTTTAGCTCACTCTTTGAATCCCAAGTACTACAGTCAAGAGTGGCTCCGTGGTGGGACCTCACACAGATACCCTCCTCACATGGATGGAGAGATTTCACAGGGGAGGAAGATAGCATTCAGAAGGATATTTCAAGATAGAGCATCTTTTCTTGAAGTGGAGGAAGGCTTTGTAGAGTTCTCCACTAGCACTAGGAGATTTGGCGGGTATGATGTACTTGGAGATAGGGGGGTCAAAAATTCCTATGCTTGGTGGGCAACTCATGGGGCAGCATGCTCTGTTCTACAACAATTAGCCTTGAGGGTCCTCTCTCAAGTTACTTCATCTTCTTGTTGTGAGAGGAATTGGTGCACTTATGGGAATCTATATAGTTTGAAAAAGAGTAGGCTTGAGCAATCCAGGGCGGAGACAATGGTGTATGTGCACACCAATCTTCGTCTTATTTACAGGCAGAGGCAGGAATGGTTGAAGGGCAAGACAAAGATGTGGGATGTGTTTCCTAATGATATGGGCTTGGACAATAATGTTGAGTTGGCATTAGCCAACATGGATCTTAATGACCCAGTGCTAGAGCCGGTGACTTTTGATGATGAGTCTCTTGAGGGGTCATCCTCCACACCAGCAAATGCAGCAGACGCGGGATAACTTGGATTGGGCATAGAGGAGCAGGATGGAGTAGGGTCAGATGGGTCAGATCAAGATGGTAGTGACAGTGATCGTGATTATGACATGGAGGAAGACATGGACTATTGACAGAGTGATGAGTCGTGGACTTGTGGCTAGTGACGTGGTTCCTACTTATTTTGTATCTACTCTTTTGTATTTTCTAGTGGCATTCCCTCAGTATCTATGTAATCCATTTTGATTTTGATGACTTTATGGAAAATCTGCATTTTATGGTTTTAATACCTAAGTTCTTCTAAATTTCAAGTTATTGTTATGGTTTTAATTTTAAATTTTAATGACTCATGAGTCATTGACTCATTGACTAATGACTCATTGACTATTGTTATAACTTATGGACCATGGTTTTAATGACTATTTAGTATTTCTTATGTGCTTGTCTAAGTTCTTCTAAATTTCAAGTTATTGTTATGGTTTTAATTTTAAATTTTAATGACTCATGAGTCATTGACTCATTGACTATTGTTATAACTTATGGACCATGGTTTTAATGACTATTTAGTATTTCTTATGTGCTTGTAGCCTTGAAGTTGTAAGTTATAACTTGTAACTTGTAACTTGTATAATTGTAATTTATTAATTTGTTAATATATATATATATATATATATATATATATATATATATATATAAAACGTGTCCCTCGTGTCCTGTTTTCGAGGTCACGGTGTCTCGTGTCGAATACTCGTATTTACGTGTCCTCCGTGTCTCGTGTCCTCGTGTCATGTGACTTAGATAATATTGTGTTATTGTATCTTTGTCTCGACCCTATCTAGAGTTCAAGTTACCCACCAAAATTTGGTAACCCATAGCAGAAAATTTTGCTCCCCGTTGATTAGCCAGCCAGCTAGCAGCCCTATGATGGCCCACAGATAGTTATCCACCTATA